>CM074077.1:6677500-7000000 GCA_037178815.1 Barbatula barbatula | reverse complement strand
GTCTGCTTATAGCCCCCCAGCTCTCCCGCCCATGTGTTGGAGTTTACCCCGGTGAACGAGAGGGTCGTTTCCCTGCGCCTACGGGTCGGGGTTAGGTCTCTCACTGTTGTTTGTGCCTACGGGCCGAACGGCAGTGCAGAGTACCCGACCTTCTTGGAGTCTCTGGGAGGGGTGCTGGAAAGTACTCCGACTGGGGACTCCGTCGTCCTACTGGGGGACTTCAACGCCCATGTCGGCAACGACAGTGACACTTGGAGGGGCGTGATTGGGAGGAACGGCCCCCCTGATCTTAACCCGAGCGGTGTTCAGTTATTGGACTTCTGTGCTAGCCACAGTTTGTCTATAACGAACACCATGTTCAAGCATAAGGGTGTCCATCAGTACACGTGGCACCAGGACACCCTAGGCCGCAGGTCGATGATCGACTTTGTGGTCGTTTCATCTGACCTGCGACCATATGTTTTGGACACTCGGGTTAAGAGAGGGGCGGAGCTGTCAACTGATCACCACCTGGTGGTGAGTTGGATCCGATGGCAGGAGAGGAAGCTGGACAGACTCGGCAGACCCAAACGTACAGTAAGGGTCTGCTGGGAACGCCTGGCCGAGTCTCCTGTCAGAGAGATCTTTAACTCCCACCTCCGACAGAGCTTCAACCAGATCCCGAGGGAGGCTGGAGACATTGAGTCCGAGTGGACCATGTTCTCCGCCTCCATTGTCGAAGCGGCCACTCGGAGTTGTGGCCGTAAGGTCTCCGGTGCCTGTCGAGGCGGGAATCCCCGAACCCGGTGGTGGACACCGGAAGTAAGGGAAACCGTCAAGCTGAAGAAGGAGTCTTATCGGGCCTGGTTGGCTTGTGGGACTCCTGAGGCAGCTGACAGGTACCGGCAGGCCAAGCGGACTGCTGCCCGGGTGGTTGTGGAGGCAAAAACTCGGGCCTGGGAGGAGTTTGGTGAGGCCATGGAGAAGGACTATCGACTGGCCTCGAAGAGATTCTGGCAAACCGTCCGGCGCCTCAGGAGAGGGAAAAAGTGCCCTACCAACGCTGTTTACAGTGGAGGTGGGAGGCTGTTGACCTCAACTGGGGATGTCGTCGGACGGTGGAAGGAGTACTTCGAGGATCTCCTCAATCCCACCGTCACGTCCTCCATTGAGGAAGCAGAGGTTGAGGGCTCAGAGGTGGACTCGTCCATCACCCAAGCCGAAGTCACTGAGGTAGTCAAGAAACTCTTCAGTGGCAAGGCACCGGGGGTGGATGAGATTCGCCCTGAGTACCTCAAGTCTCTGGATGTTGTGGGGCTGTCTTGGCTGACACGCCTCTGCAGCATCGCGTGGCGGTCGGGGACAGTGCCTCTGGGATGGCAGACCGGGGTGGTGGTCCCTCTTTTTAAGAAGGGGGACCGGAGGGTGTGTTCCAACTACAGGGGGATCACACTTCTCAGCCTTCCCGGGAAAGTCTATGCCAGGGTACTGGAGAGGAGAATACGGCCGATAGTAGAACCTCGGATTCAGGAGGAACAGTGTGGTTTTCGTCCAGGCCGTGGAACGCTGGACCAGCTCTACACCCTCTACAGGGTGCTGGAGGGTTCATGGGAGTTTGCTCAACCAATCCACATGTGTTTTGTGGATTTGGAGAAGGCATTCGACTGTGTCCCTCGTGGCATCCTGTGGAGGGTGCTTCGGGAGTATGGGGTCTTTGGTCCTTTACTAAGGGCTGTCAGGTCCCTGTACGGCCGAAGCAGGAGCTTGGTTCGCATTGCCGGCAGTAAGTCGGACTTGTTCCCAGTGCATGTCGGACTCCGGCAGGGCTGCCCTTTGTCACCGGTTCTGTTCGTAATTTTTATGGACAGAATTTCTAGGCGCAGCCAGGGGCCGGAGGGTGTCAGGTTTGGGGACCACACGATCTCGTCTCTGCTATTTGCGGATGATGTTGTCGTGTTGGCCCCTTCAAACCGGGACCTTCAGCATGCACTGGGACGGTTTACAGCAGAGTGTGAAGCGGTTGGAATGAAAATCAGTACCTCCAAATCCGAGGCCATGGTCCTCAGTCGGAAAAGGGTGGCTTGCCCACTTCAGGTTGGTGGATAGTTCCTTCCTCAAGTGGAGGAGTTTAAGTATCTCGGGGTCTTGTTCACGAGTGAGGGAAGGATGGAACGGGAGATTGACAGACGGATCGGTGCAGCTTCTGCAGTAATGCGGTCGATGTACCGGTCCGTCGTGGGGAAGAAAGAGCTGAGCCGCAAGGCGAAGCTCTCAATTTACCGGTCAATCTACGTTCCTACTCTCACATATGGTCATGAGCTTTGGGTCATGACCGAAAGGACAAGATCCCGGATACAGGCGGCTGAAATGAGCTTCCTCCGCAGGGTGGCTGGGCGATCCCTTAGAGATAGGGTGAGAAGCTCGGTCACCCGGGAGGAGCTCGGAGTAGAGCCGCTGTAGATCGAGAGGAGGTCAGCTGAGGTGGCTTGGGCATCTGTTATGGATGCCTACTGGACGCCTTCCCCGGAAGGTGCTCCGGGCCCGTCCGACCAGGAGGAGACCCCGGGGAAGACCTAGGACACACTGGTGGGACTATGTCTCCCGGCTGGCCTGGGAACGCCTCTGTGTCCCCCCGGAAGAGCTGGAGGAAGTGTCTAGGGTGAGGGATGTCTGGGCATCTCTGCTTAGACTGCTGCCCCCGCGACCCGGCCCCGGATAAGCGGAAGAAAATGGATGAATGAATGAATTTTTTATATAAAAAATATAAAATTATTTTTTTTTTTTTTGGTGAAAAAAATATTTGACCCCCCCCCAAACAAAAATATGAACTTTGTGGAGAAACCCTTGTTGGCAAGCACAAAGGTAAGACATCTGATTGATCACCAGGTTTGCAGATGTGTCAGGATACACGAGTCCACTCCTCTGTAAATCTTTATAGGTTTCTTAGCTATCACTCAGCAAACTGGAGTAATTAGCCTCCTTCACAGATTTTATATAGGACTTGGGTCTAGAGACTGGCTAGGACATATAATGTGCTTCTCCTTGAGTCACTCTTTGGTTGTCCTGGTAATGTTTTGGGTGTTTGTCATGTTAAAGGATCACCCACGACCCATCTTCAGTGATCTAGTTAAGTGGAGGAGGTTCTCATCCAAGATTTTCCGGTAGCCCCTCAATGGGTTGAAGTCATCCTGTACCCGTAGCAGAGAAAAAGCCCTAAAGCATAATGTTTCCAACACTGTGCTTCTCTGTAGGGATGGTGTTCTTGGGGTCATAGTCAGCATTTCTCTCACTCCAAAAACAGGAGTCAATTTCGGTCTCCGAGCACTTTCTCCAAAGTCTTTTCTGAATCATATTGATGTTAATTTTCAAACCTCTGACGAGCCAAGGGGGTGATTCAGGATTTCAATCTATTGTGGCATAGCGTGTTACCACTGGTTTGCTTGCTAACTGTGGTAACAATCGTCTTGAAATCATTAACAAGCTTCTTCTGGGCTGATCTTTAACCTTTCTCATGATCAGCTTTACCTCTTTAATCTTGCAGGCAGCTGCAGACCAAGGGCAATTTATTGTTATTTTGTATATCTTCTATTTCCAAATAATCGCACCAAGAGTCTTGTCCTTCTCTCCAAGCTTCTGTATGTAACCTATTCAAGGTTTGTGCAGGTCTACAATCTTGTCCCTGATATCCTTTGAATTTGATCTTGACCATGGTGGTAGAGAGGTTGAAATGGAAGATACAGATTCTGTTGACAGGCATCTTTTATATACATAATCAAATAATGAATTCCCTCACTGACACTGTACATTAATATAAAGCATCAACAGGGGCATCACACCTTCTGTTGCTGTTGACCAGGGTTGGAACTTTGACTGGGTCTCGGCTCCAGTGTGTTGGACATGGATTCTCTGCATCAGAACCCTCTGATAAAGCGGATGTTCAGAACAGAGGGACTGGAGATGGCCATGCCTCATTGTTGGCGGTGTACTGGATCAACACTCCCTCAGGGTCTCCCCTGGACATAACCTAAGACAATAAGTACAATCACTGTTTTTATGTTCAATCACAGTCAGAAATCATAAGAGTTGAACAACATTCTGCAAGAGGCAAATGTTTTAAGCAAAACAGTGTTTATGTTTATAGCATCCTGTACTTTTTATTACACTTAACTTTAAATAACCCTCTCAGACCAACATAAAACACACTGCTAAAATCCTTTGAATCTGTTCTATTTGCCTTCTTTTCTTGTTTCATTACTGACTTTATGATATTTAACAATTGCTTTATAACTTTTTACTTATATTACTAAGCTGAAGTGGTGCTCCAGGTTTCAGGTTTGACTTTTGCCAAATGTGTATGGTCTCGAGCGCTTGCCAACTTACAGTGCACTTTCTTTTGGTTATAAACTAACAACACTGTAATTTCGTAATGCAGCAACGTTCACAGCTCGAGTAGCACTTGCAACAAAGCGTTTTCGGACTTGCCAAACATTGACCGAAATACTGATATGTATTTAGGAAACAAACAATGATCGCCATACAGGCCTTGTTAAAAACCAAGATACCATTTAGTCATTGTTTGACTAACACCATCACATCCTCGCTCGGGCATAAAGTTTCATTTCTAATTGAAAGCTTAATTTTTTTTAATTATGTTTTACACTTGATAGATGCTGCATGTGACTGTTTTAAACAACTAAATGGCTTTACCATTTACCTCAGAGATTAACTGCTAAGCACCTCAGACAGGCAACTTCAACAACTAAATATTGTTTACTAAAACAATATTCACTAAATATATTTTAGTATAATTACATTTACATTTATTCATTTGGCAGACGCTTTTATCCAAAGCGACTTACAAGTAGTTTTTTGTTACAGTGGCACATTACTGCAGAGCAATCAGGGGTAAGGTGCCTTGCTCAAGGGCCCTTCAGTCATGACCTGCTGGCACTGAGATTGGAACCAGCAACCTTCTGATCACGAGCCCAACGCTCTAACCATTAGGCCACAGCTGACCCCTGATCTAATGAATGAACTACGTAAAATCAAAAAATTTTGCTTACCTCAGATGTACTCCGGTGTTGGTTGGCTACACAAAGTTGAAGCGTGCTCGAGCTAGCAGAACTCCGACTCATCCCACAAAGTTTCCAAATAAGGATGATTCTGACGTAAAACGTTCCGATGTACCGACCGAATAGTGAACGTTGAATTAATATTGAAGTTGGATTCATGACCGATACTGATACTTTCTTACAAAAATTCAACATTTCATCAATGTCAGTTTGCTATATAGGGGATTATTGCACTTATTCTTTCAAGCGCACACATAACATATTGGGTTTACATAAACACAGTTATGTCTTAAGTGTATGTAAATAGTCAAATATGTATCAGAGTATTCGATCAGTGCTTTCAAGTGCCTGCTGCTGTCTGTCATCAAAGTTCAAAACAAAAGACAAATAGAAAAATGTCTCTCTTGACTAACTAACCTCTTGTTTTACCTGTAATAAGAGTCAGCATCTTAGTGCTAAGATAAATGCCAGTACAAGTGTTTAGTTTAGATTTACTACTTGAAACCTATTCACAACTCTGCTGAATTCAAATTTGACTAAATAGCAGAGAGAATTCTGAAGTTAAGAGAAAGGTCAGGTTTCACCTTGTTGCTATGGATGATGTCAGCATGCTTACTGACTATGCCTCAGGTGACATGTCTGTCTCAGTCATTTAACCATAGAAATATTATAGAATGAGGTATCACGCTGACATATTTAAATTAAGATCTTAAAAGAGTAATTCACATTCAAAATGAAAATTCTGTCATCATTTAATCACCCTCTTGTCATTTCAAACCTGTATGACTTTCTTTCTTCAGCAGAACACAAAAGAAGATATTTTGACCAGCACCCCATTTACTTGCATTGTAAATGCATTGGTTACAATTTAAGTGAATGTGGGGCTGTGCTGTTCTGTTACTTTTGTGTTCTGCAGAAGAAAGAAAGTAATACAAGGGAGCGTGTAAATTATGACAGACTTTTAATTTCAAAGGTGAACCTTTTAAACAAAAACCCTTACAGTAAAGGCAATTTCATTTCACATGTGATCAACGTGTTTTACATGTGCAAAAAAACATGTAAAATGGGATCACATGTGCAGCCTCGTGCAAAACATGATCACATGTGAAGACATATTAGCAAATGTTGCACATGTGATCCTATGGGGTTTTACATCACTACGTCAAACTATCTTGTTAAGCAGTCATTCCTATGGCTCGTCGTTTGGCACGTGGGCGGGCTATTTCTTTTACCTTGCCATCGGCATGCGTTTCTGAGAGAATTGCCCAATAAAAGGAATAGGATCCCTGTAACGAAATTATATCCAGACTAATAAAAAAACTTTCCAAAACAAGTTGGAGTGCTGGGAGAGTGTATCAAGCACAGAAACACTACATCATACGTCCAAGTCGTTTTATAATATGTTGACCATGTTAAGCATGAGAAGCCAGCATGTTTAACAGTCTAAAGAAGTCAGAATGCATGAAATAGCATGCTACCCGATCTTTAAGCTCAGTGCCATGAACTCTTTTTAAAATGTTTATGTTCAAAGGCAGATTTTTGGTGTTATAGTCATTTTAGGTTTGTTGAGAGTTGGTCTTAGTTACTTTTCTTAGTCTTCTTTAATACTCCTAATTTTTCACAGATTTAGGAGATAGTTTATGTGCTTAAACGCTTTGTGAAATACTCTTAGCACTTTCCTGAATTAGGACAGACACAGCAATTATTTTTAAGAGTTTCTCCTAACTGGAGAAACTGTTTTCTGAATGCTTTGTTCCTTTTTTTAACAATTATAAAAGAAAAGAGTGAAAAAATCTGTCAAGATTCTCTTTATCTGTGTAATCCAATCAGATTTCGTAATCTAATAGAATTTTTTTTATTCACTATTAAATTTAATAGTCACAGCATTATTCTTTTAAATGTGTTAAAACACATCAACACAGACTCTAAATGAATAACATGACATTTTTAAAGAGTATTTATAGAGTAGTCAGATACCTTCTCTTCAGCAGATACGTCAGTCATTTTTTGTGGAGCTAGTGGAGGTCTTTTCTTTATCAATAACAAACAATCTAAATATAAAAATAACAATTAAACAACAACAAATAGACGTTGAAAGACATAAATGTATGTTTTTATCTTCAAACAACTGATTTGGAAGACAGAGCATACGAAACTCAAAGTGAACTCTCCTAACATCAGAAAGTTTAAATACCGTTGTCTTTGAGATTCTCCTCAGCGACTGTTTTGGATTCTGTGAGAATTCTCTCAGTGGCAGCATGAATGAGTTTATGATGTGTAATGGTTTTAGGATCCTCTAGACTTCCATGGACATACTGTTGAGGAGGAAAAATAAAGGTCACACTTTCAGTTGTGATGAAGTAAATACAAAAGGTTTAAAAAAGTAGCCTAACTAGGAGCATACTTTGTAAGTAATTTAGTTTTACAGATAAATGGGTTCCGAATTTCAATACAGAATTGCAACATAAAAATGACATATTCACAGGTTAATTTACAACCAGTGATGTGGAGCCACACATATTGGGCATTTGCAAACCAAACATTTAAATATGTAATCTTGCTCTAGCAACCACAGGCGTGCATAGATGATGCATAGACTGTATAGACTGACACAGTCAGCAGGTAAACAGAACGACAAGTCGGGAGTTGAAACACATCCAGAGAAACTAAGGGGACGAGCCTGCTAAATTATAAATAACAACGTCGACTCGTCTGCTAGTTACTAAAAATACTTGGCGATGACTCTCACAATCTAGTCGGGCCTGTCCTGATCGGAAAACAGTGCCAGCTAACCGATTACTGCTGGGTAAAGTGGCATGTTTTTAATACATACATGCTTCAAGCATTTTTCTTTGAGTTTCTCTATGGTGGTGTCGTCTGTAACCTCCTCAAGCCACTCCGTGCCTTCCAGGGTACAGACGTGGATCTTTAGGACTTTGCCAGCGAAGATCTTCTCCTCCTGCACGAACATTATAGCAGCAGCCACAGAAATGCAACGCACCCCAAGGAAGACACTGTCTCCAGCCCGGAAAACTCCAGCCAGCTGTTCACTTCTTCGCTTAAACCTGCTCTGGCAACAAAGACGAGCTCAATCATTTATTATATATTTTTAGGCCGCTCAATCTGTAGTGGTACACACTTTAAAGCACTGATGTATTCGAAGAAAAATATTCTGCTTGCCTTGTTGACACCTGCGACGCAATACAAAGAAATGTGCGCATGCTTACGTTTTTTCTAGGGTTGCCAGATACGCGTATAGATCCACCAAAACCAGGGGAATCCAAACTCGGTTTTGGAGGGCAACTGTCTTGCAGAATTTAGTTCCAACTTTTCTCAACACACTTGCGTGGAAGTTTCTACTATGCCTTGTAGTAGTACTTAAACCTTGATTAGATGGTTCAGTTGTGCTTGATTAGGGTTGGAGCTAAACTGCATGACAGTGGCATTACAGAGTGTTTTGGCACCCCTTAACTGAAACTAGCAGACCCCAGCCCAAATACAAAACTCAAAATATGCTACTCGTATATCTAAAATACATGGTATACATACCAGACCATTTCTTCTTGAGAATCTCTTTAGTAAACATAAACAGTCTTTTTCATAAATAACTACTTCTTCTTGTAACGTTTATTGGCGGTGGACAAGCCAAAATACTTCTTACCTTTTGATCGCTAATGAACAAAAATCCTTCCACCTAATCCCTGGCAACAGTTACAAAGTAGAACAACTCTGGCAACCTTGATTGTTAATATGATTGGTGGATGCAAACCAGGGTTGCCATATTATTCCAAATAACCCCTCTTCAAACTGTAGCGCGGTGACGTCATGTACGTACAAGTGCGCACGCCTTTAAATCACATGCGCCATACTGGCAAGTTTACTTCCGTATGTTAATACAAACATGTTCAAACACGAGGATGTATTCGATTTCAGTGGCACTAAATGAATGAGCATATTTCTGGTTCTTTACAATTGTGTCTTTATGTTTACGGATTTGTATTACAGTGCTGTCTTTTTCAAAGTCATAGAGGATGATATTTTGTGATACGTCTTCACATTTAAAATGGCATGGTTTCGATTTAAATATATAAAATTAAGGGTTTAAAATATCAGAGCTTTTACATTTCATTTTTTTATTATTATTATTTATTATGTTGTATTTCATTTAATATTATACTTTATAATACAACCAGCACAACGATGTAAATCCTGGGACATGTGTATAAAAATGTTGTATTTTTTTCTAGCTAAATATCATATCCACAAATGTGAATTTGAAAAGAAAACCGTTTTTTTTAAATTAAAAATTGAAATGAAAATGTGTTTTGAATCTATTGAATACTCTACAAATTCTAAAGCAACAAGAGTAGCTCAAGCCTCGCTTACTATGTCCCGCAAGGGGGAGCTGGAGCTTTGCGCAACCCCCTTGCCTCTGTAAGTCTCAGCCACCAAATATTTCACGACACCGGTCCACATTTCAGAACACGGGTCCACATTTCAGTTGCTTACGTCACTCACATATTTTACCAGTATGTCCAGGTACTAAAATCCAAAATTTAACGGAAATAAAAGTGGGATATCCTCTCACAGGTGAGAATGTGTTATTTAATTTATTAACTTAATATTACAAACTATGGTTATTGATCTGTCTTTCGTTAGCTAACACATTAATTTGCATGGTGTTTAGCAATTGTAGTGTTTGGCTTTACACGACAGAAGCACGTTGTTACTAACGTTGTTGATAAAATTGCTACTACTACTAATTATAATTATACGAATAACTGATTATATTACACCATTGTTATGTTTTCACATGACGATCATGTTAGCACGTTACCGATTTTTGTGAGTATATGTAACAGTTATGGTAAGTGCAACTGTAGTTACACAGCTAAGCTAGCCGGGTAGCTGTATGCTAAAAACAGCAGGGAGGAGACGAAGTGATGATATGATAGCAGATTTTATCGTGGATAATCCAGTTGCGTGTATACTCAGCTAACTCCGTCTGACTAGAAACAGGGTGCTTTTCAAAGGCTGCATCCTATAGGGCTGTGCAATTAATCACAAATGAATCTTAATAGGTAATATTACATTTTGCCCCTCAACAATTACAAAAAGAAACGAGGCAAAACAATTATTATGCTGCATTTCATTTAGCAAGAATCCTCTCTTGTGATATAAATCTACTGTGCACCCTGTCCTTTACAGCAGTTCAGCTGTGCTATTTCTTTACATTAATTTTCAGTTAAATTCTATTTAAATATAAGTTTAAAAATTTGTTTTATGTTGTTTCAAAAGTCTGAGTAATCGTTTTTAATGAACGTGATCTCAACATGGCCTTAATAATCTTTATTCTGATTTATCTCATAATCGAGCACCCTTGGAGGAAAAAGAGAGAAGATGAAAATAATGCAACGTATAACCACAAAAATGTATTATACATTTTTTATTGATGCAGTATGCTGGATATGAATCATATATCAACCGTTTGTGGTTTCCCAGTGCTTTATAACATAGTCAGTATAGCATTACAAAAACACATAAATGTCGTAATATTAACAGAAAGACTTCTATTTCAACAAAGTGAGCGAGCACAGTACAGAATCTTATCTCGGGTGTTTTCAGTAGCTCCTCACTGCAGAACGCAAGATCCAGGGGAAAATGTTGGATCCAGATCCATTCTCCTCCTATTGAATTGTGATTGGTCGATACTCGATCCAGTAGGGCTGGGGACAAACGATTATTTATTAAACGATTAATCGGGCGATTATTTTAACGATTGGTTGACTAGTCTAGCGACACATTTGTTGATTCATCTGACGATTATTTTCTACTGCTCGATTAATAAAAACCTTAATGTATCTCAAATAAATACAAAAATATACTTTATTAAACAGTTTAAATATTCTGCTTTACACAAAATAAAATAAATACAATAATTTAACTGTTATACAAAATTAAAGGCCACCCTGTTTAGCAGCTGTGCACTTTGGTGGTGCTAGGCTAACCAAGTAACCACCAACGCATTTTAGTTCTTTGTGCAGTTTTTTCGTGCTAGGTTAGTAGCTAACGTCAGCAACTATAGATGCAGCTGTAAGCTATCTTACATTCAAGCCGACATTAGATGATAACTAACGTTAGCTAAACACCGCTGTCTAGGCGCCAGTAGCTACCTAGCACGATAAAAAAGCACGGAGAGCTAAGATAGTTAGCTAGCACAACCGAAGTGCGCTGAGCTCAAGCTACTCAACAGACTACACAAACATGTTAGTAATAACGTTGGCTAAATTAATTTCTTGTTATTGTCTCCTTCGCGAGTGACAATGGGGTGCCTCCATTTCAGATGCTCCAATGTTGCCGTTGTGCTATTGTGGTATGCGTTTGGCAAAGAGCCCAAATAACGACACCTTTACGTTTAAGACTAAATTTAAAGTATTCCCATACCTTCTAAGATTTAGGGCGAGCTGTTTTTTAGACTTTTTTCTTTCATTGGGACTTCTTTCATTTAGACTTTTTTCATTGGGAGGTTGCTGTTCTGTGTCTGTTCAATGTTTTGGTCTCCCACGTGTGTGTGGCGAAGCGTCGATGCTAAAATTTGACATCGACGCATCGCTACAGGCCTACGATCCAGTCTCCTTCCGCTACGTGTTGATCGGTCCACAGATTTGTGCAGCAGTTTTTTGTCATACTCGTATTATTGCTGTACCACTTCTGCATTGAGTTGTAACTAAAGTTAATCTTTTTTGACAGAAAAACAAACTTGCTGAAGATAAATGTTATTTAATGTATTTTAAATAACATATTTTATTAGATCAAGGGTAAGGGTTTGGGTACTATTAATAGCATATTTTATTACAGTTACAGGTTTAGCGTAATAAACCCTAAATAACCTAAATAAAATAACTCTGATCATTACTTAGGCGTACACTAAATTATGATTACACACTGATAAGAGCAAACATTGGCAACCACGGGGTGCAACTTAGCTCTCCAAATTGTGGCTAATGCTGCTCAAGTGCTCAAATACTCAAATTTGGTAATTCCTACTTCTGATGTCACAATTCCGAGCTGGTTGTGTTCAGGTGCTTTGTTGCCGGAAAGAATTGAGGATGCCAGGTTCATGCTTGCATGTGTCTTGGGAAAATGTTATATGGTATTAATTTTCAACTGTTTGAATAGTTTTACTAGTCAGCTTGCTGACTATTCTGCAATATTGTGGAAATACATGCTATTTTTGCAGTGTAAAAAACATACAGAATGCTTTAAATGGTTATGTACCATTTAATGCAAAGACAAGGCAATGAAGCTGTTGGGGTAAAACTAATAAATCATAGGTCTATCTGTCACAGCAGAAATCCTTCTCCCATCCGGCATGTTGATTGTATTGTATTACAGTTTCATATCACTGCACCAAGTTTAACTGAATAACGTTGATATACTGTAGCCTACTGTTCACCACAGAATACAGACAAACCGAAACACGCAGGGAATCATTAAAATATATTAAATATGAATATGCCAAATTAATAACATTTGATTTGAGATTTACCAATAATGAAATCAAATGTAACTTTCTTGACTTTGTTACAGCCAGCTCTCAAACTGGGGATCAGACTTAGCACTTTAATCAATTTAATCAATTGTATCTGTAATAGTCTGTAATTGGGAATATTTATCACATATAGTGGGTGGTCTGTCCATTGGCTGCTCTGCAACTACAGCTCTCACAGTATGTGGTTCCAAAACTGTCGTTTTGGGTAAGGTCACGGAAAACTCAAACCCTGCACATTATAAACTCTCTTTGGCCCGAGGAAAAGCCTGAGCTGCTTGCATTACAAGCTATCTCATGCCCGGAAAACTCAAAGCCCGTACATTGTAAACTTTCTCTGCCGTGAGGAAACGCCTAAACTGCATGCATTGCAAGCTCTCGTGCATGAAGAAATGCGCAAAGCTTTTATTTATTAGCGCCAACAATGAGCAACTTCATATTATTTAAGAAATACTGGCCGCAGACAGAGTCCTTGTTGTTGGTGACTTTAACATCCATGTAGATAACGATGCAGATGCTTAAGGAATGGCTTTTATAGACCCTCTTAACTCCATGGCGTTAGACAACATTTGTCAGGACCCACTCACCTTCGTAATCATACCTTAGATTTAATACTGTTTTACGGTATAAATGTGGACAACGTAAAAATCCTTCAGCAGAGTGAAGACATTTCGGACAAAACTAAGGATGCTCCGATCGGATATTTGTATCGGGTATCGGCGTCGATACTGAATACAATTCATAAATTTGTCACCGATACCTGATCTGACACAAAATTTCTGCTAGGCGATGTAAAAGTTTTATTCGATAGTACTCTGTCATTTGAGAACCAGGTCGCCAACACCTGTAAAATTTTGTTTTTCCATCGTAAAATGTATATCTAAACCACGTCATATGCTGTCACCATCAGATGCAGAGAAGCTTATTATTGCCTTTATGACATCAAGACTAGAGTACTGTAATGCACTTGTAGTGAGGTAGGCGGGATGAGAGCAGGGATTCGAGGCTGGTCTCGTATCACGCAGGAGATTGGGAGCATAAGAGGATGAGCGACCGGACCGTCAGGGAGAGAGTACCGGGCCCGGACATATGTTGAGTTTGTGTTTGGTTTATGGCAAACACATAAGTCTTTTACTTCTGTATTATTGTTTATTTGATTTAATTAAAGTATGTTAAATGTTCGCGGGTTCCCTCCTCCTTCCCTTTTATTGAACTTGTTACATTGGTGCCGAAACCTGGGAGGAAGGAGAGACATGCTGTCGGGATTCCTCGCTGCCGAGTGGCCTCGCGGTGCCGGAGAGTTTGGGCAGCGCAGACGAGAGGCGTCCGCCATCGGCAGCCCGAAGCGGTGGTTTAAAGCAGACTCATTTAAAGTAATATAATTATCTGGCTTTAGCCATGTTTCTGACAAACATAGCATGCCTATTATATGATCGGTTATCAAATCGTTAACAAAAAGTGCTTGCACCTGGTGCCAAGTAAGTCAAGTTTTAGCATTAAGACTATGTGCCATATTTCTAGACAGGAGGAAAGCACCAGCCCAGGAAGGTTGGAGACCGTCACATTTCAACCGGTCAGGTCTGCCCTCAAAACTCTTCCAACTCTCAAAACCTATATCATTCTGCAGGCACCACTCAGACAACCAGCCATTTAGTGATGATAATCTGCTATATATCTCATCGCCACTATAAGCAGGGAGGGGGCCAGAGAAAATTACATTGTCTGAATCATGCTTTCGAGCTCACATACCTCTTTAATATTGTCTTTTGTGATCTCCGATTGACAGAGTCGAACATATTTTGTGCCGACGTGAATAAAAATCGTACTGAATGTACGATTTGCCTTAGCCAGCACATTTAAATTTGACTTGATGTCTGGCTCCCGGTAAACATTTGACTATTGTGGCTGGTGACTCTGTTAATGTTCCGAACAATATAATCACTGATAACTAAGGCACTTTCAGCAGGTTTCTCACTCGGTGCATCACTGAGCGGGGCAAACCTGTTCGAGACTGTAACAGGGCTTAAAGTTTGACTGTGGAAAAAAGATTTACTTTAAAATAAGTTTTCAGTTCAAGTTCATAAGTTCGCCTACCAATGGTATGAGGAACACAGCTAGCACTCACCCAAACAAACATAACTAGCCAATCAGAGGCAAAATGGGGCGGGTCTTGGTTGCTGGAGTGGAGACGTGACGTCTTGGAGAGTAGCAAGCAAACAGTCGGACTCGGCAGGATGGAGAGTAAGCTAAAAAGCCTGTAGGGGCAGATTAAGTCCATTACAAATATGACATATACAAATTTGAGACTGTGACATAAAGATTGATAACGTTGTGTTGCTTTGGCAAATCATCTAATTAGACCTCCGTTTCCACTACTGCACGTCACAAACAGGTGCTCATGCGTGCGCACTCTAGCTGCAATTGAGATATCAAGGAACGATTTCTAAAGCGTCTAAATCGTTTTCAAACTTCTTCACAGCTTATTGCACCTATCTCACAGGGCTCAGTCATAAACAAGGTATATTTTGTCAGAAGTGAGCGTAAAAAGTTTAATAAGAAATCGGATGTCAATACATTGGTGACAGCAGCTTATTCCTGCTATTCTATGTGGTTGATATTAATCACTGCTGTCTCCGTAACCTTTGTAGCTTTAATAGGAATTTATATTGTTTTTGTTTCACAGTTTGTAGTGCAAAATTTCCCTGTAGGTGTCTAAAAATGGATAATAAATCTGCCTCCACTAATTATTATAAAGAAATAAACAAGCTCAAAAAGGTTATAACATTTGCGACTAGTGCCACATCAGCACCATTAAAGGGAACCCAGAGTATAGAGAGATGCGTATAGAGAGATGCATGGCTTAATGTTGAAATAGCCTTAAACTACTAGCAAATGTCCTTAGAAACATATCAAATATTTCTCTAATTCTTAACAAAACCCTGAATGTAATGATAATTTTAACCTAAGGAGGCCTCCATGTTCTTTTTCGATGACGTGAATTGGTTGCAGGCACAGGCAGCCAAACTGAGCACAGACACACTAATCAGTTCTTCAGTGAATATAAGGTGCTGTAGGATAATATATATGTACAGTATTATTCTAGCATTATTTATACATATAAAGAAAGAAAATAAAGACGCTATTTGGTGTATTTTCATACATTTTAATATTGCAGGTATTAAACAATACAAACATACATATTAATAACCAAAATCATTTCAAATTCATTATATTCACAATGTGTTAACCCTTTTAAAATGCATTTTATCCAGATTTGTTGATATATCAACCATTTGACTGCATGGATGTCAATTCTTTTTTCAATTTTCAAGAATATTGTTTTTTAATTCCACATTTAAAAAGTCAATGCCATTGTTAATATATTAAGCCATACATCTCTCTTACACAAGCTTCCTTTTAATACCTATGGAACTAATGATTAAATTACTACTAGAGCACAAAATCAGATTTGCTTAATTGGATTTGGTGTTATAATCCCACTATTTCACCACAGTTGAATTGCCCAATAGGACATCTCCCACACCTTATGCATGACAAAGGGAAAAGTCAAGGATATGAATTTAGTAGTTTAGTGGAGCAGAAAATTCATCATAGATCTAGTCACTTTATTTTGCTCTCAAAATGCCACCCTCAATACAATAAAAAATTCAAATTATTTTCTTTTTAAAAAGTAGCATTTTTATTATGATGAATTTGGTATGTTAAGCTATGTTTTTATATATCATAATTGTATAAAACTGGTTTTGTGAGTTATGCCCCCACTTCTTTCGAGTCCTTCTCTGATCCATACACACATGGTATAGCATAAAAGTTTAAGAAACGTCTGTCTGAGAAGCTCAAAAACAGCATGTTACTAGTTTCAAGGAAAATAATGTTCTTTTTTTATTTGACAAATAACCTTGCGTATGTGTCTACTTTCGCAACCCAGCAAAAAAAATTTCAGGCTCAGGAATTGTTTTTGCTCTAACCCCTGCTGTAATCTGAACAGTTGGGTGATGTTTTGACCTGCGACTATGGCGTTTCCCAGCTGCGGGGGATCTTCAACCGGAACCGTGCTGTGCACACTAACATGACAGTGTTTTCTATGGTCATTACACTCCTTACTTTCCTCAGTTAAAGAAAGGATGTGAGACTCTCAATAGAGTTTCAAAAAGTTTCTTGCATTCTCAACTAGCATCATATTAATCAATGAAATATACAAGGCTAGATTAAGAACGAAGGATAAATATAATTCAAGTTTTACCATTTTCTTGTGAAGTTATCAGGTAGTTCAAAAGTAAGCAGGCAGAGGAGGACATCACAGTGTTATGCTGCAAGAGGCACATGTTCCACAACAACCCTTGGCTGCTCACAGATGCACCTGCCTGTTAATCGGCCTAATTTGCAGCACAATCAAAAATGTATTGGCCAGCCAATCAATCGATCAACCTCTGGTTATGATGGAGTTTAGTGTGTTAGCAGAGCCCTTGATACGTGAACGTTGGAGAGGGCAGCATGATTGTATGTCATAATGTGGCCGTTTAAAATTATCTTGCCCAAATGAGCAATGAAAAACAATGTCTCTTTATCTTGAATGACTTTTCCAAGTGACCTTCCAAGTTGATTCATACAAGTAACATGTCATATTTAACTAGACCTCTCTCTAGCTCCAAATGCGGCTTTTGTTTTAATCCGTTGTGTTGCTGTTTTCATTATGTCTATATTATAAGAGTAGAGCATAGGGTTGTGCCATATCATACCGTCCCAAAAAACACCAGTATACATTTTATAAGATAAATAAAAAGTGTCATATCACAAATCTCGCAATATCAATGATATAGTGACGCAATGACGTAAGACGCATTTAGGTTCCCTAATTTATTCTACTGAAATCAATAAATTGTGCACTAAAAATGTCTTAATGTAGATTACGGTAAATTTAATAGGCACATTTACCTTAAATATATTTTTCAGACTGTAGTTTCAGTATTCTAATTTTGTTTAATCTGTCCGCAAGAAATTTTCCCAGTAGTGCTGTTAGGGCTGCTCCATTATGACAAAAATCCTCATCGCGATTATTTTGGCCAATATTGAGATCACAATTATTTAACACGATTACTCATTAACCTTTAAAACAACATAGAATTTTTTTTTTTTTAAGCTGACAAATAAATGTAAAGAAATAGCACTGCTGAATCACTGTACAGAAAAGGGAGCACTGTGGATTTATACAATTGAAATTGACGATTACCATTCATTTTCGATTAATTGCACAGCCCTAAGTGCTGTCGAGTGTCAAGGTGGACTTTGGCAAACTTTAGGCATGCTGCAATGTTTTGTTTGGAGAGCAATGACTTCCTTTATGGTGCCCTTCCATGAATACCATGGATATGGTTTTACATACGGTTGACTAATGAACGGAGATGTTAACCAGCATTGATGAATCCTATAAATCTTAAGCTGTCCTTCTAGAATTCTTTTTTACCTCATTGAGCATTCTGCGTTGTGCCTCTGGAGTCATCTTGGCTGGGCGCCTACTTCTAAGGAGAGTAGCCACAGTGCCATATCACCCCTAGTTCGTCTAACCGTGGTCTGAAGTCTTTGAAATTACTCCGTAATTTTTTTCCTGCTACATGCATATCAACAACTCTTGATCGATTAGCCAATGCTGCAGCCTGCTTGTGAATAGCACACAGACACTATTGGGTGTTAATTAGAGGTCTTCACGGGCCCACTTAGATCCGAAAACCCTAGGTCCGGCCCGAGACCCGAGCGGGTTCAGGTCTAAAAGATTCACGGGAGCTTCGGACATGGGTCGGGTATATTTTTAGTGTCTTCGGGTCTCGGGTAATATAAAGTAAAAGTGTTTTTGCTGAATTGACCCGAGGAAGACCCGAACTATCCTATACAATAACAGCGCGTCGCTAGTTACCAACTCTCCTCTTGCGACATCTTGTGGTTGGATGGTGGGCTAATTAACATTGAGCCTGACCTGTCAATCAATTTTGAATGTACACTGTCACGATAACCTTGGTCCTAATTGTGTCGTCAGATTAGCATGACATGGAGGCAATATCAGACATCGCTAAAAAGCTGAAAGATGACGAATATACAGAAGTAAAACATCCAGGGTCATCATCGGTATGGACAACATTTGTTGTAATTGTTGATAAGGAGGAAAAAAGATTGGTGCATCTAAATGCGTAGACTGTGATACCTTATTTAGATTTAAATCATATTTATCGGGTTTTATAGCTGTGGGATTAATCAGGAAACTGGATTAAGCTGTGTCTTTATACTGTTTTGCGTAGGCTATTTAGCCTGAGTGTGCGCAATTTGTCAGAGCAAAACAAGAGGATTAACGTTTTCATTGCCATATCAATTTCATTTTCATTAATAAACGTCGGTTTACATTCAGGTCTAGTCGGGTTTGAAAAAATCTACGATGGGTCGAGTCGGACTCGGGTCTAACGTTATCGGGTCTGTCTCGGGTCGGGGCTTTAATTTTTTTTATAAATTGGCATCTCGGGTTCGGGTAAAAAGGGATTCGGGTCATTTCAGGTCGGGTAAAGATCTTTGGACCCAAGAAGACCTCTAGTGTTAATAGAGGGAATGCGTTAACATAACATTCCCACGTGAACATGTCTGGACACGCCCTGGAATATGTTAATTTAGCTCTAAACCACAGCTTTATTTAGCTAACAGCGGAGTCCAACTGACATTTAGTGGCACCAGAAGCCTACTGTTTCAATTACTTTTTCCACCCTCACTTTGTATGTTTAATGGGTGTGCTCTGTTAAGACATGAAATATCATGATTGTTTGTGTTTTTTCAGCTTTGTGAGTTTGTTGAAGATAAGATCACAGTTCATGACCAATTTAAGCAGAAAAGTGTGTATTGTCTTTTGACACGTCGCTTTGCAACGCTCGTGTGCGGTGTAAACAGGATCTCAAGGTGTGAGGGTGACAGTTTGTGCAGTTAAATAAAGAAATAAATAATGAAAAGCATTGTGATACATTGTGATTATCGAATCGTGAGACCAGTAACGATTCACATACAGTGGGTACGGAAAGTATTCAGACCCCCTTAAATTTTTCACTCTTTGTTATATTGCAGCCATTTAATAAAATAATTTAAGTTCTTTTTTTTCTCATTAATGTACACAGCACCCCATAGTGACAGAAAAACACAGAATTGTTGACAATTTTGCAGATTTATTTAAAAAGAAAAACTTAAATATAACATGCTCCTAAGTATTCAGACCCTTTGCTCAGTATTTAGTAGAAGCATCCTTTTGATCTAATACAGCCATGAGTCTTTTTGGGAAAGATGCAACAAGTTTGTCACACCTGGATTTGGGGATCCTCTGTCATTCCTCCTTGCAGATCCTCTCCAGTTCTGTCAGGTTGGATGGTAAACGTTGGTGGACAGCCATTTTCAGGTCTCTGCAGAGATGCTCAATTGGGTTTAAATCAGAGCTCTGGCTGGGCCATTCAAGAACAGTCACAGAGTTGTTGTGAAGCCACTCCTTCGTTATTTTAGCTGTGTGCTTAGGGTCATTGTCTTGTTGGACAAGACCCAGTCTGAGGTCTTGAGCACTCTGGAGAAGGTTTTCGTCCAGGATATTGGTCCCTGAACTTGGCTGCATTTATCTTTCCCTCGATTGCAACCAGTTGTCCTGTCCCTGCAGCTGAAAAACACCCCCACAGCATGATGATGGTCTCATCACCTGTATTGGACAGGTGATGAGAAGTTCTTGGTTTTCTAAACACATACCGCTTAGAACTTTTCGGCCTCAATTCTATCTTGTTCTCATCAGACCAGAGGATCTTATTTCTCACCATCTTGGAGTCCTTCAGGTGTTTTTTTTAGCAAACTCCATGCAGGCTTTCATGTGTCTAGCACTTAGGAGAGGCTTCGGTCGAGCCACTTCGCCATAAAGCCCCAACTGGTGGAGGGCTGCAGTGATGGTTGACTTTCTACAACTTTCTCCCATATCCCGACTGCATCTCTGGAGCTCAGCCACAGTGATCTTTGGGTTCTTCTTTACCTCTCTCACCAAGGCTCTTCTCCCTCGATTGCTCAGTTTGGCCGGACAGCCAGCTCTAGGAAGGGTTCTGGTCATCCCAAACGTCTTCCATTTAAGGATTATGGAGGCCACTGTGCTCTTAGGAACCTTAAGTGCTGCAGAAATGTTTTTGTAACCTTGGCCAGATATGTGCCTTGCCGCAATTCTGTCTCTGAGCTCTTCGGGCAGTTCATTTGACCTCATGATTCTCATTTGCTCTGACATGCACTGTGAGCTGTAAGGTCTTATATAGACAGGTGTGTGGCTTTCCTTATCAAGTCCAATCAGTAGGGATGGGCCGGTATGCGATTTTGACGGTATGATAACCTTGCACAAACCTTTCATGGTTTCACGGTATTACTATAACATCTCTTAAATGTGTTATTTTTTCAATAAAAACAACTTTTCCACTGAAAATAATACATTTTATTTTGAAGAAACCTATACAACATTTTGGAACAGTGAACATGTCAGGTTAAATAATTTAAATGAATATGTGAGTTCTTCTAAATTAAATTTGTCATCACAATAATGCTCTGAAATCCATTATTGTTATTTCAGTGTTGATGCGCACACACACATATAGCTCTAAACAGACAGTAGGAGAGAAAGAGTGCGAGATTGCTAGTGTGTTGCATACACTCAAACGGGCTCTTTCTGTACATTACCAGCAGTTTGCGTTTTTAAATTTGGTTATTGTTAACAGATGTAACGTTACAAAAATTACGGGAGCCTTAAAAGTATAAACGTGAACGGGATATCAGCTAAATTGATTTATTAGACTTGTCCACGCTCTGTGAAGTAACGTGAGGGAGGAAACTAGTTCATGTTCGGCTAGTTGATTAGCCATGTTATGTGTGTAACCGGTCCCACTCGCGCGGGCTTCTATGACGGCATTACAATGCCGAATGGGAGACGGGCGCTCTAACGAGGAGGCTAAAGACCGCAGTCGCGTCTCTGTTGGTCGGGGTGTGAGGTTTTACACACTGCACAGCTCTTCACTAGCTGTCCTCCGTTACATTTGCTTGGGGTAGAAAGCAGAATAGTATTTATTTTAACAGTGCTAAACATGCAAACTCTCTTAGATTGTTGCAAATGTTTATTTAAAGACAGCATTGCCTTGAATTTAGCGAAGAGTGATGGGTGGTGCTCCCGTAGATGGGCTATCATATTTGACGTATAGCGGCTCCCCGAGCAGGCGCTATTTTTAAAAAATGTTTACAAGTTGGATGTCCTTCCTCCTCCAAGCCGCTGCCGTCTGACTGCTGAAAAAGTATGTACATGTTTTTGCCAGTACTGTAAATGCAGCACCGTTGACATATCGCAGCAGCTGTATTTATTACTATGGGCTAACAAAATGTTTTGACGTATATTACCAGGCGCAGAATGCAGTGTGTCAAACTGCCCATCACTGTGAACGTTGAGATCAATCTGCTGCTGGTAGCAGTAACTGCCCTTTCACTGCTGACTAGACTGTATGGTATTCAGTTCCCTAAAGCTGTAGTGTAAGTCTCTATGAACTTATTATTAAACATTTTAATTGTTTAACATTAACTGTTTATTTTAATTAATCTACCAATGTTTCAATGTGTTTCATATTAAAGATTTGATGAAGTCTATTATGGGCAGTTTATGTCCCTATACATGAAACAAGGATTTTTTTTTTTGATGAGAGTGGTCCACCCTTTGGCCACATGATATTAGCTTTAGGAGGTGAGAAACTTTAAATTATACTTTGATCAATGAAAGAACATGTTTACACACCATGCCTCTTAAAGTACATTAATGTGTTTTTATTTTTTCTGTGTAGCATATTTAGGAGGATTTGATGGCAACTTTGTTTGGAATAGAATTGGAGCAGGTGATCAACTTTATTATATAGTAATGATTTGACATCTTAATTTTTTCAGTAATTTCAGATGTTATTTAATGTCTACATTATAATTCAACAAATTGCTGACTGTTTTTGTTGCTTTAGTCAACACAGCCTTTAGTGTTTGTATTTATCTTTACTTATGTTATTTTACTAATTTTGAATTTATGTCCATTGTAGAATACACCAGTAATGTTCCTGTTTGGAGCCTGCGGGTCATACCTGCCATTGCAGGATCATTGTGTTTGCCACTAAGTTATCTACTGGTGGTAGAGCTTGGATATTCCCATTTGACAGCATTAGGGGCATCAATGCTCTTCCTTATGGGTAATCACACCTTACATGTCAGATTCATTCTCTGAAGACGTTTTCTGTATTTGTTATACATAGCGTTAGGGGTGTAACGATTACACATTTTGGTTTGGTTCACGCTTTTTAAGCCACAGTTCGGTCTGGTTTGATGTGGGATCAGGGTTTGTGGCATGGCACCAGCAATGCTAAAGAATATTAGATCAAAAACATAAATTGAACTTAATAACGTTCACATTCCTGCATTTGCAATGTCCATCACTCTGCCTGCCACATACAACAATAAACATTTGCATTATATAATTTTAAATACATTAATGAGCCTAAAACCTCTTTAATAACCTCGTCAAGAAGCTAATTTTACTGATGATGTAGATGCACCGACCAGGTACCGGAATCATCTGATAATCTCCATGATTGGCTGGTCAGTCTTACATCTAGCCCAGCGTTTCTCAAACTGTGGGGCGCGCCCCACTGGTGGGGAATCGAGATGTGACAGGTGGGGCGCGCCAAACGTGAGGAAACGTTCATTTTTATGCCTTATATGGAAACGTGAGATCACATCTTCCGGAATTTTGTATTCATGGTTACAAATGAAATTGTAGTGAGGTAGGCGGGGCGAGAGCCGAGATTGGAGGCCGGTGCGTGAATGATAACGAGACGTCAGCTGTACGCGCACCGGTCTGGTATCACGGAGGAGATTATTCCCGGCTCTCGTCCGCCTACCTCACTACAGAAATTGTAACCTTTTGAGCAGTATCCGGTTTGGTCCCATATATGGGATATTATATCTGTGCCCCTGAGAATACGGTCCCAGATATGAGATTAAGAATGTTCAGTGACTGCCAGATTCAAATTGTGCTTTCGCGCGTTGGTTTGCGCTGAGCCAGAGACGGACGAGCTCAGCGCTGTCATATATCACAACTATGCAGTGTTTTCAACCTAATAATGTTTATTTTAGGTTTCAGCCATTTAAATACACATAAGCACAGGTAAAACAATACATTTGGAGTTTGTAAGATACACACTCATGTCTGTGGAAGCAGCAATAACAATCTATTCAAATATAATTTGACGACGTGTGTTATTCACATCAGACAAACATAGTGGAAGTAACTATAACGTTTACAAGAGTTAAACTTCTCGGAGTTCACCGGCCAATTTCTTGCATGTATTTCGGGAGAAACTGATGACAGACAAATAAACTCTCTGACTGCGTCGCAAAGAAACATGGTGACACCCGTCTCACGTAGATCAAGATTATTTATAAATGACCAAACACACTCACTTACACATTTTTGAGAATCGGAATATCAGATAGTTGATGACGTGGTAAGCAAGTTTGTGAATATTTTGAAAGAAAAAAGGAAATTAAGGCGATCTGTCATAAGGTGTTATTGTGGCTGCGGTGTGTCACGTGACAAATATGACGCGTTGCCATGGAAACATTAAGGGGTAATCATCACTAGTCTACATGCAGTCTATATTAAAATATGAGTCCCCGAGAAAAATATAACCTGGAACCGAAGTGCCAAAATAACATGATATCGGCATATTAATTGTAACGGAACATATTTAAATGTTTTTTTTACAGATTTCAAAATGGCACTTTTATATCTTTTCTATTTTTGAAATTAGTAGTGCACAGCTGCACTTTTATTTTCTCTATTTTTTTATTCATGAAAGTTATTATGACACAGCTGCACTTTTATTTTCATTATTTTAGAACTTTCTGTTATTTGATGTATATGTTTTGTATTTTAGATACAACTTGTTACTCTGATACTACTTTTTAGTTCAATAATATGGAACATGTTAAGCTTGTTGCGCATTTCATTAGCATTGTGTTGGGGCGATGGGGGCAGGTGGGGCTTGAAAATTCCCCCTTGTCTAAAGTGGGGAATGACCAAAAAAGTTTGAGAACCACTGATCTAGCCAATTCCAAACCGATCCTTTTGTTGCCAGCGGAACAGGCAATAACGACACAGCTATCAATACACTCAAAGTTGCAAGTTAACATATAATCGTGACAGCATACTGCCTGTCTCTAATGGCTCGTTTCTATTTGCATGTGGCTCCGCCATACTTCGAGTCTCTGCTGACTGCAAAAAAGGTTCTTGTGGACCTGAATATTCGGTTAACATGGTTAAATGTACATAAACAACAACCAGGGAAGCCCAAATTTCTGTCAAGACGTACTTGCCAGTTTGTATTGGTAATTACACGACTTGCCATCTAGCAACGTAGCTGGCATCTCCCAGGCACGTAATTTCATAACCATTAAAGGACCAATTCATGAAGTCACCTATACGAACTCCTGACGTTACAAGATAACCAAGGATGGTCCAGTTACTTATATTGGTACTCTTTTGGTAAATACATGACCTATGGGAAACGTAACTGACACGTTATGGGCATGTAATTTCATTACCTGAATGATTTATATGCCGCTTACTATTTAAATATCCGTTTTAGTCAGGGCATTGTAAATCTGTTGATTACATTAGCAAAGAGATATTGAATCTGCTATACATGCAAGCTGCTCTCTGCTGTATGGGAATGTAACAGTGCGCCTCCTGTGCGCTCAAGTTCAGAACAGCGCGTTCACAGCAGAGCTGCGTCTGACAGGAGGGTCGAGTAAGTAAGTAAGACGTGTTTTAATTTCACAATTGTCATTTAAAACTTGTGACAAACGAATTTAAAGCGTTTTGTTTTACTTGTAGTCTGACAATGTCGTCTGACAGCGGTAACAATGCTTTTTTTAGGGGCTTTACTGACTTACTTTACTTCTTTACTGACAGGAATTAAAGATCCTGAATTGTCGCTTTATCAGGTAAGCGTTACTTACTAAGAGTTTTTCTCAACAAATCAATGAGATTAAAGTGCATAAAAATGTTGCAAACGTTTTATTTCATTATATTTATGCTATATACTGTATAGCAATGGTGGTTAAAGGGAGAGTTCAGCCAAAACATTTTACTCGCCTTTGAGCTGTTCCAAATCTGTACAAATTTCTCTGTTCAGATTAAAACAGAGAAAGATAGTTGGAACAGTGCTTATAATCAATCCATTGACTACCATAGTAGGAACATGACTTTTTAATTTTTGAACACAAAATAACATATTTTGAAGAATGTAGTACAGCAAACAGTTCTGTGTCACTTTTGACTACCATTGTACTTTTTCCTACTATAGTAGTCAATGGGGACCAAGCACTGTTTTCTTACAAGCATACGTCCAAATGTCTTTATCTGTGTTCAACCATGTATACAGGTTTGGAACAACTAGAACGTGAGTACTTCGTGACAGAATTTTCATTTGAATATTTATGTTTCTGTAATTATTTAGTATTGGTCTTGAATGCGCAATGTATGTTATGTTTTAAATAACTGTTATATAAAGTTAAGTGTCTAAAAAACCTTCTATTGAATGTTTTTTAGCATGATTGTATACTGTTTTGAACATGATTTGATATGTTGTTGTTGTTGTTAATTTGTTGGTTTTATTAATATAGTAAATGAAAAGTATTCTAACTCTGAGTCTGTGTTATTCATATCATGTTATTTAGAAAGTCTCTAAAATTGTTATGGGCAAATACATAAAATTAGTTGCATGTCCACCCAAAACGTATTATTACTAAGTTTCTAACTGGTGACCAACACAAAACGTTTATTTCATTACTCAGATTATGTCAAAAGGTTATGTCGAGGCGAGGAATCCATGTATTTAACTTTTCCGTTCACCACGATGTAACCGGTTACGTCCCCAAGCCATTAGATTACGTTGATGTTACATAACAGTCACATATTTTGTCTAAGTCCTTATTAAAGGGGTCATATGGCGCGAATATGTGTTTTTCTGTGTCTTTGGTGTGTTATAAGTTACCCATGCATGTATTAGACATGTAAAATTGGTCAAATTAAACTGTCGGAACAAAATATGCATTCTATCTAAAAGCAAATGCTCACCCAGACCTGCCTGAAACGCCTAGAGTAACCACACCCCACAAATGTACGTCACTGTGATTTGACCAAGTCCGCTCAAATCTATAGGAAAGTAAGGTGGGCGTACTTGTTAATATCATTGTATCGTCGGAGCCAGTCCTAATAAACCGTAATAATGTTCCAACTAGAGTAAACAAATGTCTTTTTTTTTTTACAATCATGTTTTTTGTCTTTGTTGAGTCGCGCGCGACGAGACATGGCATAACACTGGTTGATCAATAAGAGCCAAAGCGCACTTTATTTATTATGGGACCATTCCCTGCTGTAATGCAAGCTTGTTTCTCTCCCACACAAACTCTGGATGGTGTATATGATTGTTTGTTTATAGTCTTTATAACGTTGTATATAAGGGGTAAAACAGTTAGCTATAGTTTTTAACTATTTAATATAATGTTTTTTTATAAAACCTTACCAATTCTTTACATCCTGCTAAATTCGCGCTGGCAAAGTTGATATATTGGCTTGATTATCTTCATTTTCCGGATCAGATTTGGGCTCGAATTGGAAGGAAGGAAGTACAGATTACATTTTATCACCTGTCAGTACAATTGTTTCGGAAACCTGATGTTCTGAATATGGTAAGAGGCATTACATTTCTGTCACACGCTTGCAGTATTCGACCAATCACTACACACTGGTTAACTGGACAATTGTGGAACACCTCGCTTTTCAGAGCGATGAGCTTTGTGAAAAATCTGTGCGTCAGAGAGGCGGGGGAAAGAGGAGATACAAACAAACTCTGTCATATGACTCCTTTAAATGGATAAAGTGCTGTAAGCTATACGTACACTACGTCTCCCACAAGTCAAAACTTTAACCATAGTCTGTGTTCCTCCAACTCAACTGTTATTAATGTTTCTGCTTCCAAATATATAGAGACCGTATCTGTCCCCCAAACAATACTAAACAACCAAAACCAATTCATAAAGACTTTGAATTTAGTGATCTAATATTAAGGCAGTTATTGTAAATTAAATCATCATGGACAACAGTTTTGATATTAACTTATTTTATTTTGCCTTGTTGTGCAAGCACTGTCGAGCTTGTACAGAGGCTGCACCTTTTGCCAGAGGGGAACTGGAATCCCCTGGTTAGGCCTGGTTTCCCTCTGAGGATTTTATAGTCTTATTTAATTAACACTGCATATAGGAATTGATTTTGTGTCTGATATTTGACCTGTGTTTTGACTTCCATAACCTTTTATGTTTTACTTATAGTCAATGTTTTCTTGTACAGCTGCTTTGTAACAATGAAAATTATAAAAAGCGCTATATAAATAAAGCTGACTTGACTTGATATACTTTGTCTAACCGAAACTTGGCTTAAACCAAATGATTATTTCGGTCTAAATGAGTGTGCCCCACCAAGCTACTGTTATATGCATGAACCACGTCCGGTTGGTAGAGGTGGTGGTGTCGCAACAATCTTTAGAGACTTTCTTACTGTAATTCAGAGAACACAGCATACATTTAAATCATTTGAAGTGCTTGCGTTGAACATAATTGTTCCAAACAAAAGTACAAAAATATTTCTTTCATTTACATCGGCTACTGTGTATAGACCCACTGGTCCTTACACTGATTTTCTGAAAGAGTTTGCGGACTTCTTATCAGACCCATTGATTAACGTTGATAAAGTACTAATTGTCTGAGATTTTAATATCCACGTAGATAGCGCTAGCGATGCA
Source organism: Barbatula barbatula (assembly GCA_037178815.1). Classification (NCBI taxonomy): domain Eukaryota; kingdom Metazoa; phylum Chordata; class Actinopteri; order Cypriniformes; family Nemacheilidae; genus Barbatula; species Barbatula barbatula. The sequence continues at coordinate 6,971,459 of CM074077.1, read as the reverse complement.
TTAGCAGTGGCACTCATCGGTTTAATCATACACTAGACTTGATTATATCTCACGTAACCGATCTAACCAATATAGATATTAAGCCTCAAAGTGACAATGTCAACGATCACTATCTTATAACATGTACACTGCCCACTGCAGGAATCTGCCGTCTAACTTGTTATCGACAATTACATTGGCTACTAAAGATAGTTTTGCAAATAGCTTGCCAGATCTGACTCCTTTAATAACCATAACAATAAAAACAGAATTAGAGGTCTTAAAAATTGCGAGGAAAGAGAGTGCAAACTGTTATAAAAAGGCACTAAAAGCAGCAAATTAGTGGTTCAAAAAAAACAATTTATTTAGCACAGTCTAATAATCTCCTGACCTGGTTATTCCGCCTCACCTTGGTAGCAATGAATTCATGAAATAGTAAAACAAAATAGTAAAAACTCAATCTCCAAGTATGTCCTAAGAATTAGTACCAACCATCGCTGCAAAAGAAAGGCTATAGTGTTTTTCACCTATAAAACAGGAAGATTTGATTAAACTTATTGCAACATCTAAACATACAACTTGCTTATTAGACCCAATACCAACTAAATAATTAAAAGTGTTACTACCTGTTGCAATCGAGCCCATTTATAACATCATCAACTCGTCAATTAATCTAGGCCATGTCCCAGGACACTTTAAAATGGCCGCATTAAGCCTTGAACCAAACTTGAACTAGAAAACTAGTTCTAGTACAGAAATTTGCTTTTCTCTGGTTGTTTAGGTACGTTAAACCTTGTATAAAGCATCTAAGGAAGTAATTTGTCTTTTTGTTTCAGTCAATATTCACATTTTCCCCCTTCATGAACAAACATTTGTGCTACACATTAAACAAACTTGTGGTTTTATGGTTTGATTGATTTGAACGACCCCTAAACGACGCAAGACATAGGTATTTTGAATTTGTGATAGTGAATTCCTATTTAAAAATGACAATTGCCTTCCAGCTGTGACGTGACGTCATGTGAAAACAACCTTATTCACTGTATGACTTTCTGACTAGTGAATGAAAGAGGAAAAAAACTGCGTTTCCAAAACCTGTCACTGTTCATTCGGGATGCACCGATACCACTTTTTAAGGATCGAGTACGATACCGATACTTTTTCCCTGGTACTCGCCGATACCGATACCAACACCGATGCTACATTTTTTTTTGTTTGTGGCAATTTTCTAAGAACAACACAATGAGACTAATGAACATATATCAGCATCTTTATTTTTAACAACTTCAACTCATATTATGAAAAAATAAATCAATCTTATGTGCTTATCAAAACTTTTCAAAGCCAAAATTCACAGTGTCCATCCAAAAACCTCCAAAGGGCAAAACCTAGGACATAAGCATGCAGATTGCCATGCGTGGGTCGTCATCATTGATTTTGAAATATTTCCACACTGCTAAGCGCGAATGAAGTGTTAAGAGAGAGTGATTTACATGTTAAATCAATGCAAAGACGCGATAGACCTACTTGCGGTGCGATTCACACGAATGAGACGGCGCGAATTGAGCGTTAGCGTTATTCGCGGGAGTTGAAAAATCTGAACTTTGGCGAAAATTTTCGCCGCGTTAATCAGTCAGGCGCCTGCTGTAGTAGTGACGTGGTTATGACATAGCGAGCGGAGGCAGAAATCTGAAACAACAATGAAGGACTGCGCCCCCGAAGGACTGCGCCTCTGGACCCAGACACGGTGCCGAACGAGTCTACGTCTATCTTCAGCCTTCCATAGCACATTATGCGCAGCTAACTGCTCAACAAAATCCATGTCTGCCATTTCGCAACAAGACTGGAGCCGCCTGCCAGAAGCCCCTCGCATGACGCGAATTTCACTCCCGATTGAAGCGAATTCCACGCGCGAATGAAGCGAGTAAACTCAAAATGTTCAAGCTTCCAACTACATACGAATAGCGCGATTTAGGTGTGAACACACTATGACATTGTGTCTGCTACGGCAGGTGTCTCTGTGTGCACTGGAACGTTCTGTCAATTACGTCACGTGAGGTATCGGTCTTTGGTATCGGGGAATTTTTACGAGTACGAGTACATGAGCTTGGTATCGGGCCCGATACCGATACTGGTATCGGTATCGGTGCATCCCCACTGTTCATATTTATTTATCTAAACAGTCGATAACACAGTTGGCTTCTTAATAAGCACATGGTTACCCAGACAGAGGCTATGAAAGAACATAGCCAAAATCGGCAATCTTAAAAGTGTATATGGTGATTTTCGTTTCGGTGAAAATTATGTAATTTTGACATTACCAGTCTGATTTATAATTTATATTACTTCTCCATTCAACACTTCTCCTTTTTTTAATCCAAAGTATTATAAAATGAATAAATTAATCTGTTTATGTGATATGCCTATATATCTGATTCAGTTACTAAAATAAAAAATTGCTAATTCATATAAATCTGAATTTTGAACTATATTCCTCAAAGTAGCAAAATGAACCACTCGATTTCTTGTAATTACTGCAGACCCAAGAAAAAGAACATTTATTCTACATTAAAAAAATGTAGCTGTGTGCAAATAGCAATGTCACTAAATGTCACGAGACATGATGTAACACTGGTTGATCAAGAAGGGCCAAAGCACTCACGGAATTTATGATGTTACCATTCCCTGCTGTAATGCAAGCTTGTTTCTATCTTTCTATCTGTTTCTACTTTTTATGATGTATATGGTTGTTTGTTTATAGTCGATTACTCTTAACCAATCCTTTACATCCTACTTGAGTCACGCTGGCAAAGTTGTATCGGCTTGATCTTCATTTTCCGGATCAGATTCGGGCTCAAATTGATAAGGAAGGATCGATGCCATTTTATCACCTGTACGTAGTTGTGGAACCTGATGTTCCGAATATAGAGGTGTTACATTTCTGAGCAGTATTCGACCAATCACTACGCACTAGTGAACTGGCCAATCATAGCACACCTCGCTTTTCATAAAGAGTATGATGAGTGAGGTCAATATGGCACAAATACGTGTTTTTATGTGTCTTTGGTGTATTATAAGTTGCCCATGCATGTATTGGAATTTAAAGTGTCGGGAAAAAAGATGCATTCTATCTAAAAGTGAATGCTCACCCAGACCTGCCTGAAATGCCTTGTGTAAACACGCCACCACAAATCTACGTCAGTTCGTCAATCATAGCACACCTCGCTTTTCAGAGCGATGAGCTTTGTGAAAAATTTGCACGGAGAGAGGAGATACAAACATGCACGGTGTGTGTCAAATATAGCGTTTTTTTAAGGTTGTAACCTTAAATAGCCTAATGGCCTGGGGAAAAAAGCTGCTCCTGAGTCTCTCTGTTTTGGCCATTAGGCTACGGAAGCGCTTACCAGATGGCAGCAGCGTAAAAAGACAGTAACCAGGGTGATTGAAGTCTTTTAGGAATTTTGACAATGTTGTTGCCACTTGAGTGCAGTGGCTAGGGCTGGGAGGGTTCCACTGTTCGTAACATGGGTGGTGTATCGCAGTTGCGTTCAAATATCGTTACACCCCTACATAACATGTGAAATATATTTATTGTAAAATGCTGTTGTTTTATTTTTACAGAAAATTCCTTGATTGTACAGTCACGTTTCATGCTGCTGGAGTCAATTTTAATATTTTTTTTAATGCTAGCTGTACTGTCCTACCTTCGCTTTCACCACACACCCAAGTAAGATTTATCGGCAAAGTTCTGCTTTGTCAGTCTCTGATCTTGTCATCATGTAGTGACTTTAAAGATATTGTTTTCATGTCCTGTCTTCTAGTTCGTTTTTTAGGTGGTTTTGGCTTGTGATGTCTGGGGTCAGTTGTGCATTTTCAGTTGGGTATGTACAGTCAGAACTAAAGTTTATGTTGAGGGTTTAACATGTAAAAGTCCAGTTGAATTTGTCAGTATTAAAATAAACATTGGCGGCACTGAGAGTTTTGGCACTAAGATGTTTTTCTTTTCTATTTTTATTTAGAGTAAAGTATATGGGTATGTTCACATACTTTTTACTGCTTGGACTGGCAGTTGTACACACCTGGAAACTTCTTGGAGATCAAACAATAAGCAGTGTGAGTAACATATACTGTATCTAATTTCAGTGTATTTTACAAACTATTGAGGCTCCAATATGTGAAGTTTTTTTCTGCATCTCTGCATTAAGGCCACGGCAGCAGTTCAAGTGTTGGTTCGTTTTTTGGCCCTTGTGGTTTTACCTGTGCTCATGTACATTGGATTTTTCTACGTCCATCTTACCATACTTTACCGCAGTGGACCACATGACCAGATGATGAGTTGTGCTTTCCAGGCAAGCCTGGAGGTAAGGATTTATATAATGTCCCATTGACATATTTAGTTATGTACCTGAACAGGAAGGTAGAGGAGTAAATGTATCTTATGGGATAGTCTGGCTGCTTTTTTACCCCATTTTCATCATAAAGGGTGGTCTAGCCAGGATCACTCAGGGTCAGCCTTTGGAGGTTGCATTTGGTTCCCAGGTTACTCTCCGCACTATGTCCAGCAAACCTGTTCCTTGCTGGCTCCATTCCCACAAAGCTAACTATCCAGTCAGGTAAGTCATCATCATTCAGCAGCCTTTCACAAAGTTGTAGGTTCGTTACAGTAGGAAGTCCTAAATGTCAGGTAGTCAACCAGAATGCCATTTATCATTGCATTGTAAAACTTGTTTGTAAAATTACCGCTTGGAGGTGCAAAGGGACATTTTGTGCAAAGGGATAGTGATGATTCCTTATTGCGATTCCATTTTGTGATTTTCCCCATCGCTTAAAGGCTAGACATCTAAAATGTAGCAGTTATATTCAGAGAGTGAGTCAACTGCAGTGCACATCAAATAATAATGTTACTTTCATTTGACTGTGTAAGTCTACATGTCACCATAATAAGGTAGCTGTAGTTCCAACCACGCAACTTTCTTGAACTATGCTGTCAACAACAGAACTTGTGACCATAGTTGGGTATCAATGCTTTTGGAAATGCTGGGTCAAGCTGACCCAGTCTGTTGTTATTGGTCACCTGTTTTGAAATGTGTTTCTCAGACAAAAACATAACTTGATGGATAACCACTATAGTACTATGCACCGTTTGAGAAACTAACTAGCTACTCACGACTGTTTCCTGAAAAAATAGTAACTTTGTTGCACATCTTTTAGTATATGTTTTATTAGTATAATATGTTTCCTTGTATTGGACATCGGTGTCTTTTTCCATGTGCGTATGCTGGAAAGTTTGCAGTCAGTTTCCAAAGGTTTAAAGGCTTCATGGGGTTCTTTTGTGTATATTCCAGTGCATCATTGTGTCTCAAAATTGCGTCGCTCTATTTTGTGAAGTGTGAAATGTGCTAAAGAACACCAATTACATTTTTGTGCTACAAATGTGGTTTATTTGAATGATTTTTACAACTCAATTAAAGGCCCTTTTACCAAATTGAGAGCAAAACCTAGGTTGTAGCAGTAGCCAAGTTAGCTGTAGCGGTAGTGAACTTAACCAGTAGCTGTTTGTTACACAAGGACTATTGAACTCCTGCACTGCTTTTAGGGTAAACTGTTGTTTGTTGAGTAGCTGTTGTTTGCACGAGCCATCTAGCTTGAGTTACTTTTCACCTAGCACTTTTAGTCACTTTGAAGCCTTGAGCTGTTAGTTGAGTAAGGGGGCTCAGCACTTGTTGAGATATTTTAAAAGCTGCCTCAGTCCTGTAACCAGTTTAGAAGCATTTTGTCTGCCAAGCTAGCTGTAGCGGTAGGGAACTTAACCAGTAGCTGTTTGTTAGCAAAGGACTATTGAACTCCTGCACTGCTTTTAGGGTAAACTGTTGTTTGTTAAGGAGCTGTTGTTAGCACTTAGCCATCTAGCTTGAGTTACTTTTCACCTAGTCACTTTGAAGCCTTGAGCTGTTAATTGAGTAGGTGGGCTCAGCTGTGAAGCAATTACTGACCCATTAAGCAATCAGGGAGCCTGTAATATATTATCACTGATTTCTGAAGCGGCAGCCCTCGTGTGTAACCGTACTCGTGTAAGACAGGCGAGGTAAAGACAGGCGAGGGAAAGACTTACAACTCTACCACCGCGACTCCACCGACAGGGCACGTCATGTTAAGCTTTAAGAGATTTAACAGAGCAGACCTCTGCACCAGTCCATCAAAGTAGAGGGCGACCGATTGATCAAGCAGCCGATTGTTTTAGCCGCAAATTAGGCAGGTGCATCTGTGAGCAGCTAAGCGTTGTTGTGGAACACACAATGCTGCCTCTTGTGGCAAACAGATTACCACCGACATAACACTCTGATGTCACCCTCTGCCTGCTAACTTTTTAACCACCTGCTAATTTTCCAAGAAAATGGTAAGACTTAATTATTTTTATCCTTCGTTTTTAATCTAACCATGTATATTTCATTGATTAAACATGACGCTACTTGAGAATATGGGTAACTTTTTGGAACTCTATTGTTAGCTAGCCTTCAACCACATAGTTTCCATAGGCTTCATGTATACATGGGTACCAAAACCTAGTGACGTGCCCACTAAATTATTACAGTTGTCCGCAGTAAATATCTAGATAAACTCAGATGTTATCAATACTTTTTCTGTACCGGAGAATTTCTCTCCCACTGAGGGTGCGTTTGAGACGGAGCAACTCACACTCTGCAGCCATGCCTTGTGAAAAGATGAAATTTCTGGCTAAAGCGTGCATGTTAACTTGCCTATGGCATATGGCATAACATTACAAAACACAACAGCATTATTTTACGTGGTCATTTGGCAGCCCATATTGTGTCCTTCCATTTCAACTACATCCAGTGGCTGCTTCTTTCAGCCACAGTGGCAAGTTCTTTGACTACCATCCGTTAGGCCTGTCCTCTGATTCCCACTTCCTTAAGCAGCCTTACTGTGGAATTGGAAACAAGGCCCCTGCCGCCCACCGCTACCGAGAACACTTTTGCTGTCCATCCCCGCTCTTCAGCCTCCGATGCCAAGTTGGCCTACCGGAGATTCTTTCTTTCAAATGCTTTGTTAATGGCCTCTTCCCAAGGTACAGTCAACTCAACTATGAGGACTGTCCTACTGGAGCTGGACCACAGAACAGAGTTGAAGGTTGGTAGCTGCGATTTAAAATCTTTCAGCAGAGTGAAAACATTTTGGATCATTATCTGGTATCATGCTTGCTTCACAGCCCTATGGCTGCAAATCAAAATCTTTGTTACACATATGGTAGAACAATAACTTCAACCACCAAAGGTGCGTTTCTTGATAATCTGCCAGAATTGTCTCAAATCCCTAGCATGAGTAATAACGTTGAAGACCTTGACTTTACCATTGACAATTTTAACTCTACCTTCTCGAAAACGCTAGACACAGTTGCTCCTCTGCGCTTTAAGAAGATAAAAAATGGCAGCCCGACACTGTGATATAATGAACACACTCAGGCTCTAAAGAAAGCGGCACACAAAATGGAGCACAGCTTTAAGAAAACTAAATTAGAGGTATTTTGTACAGCATGGAAGTATTCGAAAATACAGGAAGGCCACCTACTCAGCATCGCAGTGATGAATTTATGAACTACTTCACAAATAAAATCCAAGATATTAGGGAAAAAATTATATCTATGCAGTGAAACCCGCTGACCAAACCACTAACTTAAGGAGAAATTGCTATTATTTTCTACCGAAGATCTAAATTCATTAGATCATCTAAATCAACAACATGCATACTAGACCCTATACCTACAAATCTACTGAAAGAGATGCTCCCAGAAATTATAGATCCTCTTCTTAGCATTATTAACTCATCTCAGACACTAAGACATCCTAGTGCCTAAAGCATATAAGGTGTTATAACACCCTTGCCAAAATAAAACATCTCGACCCTGGAGAACTAGTTAACTACAGACCTATATCGAATCTACCCTTCATATCTGGAGTTTTGGAAAAAGTAGTGTGGTGAGGAAGCCGTGACGCGGGGCCGGTGGCGTGAGTGTTAAGTGCAATCAGCTGTGCGCGCACCGGTCCCGCATCTCACCGAGGAGATTGGGAGTTTTAAAGGTCGACCGAAAGGACTGTTGACGGGAGAGGACCGGGCCCGGACAAGTGTAATGAAGATCCATAGAAGGGAAGGAGGCGGGAACCGGCGACATTCAAACAATAAAACTTTAATTAAATAAACAATAAACACGGAAGTAACCGGCAGCCACCTCACGGTAGACTGCCGGCCATAAAACATACACACAAACTAAACATATGTCTGGGCCCGGTCCTCTCCTGTCAACAGTCCTGCCGGTCGTCCTTTTAAGCTCCCAATCTCCTCTGTGAGAGATGCGGGACCGGTGCGCGCACAGCTGATTGCACTTATCACTCACGCCACCGGCCCCACGTCACGGCTCTTGTCCCGCCTTCCTCACCACAAGTAGTCTCAACTCAATTATGTTTCTTCCTTCAAAGGAATGACATCAATGAAGATTTCCATTCTGGATTTAGAGCACATCACAGTACACAGACTGCTTTGAGTAGAGTTGAATGATGGAGATGTGTACAGGTGTTGATATTGTTCGAACAGTTATACTTGAATTTTGTCAAAAATAAATATAAATTATATTAAATTGTGGTTTCTCTAATATCGCTGTTGCTTGAACATTTCATTGTTATAATTACTAAAACATTTTAAGATATGGTTTACTTTCTTACATACTCCCGGCCACCCCCCACACTTCTTCTCACAGCTTTCATGCCCATTTCAGTTGCATTTTTTCAAAAAGACTCTAGCCGAAGGGCTATAAATGAACCATTCAAAGATTGAATTTACGTCGAAGCCGATAGCCTTGTGGTAAGTGCTCTAACATTAATGTACATATGTTGCATGTATGTCGTGGTCCTTTCCCGATTGCACCCCCTCTCTCAACCACTTCGTTTCCTGTTCTCTCACAAAAAAAGGAAAAAATGCCAAAAATACATCTTAAAAAAATATATATTGAATTCACAACAGACCTTATAACTTACCAACTATGTGATCTGATGAACCTAGAATATAAATAGGTCAGTGACTAAACAGATGAGGAAATCAAAACCTTTTTAAAAACTGCTTTTAAAACCATGCATTAGATATTTTAAAATGTATTGAATGTATTTATGTAGCTTTTGTTTTACCCTTTTTTTAAGTGAAGACTGAAGGTACCTGAAAATGTCAAATGGTGTAACTGCCAAAGAATGAGAAATATTTAATACCTAGATGGAATGTAAGTGAAAAACCACATCAATACCCTAAAATAGACGCTTTATTACACATAAATATTCCTGTATATTATTATAGATTTATGATAAATACTTGACCATGTTGCTTCTACAGCCAAATACACTGAAAATCAAGCATGATGGTCAAGAAATTAATCTGAAATGGTTTTATTTTTTGTTGAAAAATGTTGTTGAAAAAATTTCTGATAACAAGAAATGATCATGTCTCGTGGTGTATCTACAGTTAATTGGTTAGTTCAGGGTTAGCATAAAAAATATGGCATGAATTACCCAAGTCGTTTCACAACAGTATGTTTTTTTAAGGTCTGGAGTTGATTGTATGTGTGGTGTTTGCATTTGGAAGCTGTTGCTGTGAACCCACATCATGGGGTTCAGGGGGATTCCCATGCAAATGAAACAGACCATAGTTGGATCTCAAATATACAACAAATCCATCAGAAAAATGACAGGAACCTTAAGAGTGGCCAATAAGAAATTTGTTACATTTTGAGAAATTATGTTTTTTAACATTAGTTGAAATATTTAGGGGCCGTTTACATGAGACTGTTTTCAAGTGAAAGCACAAAACAATTAATTCGATTTGCCTGTCCGTTTACACGGAAACTGCGTTTTAGGGGATTGATAACGCAAACTTTTGAAAAACAGGTTTCAAAGTGCAAGTTTTTACCCAAAGTATGCAAGAATGAGAAGTTGGTTTAGTCATTTTTGCGGATCTGTGTAAACATGGATTGTTTTGATAACGTTGTACGTGAAACCTTTCAAAAACGCAAAAGAAAATGTTTCCCCTTTTCATCATTTAAAAACAAGGCCTTAGATTCAATGCATATTTCTATTTCATTCATTTTAAAGTTTTAGCTTTATATAATATAATGTAATATATACAGTTAGGTCTATAAATATTTGAACAGTAGCATAATTTTTTTTTTGTTATTTTAGCTGTGTATCAAAATGTATTCGAGTTACAGTTGTATGATGGATATTGTCTCAAAGTGCACACTCTCAGATTTATTTAAAGTGTTTTCACATTGAGTAGGTTGAATCAAAAGCTGTTTTATAGACAAGTATGGGCTGTCTAAATAAGCATGTTAAAGGTTTGGAGTTGATTCTTCGTGTGGTGTTTGCATTTGGAAGCTGATTGCTGTGAACCGATATCATGGACCTTAACATGCATCACAATATACAGATGAGCAGAAACCGAGAACAGAAACTGAGTTTTAAACCAATAGACAGCCATTTAATGGTAAACATTAGCAAACACACATTACAGAAATACCATAGCGGGAACATTATTCTTGAGTAACATCTGTACATTTTCATACGGATCATAACTGTTTATCTGTGCTTGAAGGTATGAAAATGGCCGTGGCAGCTCCCACCAACAGCAAGTGACCTGTTATGCTTTCAAAGATGTCAACAACTGGTGGATTATTAAAGACCCAAAAAGGTGTGGTCTGGTAACTATAAAATAATTTTGTACTACCAATTAGTAATCATAATTAGATATATTTCTTAATTAATTTCACATTTTATTCTCAGTTCCGGTCTAGTGGTAAACAGCCCTCCCAAACCAGTCAGACATGGTGATGTTATTCAGCTGCTACATGGAATGACATCTCGCTACCTGAACACGTAATACAATACACCATCATCAAATTTGTAACTCCATAAAGCCACAGACCAAAAAAACAAAGTGGAACTTTGAACAAAGTGGTCTGTCATTATTTTTAGAACTTTAAGAATATTTGCTTAACCTTGTTTTGAGTCAGCGGTTTCTGACTCCTGTGGTCTGCATTATATCTCATGAGAAGCGTCACACCACGTTTAAAATGAAAAAAAATCAACTCCCCAGATGTCAATCCCATATAGAGAACCTGTGGTCGATCCTCAAAAAGCGAATGGATAAGCAGAAGCCCACAAATTGTGATGAACTCGGAGCACTAATAAGTCAAGAAAGAATCGTAAACGGACAGGATTTGGCCAAGAAGCTAATATCCAGTATGCCAGAGCGGATTGCAGATGTTGTGAAAAACAAGGCTCAACACTGTAAATGTTGGCTTTTTTCCAATAAATGCTTTTAAAACTTAAGATATGCTAATTGTTGTTGTATACCATAGAAATATGGTGAAAAATAATCAACTCTAAATTCTATTTTAGCACCTTTAAAGTAGTCACCCATGGACTAGAATTAGCTAAATCTTTCTCTTGGCATTTTATAAACCAGATTTTCTCAACCTGGGATGCATTTTAAGGAGTATTGAAGGAATTTCCATCTATGCTGGACTCTTATTGGCTGTTTTTCATTCATTATGTTTTCGAAGTAATCCACCAATCCAGTTTTCTAGAAAGATACTAATATGTTGACACAATTGTATTTTTGTCCACACAAGTCATTTCAGACATTGAAACATACACATTCAGATTAAAAGTTTTTTAGGAGCATGATAAAAATGTTGTCAAGTGATCCCAAACTTTTGACATGTGGTGTATATGTGACCCTTGATCACAAAACCAGTTTTAAAGGGATAGTTCACCCAAACAATCCCATTTGCTGTTTATTAAATTTTTTCTTGAGTAGAACAATAAAGAAGATTGGTCGTTAAATCTGCAGCCCACTTTGCTTCATATAATGGAGGTCTATGGACTCCACCTGTCTAAGAGTTCCTAAAGCACATAATAAAAAAAGCGGCTCTTGGTGACATGTTGACATCTTGTGAAGCGAATCATTCGATATCTAAAAAATTATTTTATATTAAAAATGAGGTTCAGTTTCAGGAATATAGCAAACGATTTGCTTCACAAGACATCAACATGTTGCCAAGAGCCGCTTTTTTTTTTAATTATGTGCTTTAGGAACTCTAAGACAGGTGGAGTCCATAGACCTCCATTATGTGAAGCAAAAAGGGCTGCGAACTTACCAAAAAATCTTTATGGTTCTACTCAAGAAAAAATGTCACATACATCTTGGATGGCCTGGGGGTGTAAATAAAAAGCTAGTTGGAGTTTTTGGGTGAACTGTCCCTTCAGTATAAGCCAAACATACATTGTATGAGTCAAAATTATCGAAAAGATCATCTTCCATGATATTTTGTAAATTTCCTACCCTTAATATATTAAAACTTTATTTTTGTGAGTGGATGGCCTCAGATTAACAACTTCAAAGGCAATTTTTGCCATATTTCAAGATTCTAGAGGTTCGTCATGTATTGTCCTATCCTAACAAACCATGTATCAATAGAAATCAGCTATCAGGTGATGTAAGTCTCAATTTCCAAAATTGACCCATTAGACTGGTTTTGTCCTCCAGGGTCACACACACATATATTTATGTGTACAGTATATTCACGCAAACACAGTATATATTACTCTGTAGACGTTGGTAGCACCAATAAGTGATCGTACTTTGTTTTCAAGGCATGATGTTGCGGCTCCCATGACCCCTCACTCGCAGGAAGTCTCTGGTTATATTGATTTTAATGTGTCTATGCCAGCTCAGAATTTATGGAGAGTGGTAAGGCTTTTGACTCACAAATCTATGTTTGGTTTTTAAATCACCATCCAGAAATGACTGTATGATGCTTTCTGCACTTTAGGACATTCTGAAGAGGGAGTCTGACAAAGAGACCTGGAAAACGATTTTATCATCGGTGCGACTTATTCACGTCAACACTTCAGCTGTTCTGAAGGTGTGTTGTAGCAGATAATATTATGTAAGAGAAAGAAATATATGTATCCTTGAACTTGTGCATCAATATATTATAAATGCTTCTTTTAAACCACTTTGTTAGTGTTTTTAGGTTAGTTAATAGACAGGAAGGTTAGGAGAGATTGGGGTTAGGTTGAATCTTAAAGTCTGGGTAAAGGCAATTTCAAGAATTGTTTCTAAACTCTTCCTCCCGCACAGCACTCAGAAGACTGTTCTAAAGTTTACGCGTTTATAGGAATAGGATCTACCACCTGCACTTGATTTAGAAATTCTAGGTATTACAAACTGGCCAGAGCCCTGAGAGAATAGTAAATGTGAAGGACTGTAATGCAATAGAAGCTAAACCATGTAAGGCCTTATAGGTAATCCGAAGTTAACACAGGGCTTTATAGGTAACCGGTGCAATGTTGACAGAACGGGGCAAATATGCTCATTTGTGTAAAGTACTCCAAAAAGCTTGCAGTGTTGTGGTTACAAATAGCAGCCTGCAATGACATCAAGAGGCTTCATAGGCAGCGTAACGGAATTCTATTTGAATTATATACAAAGACCATGTTTGCAATAAATAACCATCACATATTTACTGTAAATACTACAATACTAATTTCTTACTAGAAATGCAATCAAAAGATATTGAAAGTGTAAATTAAACTTTAATTTATACAAAACTATGCTCCAAACAGGCGTTTTGGCTGCCATGTGCAAAGATTTTTTTTAGCTTGATCCTGCTCAACCAATCACCTTTCTCGCCTGTTGTTATGGAAAAGACAGGTTTGACGTAGCGTTTTTCCGAAACGTTGAACTTTTTCCAACTTCAAAAGCGCTCTTGAAAACATGGTTTACTCCTTAGTATTATAAAGTAAAAACAGACATTGGCATTGCAATCTGGGGATTGCAGATACATATGTTAAATCTATAGGATAATGCAATGTAAGTCGCTTTGGATAAAAGCATCTGCCAAATGCCTAAATGTAAATCTATTATGTGACAGGACCTTTCTGATTTTCAGTCTGCTAAATCTCTGTCAAGCTGGACTTTTTTAGTAATTTTCTTCACAATCTACAGTGCCTTGCTAAAGTATTCATCCCCCTTCGTTTTATTCACATTTTGTTATATTGCTTCCTTATCTTAAACTACTTTAAATAAAAAATATATACATTAATCAACACTCCATGCACAATAATGACAAGACAAAACAGGTTTGTTTCAACTTTGCAAATTTATTAAAAATGTCAAACTTAAATAAATACATAAGTATTCATACCCTTTTCTGGACAATTAAAATTTAGCTCAGAAACATTAGTTGTGCACTTCGATTGGAGTTAACCTGTGGCAAATTTAATTGAATTAATATGATTTGGAGTGACACATACCTCACAATAAAAGGTGCAACAGCTGAAAATACATATCAAAGTAAGAAACAAGACATGAGGTCAAAAGAACTGCCGTTGGAGCTCTGTGACAGATCTGGGGAAAACTCCTGAAAGAAATCTGCTGTGTTGAAGGTTTACAGAAGCATGTAGCCTCCATTTAATCATTAATGAAAGAGGTTTGGAACCACCAGATCTCTTACTTGAGCTGAGCTCCTTTCCGAACTGAGCCATCCATGGAGAAGGGTCTTGGTTAGGAGCAGTGACCAAGAAGCTGATGATCACTCTGGTTGAGCTCCATAATCATATATGGAAATGGAAAAACTTACAGAAGGACAAACATCACTGCAAAACTCCACCAATTTGGGCTTTATGGCCGAGTGGCCAGACTCAAGCCTTTGCTCAGTGAAGACACATGAAAACTTGAAATATGCAGAAACTTACTTCAACAAATCTTTGAAAATGTCAGAAACAAGATTCTCTGGTCTGATGAATCTCAGTTTTATCATCATGTCTGGAGAAAACGAGGCACTGCTCAACACCTGTACAATACCATCTCAACAGCATGTGGTGGAAACAGCATCATTATGTGGGGTTGTCTTTCAGCTACAGGGACTGGGGCATTTGTCAGAGTAGAAGAAAAGCTCAACGGCACAAAATACTGAGATAATGATCATGTAAACCTAGCCCAGAACATTCAGAACCTCGGACAGGGTAGAAGGTTCATTCTCCAATGGTGGCGAGGAACCCAAATCTCCATTGGAGAAAAAAATCTCAGAGGGAAACCAGGCCAATCCAGGGGATTCCAGCTGCAGCCTCTGCACAAGCTCGACAGTGCTTGTGTTTTTTGCACAACAAGGCAAAAAAAAATTGATTTAAGATTATCATTAATTATCTAATAGCAGCTGAAATTGTGTAGTGAAGACATGTCAAGTCACCACGTCCTTTTTTATCCAGCTCTTTCATTTCAGCTTTGGTCTGGTCTGGGCATGAACTGCCCGCCCTGCCCGCTCTGGTAACCTTGAAACAATGAGACAAGACTGACTCTACAAGGGTAGAGTCACTCTTTGATGCATCAAATACGTCAGTTGTTATTATAAGTGGTTCCGGTTGATATAACTAGTGCAGCCTAAACCTTTGAAGTATTTATATTATGGTAGTGTAGTGTAGAGGTCTTCTCAGGTCCAAAGATCTTTACCCGACCTGAAATGACCCGAATCACTTTTTACCCGAACCCGAGACAGACCCGATAACGTTTTTATTTTAAAGCCCCTACCCGAGACAGACCCGATATCGTTAGACCCGAGTCCGACCCATCGTATATGTTTTTTAAACCCGACTAGACCTGAATGTAAACCGACGTGTATTAATGAAATTGATATGGCAATGACCACGTTGATCCTCTTGTTTTGCTCTGGCAAATTGCGCAAACTGAGGCTAAATGGGTTGTGCCAGTTTTAGCTGAATCAAATCTAAATAAGTGATGACATGGCAACCACTCGCGCGAACATTCTGTCTCAACAATGTGTTCCAAACCGCGTAGTACTAAAATGTGCACGTCTTTTAATATCTACTTCTGGTCGCCTGGTGGAAGTATGTTTTTCCTGAATACGATGGTAACTACATCGAGTGCAAACCCCTGCAGCGTTGGAAACTTCGGAATTTCAATTCTGCGGGGAAGACTGTTCCAAAGTTAAGGTGCTAGATAGGAAAAGGATCTACCATCTGCTCTTGATTTAGAAATTTAAGGTATTACCAACTGACCGGACACCTGAGAGCGTAGTGCACGTGAATGACTGTAATACAAGAGAAGTTCACTTAAGTAGTGAGGAGCTAAAACATGTAGGGCTTTATAGGCAATAAGCAAGATTTTAAAGTTAATGCGATGCTTTATTGGTAACCATTGCAAGGTTGACAGAACCGGGCTAATATGTTCATACTTTTTTGTATGTGTAAGAACTCGAGCTGCCGCATTTTGGACCAGTTAGAGTTTTTGTAATAAGCCTGCGGGGCAACCATCTAATACTTGCTTTACAGTAATCTAATCTTGATATCATGGATGCATTAATTAACTTCTCTGCATCCGATGGTGACAACATATGACGTAGTTAAGATATATTTTTAAGATGGAAAAACTCAAGTTTTACAGTTGTAACACCAAGATTCTTTGCTGACAACGAGGGTTTTATGGAACATCCGTCAATAGTTAAGCAGCATTCTTGGTTGTTACGAAATGGCGGTTTTCGGCCCAACAAGTAACACTTCTGTTTTGTCCGAGTTCAGTAATTTAAAAAAAGAGAGGATATGAGGAGATAAATGGCAGAAAATTGCCGAATGCAGATGTGTAAAGCTTGTTCAGTCATACCAGTCTGCTTTAACCATCTTCTGAGTTAAGGGTATGAATACTTATTCTATTTACTCTCTTTTTTTACATTTGCAAAGCAATCACAAATTAGTTTTTAGTTTTGTCATTATTGTGCATGGATATATAATTTAAAGTAGTTTAAGACAAGACAGTAGCATAAAAATTAAATGAAGGGGGATAATACTTTTGCAGTATGAGTGTATTTATTCTTCCTGCTAGTCAATGCAGATAACCCATTCTTACAAAGGTATGTAGTTGCAAGTAGCAGTGTACACGGTTAGCCGATGGCCAAGCAGGTTTTGAGTGTCGTCTGACTTTGTTGTATTTCGCACTGTCGCCTATATTAAGTCCCCATCACCTTTTCTAGAATGATCCAGCATATCTGATCGGCAGAGGAACGTGTTCGGGAGTCAGATGATTCTGATTGGCTTTTTGGCTTACTAAACCTGTGCACGAGAACAAAAACGGAAGTTGCAAGCAAACAAAGTCAAGAAGGAATGCTCAGATTGTCTTCTCATTATTTGCATTACTCATTCCAAAATGTAAATGTTTTAAACTTATCATACATTATAGATATATCACAAATTCATCTATGGACAGCTAGATTAGCAAGCCACTGCTTTGTTTACGTTTTGTATACCACCAGTTATTAGGTTTTAGTAACAAATACCAACTACTGTCAATCACTAGTATGGAAAGTTAATGGACGTGCTACTTGGCCCTCATTGGCTTGGTGTGTCAGGGATCCAGATGCAGTAAATGTGAGCAAACTTGTTGGAGCTTCTTTGTCGGCATTGGCTTGATGTGTACCCAGTACCTATTCTAATGTCTTTGGATTTACTCAAAAATTTTAAGTCCAAGGGTTCACATTTTTGCAAATACACACATCAATAGTGATTTGATGTTTGAAGTACAAAAAGATGACTTAAAGAACATAAATTGATTTTTAACTGTTTTGTAATATTTTGCAGCTCAGTGGCACTTCTCTGCCAGAGTGGGGTTTCAAACAGTTGGAGGTGGTTGGAGATAAAATTAATAAAGGCTACCAGCAGAGTGAAATATGG
The DNA here is from genome assembly GCA_037178815.1 of Barbatula barbatula. Lineage (NCBI taxonomy): Eukaryota > Metazoa > Chordata > Actinopteri > Cypriniformes > Nemacheilidae > Barbatula > Barbatula barbatula. Next base: position 6,953,679 of record CM074077.1, on the reverse strand, counting down.
AATGTGGAAGAGCATCGCTATGGAAAAAGTTAGAAAATGCACCACATATTTCACATAATTCTTATGTCTGCTGTATTTTTAATTCAACTTTTTTTGCAGGTCAGGAACAAAAGGAAAGGGAGTTAGAGCTGAAGTCACCTACTCGCAGTCACATCAAAAGAAACATCACTTTCATGAGTAAATTTCTTGAGCTGCAGGTAAATATAAAATATAAAACATGATCATATGTTATTGGCAATTGACAGAAAAGACATTTCGAGCCTGTGTCAGAAAATGAATTCACTTAATGTATGTTTGATTTAAAGTGGAAGATGCTAACAGTGAAGAATGAAGAGTCTGAACACAGATATAGCTCATCACCTCTAGAATGGATCACCTTGGATACGAACATTGCGTACTGGCTTCATACTTCAAGTAATGTATGTCAACATATATTGAATTACTTAATTAATTCTTATTATTGTCTTTGCTGTGAAACAGCTGTAGAAGTTATTAACCCCTTTATCCTTTAATACAGGCACAAATTCAGTTGATTGGAAATATTGTTACATGGACTATCGCAAAAATTGCACTGGCTGTGTATTTTCTTCTGTTTTTAACCTACTTATTAAGACGACGACGAAAAGTTATGGACATTCCTGAAGGTATGGGCTTGAGAGACTGATTTTTTTTTTTATAGTTTAATACGCTAATGTTTTGTTTTAGAACAGATGTACAGTTTTATGGTTGCTTGTCCATTTGGAGTGACTTGAGCTGCATCTTCATTTGAGCACAGCAACCTTTTAAAGGATGCAGTCTTTGAAGACAAAACACTTCCTCCTTTGTAAAAAAAGTTTAAAAACGAACTAAAATGAGACAATCTAGCCTACGGAGGATTCCTAGGCTTTGCCTTAAATCGCTCCCTATACTAGGGATGCACCGATCCGATACCGATCCATACCTTTTTGAAATGATCGGATATCCATTATGCGCGAGTCAGCAAGACCGATCCAAATCCAATACCAAATTTCCAGCGATTGTTTGGAGAAAAAGGAATATACTTAAAATTAAATACTTTTAAATATATTTTGCGCAATCATCTGACAGGCGAGTTTTGCGGGGAGACCCAACGCTATGCCTATTTGGCAATTTAATTCAGTGCGTTAAAGATGTCGCAGATTTGGAAATATTTCACGCTTGCAACAACAGAACAGCAAATTGTAACATTTGCAAAACCAGTGTTTCAAGAGGTGGAAGTACAAACATCTTCAGAAGCATTACGCAAAGATCATGAAGCGTTTGCACAAGCGAAACGCAAAAACGACGAATCAAAGCAGCAGACCTTGCAGGAAGCGTTTCAAAGGCAAGAAAAACTTCATAAAGACAACAAAAAATCTGTAAAAATCACCAAAAAAGTTGTGGAATTTATTGTTCTAGATCATCAGCCTCTCTCTGTTGCGGAAAATGTAGGATTCTGTCGCCTAATGGAACATCTAGAACCGCGATACAGTTTACCATCGCCTAAATACATTTCTGAAACCTCTTTGTCTGAGTTGTCTGAGTTGTATTCTAGAGTGTCCTTGTATGTTGCGGACCTGTTAAAATATCTAATAAGTCTTTGAGCTTCACTAGGGATATTTGGAGCTCCGACGTGTGCCCCATGTCCCTTTTGAGTTTAACCGCGCATTGGGTGAATTCTGGTTATGCATTGCAGAGTGCTGTGCTACATGCTAAGAGTTGCGTGGGTCACACATAAGCAGCGTGATTTCAGATTCAATCCAAGAAGGTTGGAAAATCCCTCTTTCCAAAGTACATGTAATTATAAGGAACGATGCCAGTAACATGAAGGCGGCGATGAAAGATTTGGGGGTCCTAGTTTGGGGTGTGTCGTGCATTCATTGCAGCTTGTAATTAACGAGGGGCTTCAGTCGCAACGGAGTTTTGTGGTTTTGAAACGTCTGCTATCTCAGGAGAGCGACACCGACAGCAGGACTTAAACAATGAAAAGTACTCTACTACAAGCGGTCAATGAAATACTTTTTAAAAATCTTTTTTTATTTCAAATCCTTTTGAGCAACAACGCAATTTTTCAGAATGCAGTGCTGTCAATTTACGTTTAAGATTTAAGATTTGTTTTTGAGAATATTTTTTAATGGCTGTTAACCATTATAAAGAAGTAAATAAATAAGACACATTAGACTGGGTAAACTAAAACAGCGTGGTTCAAAAATCTCACTCAAAAGCGTTTTTTGAATAAATAAAATATTTTAATTGTAACCTTAAGAAATACACAAATTAGTTTATTAATTAGTTGTTTGATTATATTTTAGTTTAATTATATTTTAGATATTTTATTTTAAAGTTCACTTTCATTTAAGTTGTCTGTTATTGCGGCATTATTTTTGATAAAATACATATTTTCACATTCGGCCTATACATTCTGAAATCAAGTTAATCCGGAGGGAGTATTGCTGACAAAAAAGAATTTCACTTGCAGTAATATTTTCGTCACAGACAAAAATAAATCAAATATTTGAATTAGAATCCTGAGAAATACACACATTTAGTCTGAGTTTATTGATTTGATTTAATTTGGTTTTGATTCTTTCTTTGTAGGATATTTATTTGATGCCCCCTGTACCAGTGTTAAGAGCAAAATACTGTTTAGCACTGCGTCCAACCGACTTCTAGTCGAAAGAGCAGAAATTCTAATAATCCTAAAAAAACTGCCATTGCTGTTTAAGTAAGCCTTAAAACAGATAATGTCACTTGAAGTCTATCCTTAAACACAGTTGTTGTGTTGATATTTTTGTACTATTTTTCATGTGTATATATTTTTGTCTATAAACGTACATGTTCATACGTACGTTTTTGATTTAAGTTCAAAATGTAGATTGTCATTTGGATGACTCCAGATAGCTTAATTCAATTTAATTAAATTTTTTCAATTTAAAATTTTGCAGTATTTTACAAAAACTTAACTGATAGTAACTGATATCTGATTTGGATCGGTATCGGACGATATTTGTAAGTTCAGATTCGTAATCGGATCGGCAGAGAAAATCTTGTATCGGTGCATCCCTACCCTATACCATTATTCACTATTACCTACATTAGTTGCTAAAATAGTCCACTTTAAGGAGCGGGTGAAAATGTGTGAGTAAATTCGGACACTGGAAGCGTTGCAGAAGCCATCTTCTGCCGAGACAGGAATTCATTCAGTTCGAGCCTCACGATAGATGGCTAGCAGCTAATCGTGAGTACATCGGTTGTACTCTCATTATAATGATGCATCATGGGATTGAATGAGTGCACTATAAATTCAGACACCACTAAAATGGATGTTCCCTCAAATACTGCCCCACCTTAGGGTATGGGGGCTATTTCTGACACAGACCTGGTTGTGTCACCTGCTGCTCCTGATGCCATGTGACAGCAGCAGTACACAGCAGAGACATTGCTGACTTTTTCAAACAAATATGAAGCCTTATGTTAATTTTAGAGAACATGACATATTGATGTAGATTCAGCTGCCTACCAGTTTTTCAAATTAACCAACCTAAGAATTAAATACAAAATAATGTAGCAGTAATATTAATAAACATCATATGTGTGGGATAGCCTTACCAGCCTCTGGTGCAAATTTTGAAATTCAGTATAGAATGATGCAGTCCTTAAACTGGAAAACTGCTTTGGCCTGTTGATGTGCAGTTGTTAGTGTATTCTAGGTGGTTTTTGTATTGCATAGATATGGCTTATATTTTCTTTAAATAAATCTATAGTTTTTTTCTAATCATAGAAATCTTATTATTTTGAACTTTCTAAAAATGAAAAACCAGGTTAGGTGGTTAATCAAAGCTCACCCTATGTACAACCAAAAAATGTTATCCATAAATATCTGTTTCAACCACCCCAATTTTGTTTTTTATTTAGATTCTTGGGAAAAGCTGGTTTTGGCTGGTGTAGTGTGTGGTGGAGGCTGGGCAGTTAATTACGTGCCTTTCTTTCTAATGGAGAAGACTCTGTTTCTGTACCACTATCTTCCAGCACTTACCTTCAAGATCCTGCTGATACCTATAGTTTTAGAGCATCTGTACACACACGTTTTGAGGTAAAAGACGTGGTGAAGCTAGAGTCAGAATTTCTTTCGTTGTACTTTACAAATATACATTATTTTTATTAGTTAAATAACTATTATTTCTTCTTTGCTGTTTTTCAGGTCCCCAGCTCAACGGAATTCATTTGTTGTTGTTATTCTTGCAGTCCTTTGTTCAGTGTTTGTGTGCTACCGTAAATTGAGTCCTCTTACTTATGGTCAGTCAGCATTAACATCAGAAGAGCTGGATGCACCGAGTTGAAGAGAGCTGGGATATTCTCATATGAAGACTCCGATGCGATGTTTCTAAAAGAACGGACCCTTGAATCTTTTTATAAAAAAGTTAAAGTTAAAGTAAAACATTAACCCCAACCATAAAGATTCTTTGCAGTGAGAGCCCATGCTGTTTAACCTAGAAAATTAAAACTTTTTTTCTTGCACTGCATACTATATACTTCATTTCATAAAACTTTTTAAGAATCAGTCTTTCACACAACAGACATTGTGCTAATTATTTTGACTGGCATGCGTGAATGAAAGCATTCAACAACACAAAAAGGGGTTTATTCATTTCTCACTTTTCACCAAACGTCTCTTGGTCACTGTGAATATTAAGCTTACTCTGCCAGTGGTCGTACCCTTGCTCCACCTGTATTTCCTGTACTATCTGCCCATAGTGCTGAGGACAAATAAACACAATATCATCGTAACACATATCATCACCAAACATGTTTTTGTTTACATATTCAATTGTAACACATATCATCAGCAAACATGTTTTTGTTTACATATTCAATTTGTGACTCAGACAACCAATGCACGATGTGTCTCAACATTTTAAATAGGGGAGCCTGCCCATTTGACGCAACCTTATTTCAGTTTGTAGCACATAAAATGAAATGCATATCATACCCATTTGCAGTGCATTTTTTATTCATTCTAATATTTTCAACTATATTCTATTTATTTTATCTACCTGTTTAGAAATCGATTTATTTTATCACTGCTTTTAAACGAACTAACCTCATGAGGTGAATCTCAGACCTTTATGGTCCGGAGATGACCTAGTGTAGTTTTAGCGGTTGTGATGGTCAGTGTTTTTTGAGATTTGAGAGTTTGTTTATCATATATCCTTTTCTGAGTGGATCCAAAGTAGTACTGTAAATGTCTGACCATGTTCTACAACAATAACACATCCAGTTTGGCATTTATATTATGACCACTAAGAATTTCAACACTTAAATTTCATGTTAACAATGAAGAGAAATAGAAGTCCTCTAGTGACGTCTTTTACATGTGCATTTTTTGTCCATCATGACCCTCTTTAAAATTCTTATGAAATATGCAATAGCAATTTTTCTTTCATCTTGAATAATACTGCAATGATTCATTTGAGTGCCCTAATTAGTTGTCCCGCAACACCCAGGAAGCAGGAAATATTGCAAAGTGCCCTGTGTGGTCAAGTGATTACAAAGTCACATCATTGTAGTCATTATTCGAAACTTTTTCTGTAGGGCTACATTACAATTGTATTACTTTTATAAAAGTTATGCATATACATATAAGTCAGATATAATGTTATAAATATTTCCTGTCACAATTTAAAGTGGATGATTGCCAAAACTTTGCTGCCAAAATCTGTGATCCACACTCCAATCCAGTTATTGGCGGTAATGCACCTTAGTTGGTTTGCCAACCCCCAATAAACTCTAAAGAGGAAGAAGATTTGGGAATGGCGTTTTGGTTTATTTCACTGACGGAGTATGACAGAACTACTGCTTTCCCAGGTGTACCATGGGGGGAGCGTCAGAGACGTAAGTGGCCAGCTGTTCCTGTGGGGAGACCTACTTCTTGAGCAGATTGACGTGGTACACTTTCTCCTCTTTTCTTTGTCCCGGCTGATGGACAGCATGTAGCGAGTGTCCCCGTGGACACAGGTAATGGAAAGTTGTGCCTTACTTTCGGGTAGGTGTGGAACACTGATGGCCACACCAGGGTGATTGCGCCCCCGGAGTCAAGGAGCGCCTGATGGGTCCGGCTACCCACCCGGATCTTGCGTGCCAGAGCACCAGGCGGAACGGCTGGAAGGAGATGGAGGTTTGGTGGGCATGGGTTTGTCGACGAGTCCAGGGCAAATGACTCCTTACACAGCTCGATGGCCTCCACCACTTCGATCGGTGTCGTGGGGCATCTCATGCTGTCGTCCCACCCCTACTTGACGCTGACTATGGATCAGTACCCCCGCCACACTACCTTTAAAAAAAGTTTATTCTAGTGTTATTAGTAACTTTTATTGACATATGTTTATTCAAGAGGTGTAAAACATGTCAAATACAATATTGTATATACATTTAGTTTAAATTTAGACTTTTGCTCATGTTATTTACCTCAAATTTAGCTTTTAGCTTTTTTCTACTTTTTTAATATTCACATTCTCTTTTCTCACTCAGATGCTGCGAACAGGTGTAGCCCAAATGCAACCAATACAGACTTTGATGCAGCAATGGCAGAACACCTGAAACACGCTGGGGTGGTGGATATGAGCCATAAACAAGTTTCACCGACTTTCACACGTATTAACCATAATCCAGTATTTTGTTGTTTTCTTGTTTTGTGGCTTTTTAACAGTAATACAATACTGTTGGGAAATAATTGGTAGTGCAATAGCTCAGTGGGGTAAAGTTAGTTTTGTTTTCAATTTTCCAGACACATTCAGCGATGAAATGCCAATAACTCCAAAATGACTTGCCCTGCAAATATCTTAATAATATTACAGAACTGTTAGGCCGAAGCTGATAATATTTCACAACCTTCTTTTATTATCTTTTTGCTCGATATGATAAACAAAAGATGTCGCAATGTGCATTTAGTGTCGTTTTGTAGAGGGAGCCAGTGGACATCTTTCCACTATCTTTTAAAAAAAAAAAGGGAATTGCACATTCAAAATTAAATTACTTTTTGTAATAGCTTTGTCCAGCAGGTAGACAGACTTATACAACCAGGGTCATTTAACAGGAGGGGGCAGTGTACATCTTTCACAACCCTTTTTACCCCCACTGGTGGAAAAGTGAATTGCAAGTTTAAAATTAGCTTACTTTTTGTAATCGCTTTGCCCAGAGGTAGACAGATCTATACAACCAGGGTCATTCAAAAGAGGGGGACAGTAGGCATTTTTTACAACCTTTGCATGTACACATTGTTTTTTAAATTAAATTAAATTTGTTAAATAAAACAATTTAACTTTATATTGTACAAATGTAGTTGTAAATAATCTTTACTACATTATTTAATTTTTTTATGAATAACAGAGTAATATTATTTTTAACTTGAAAACATTAACTAAAATAAATTTAATTCAATATGCTGTGGCCTACAGTGATCTGTATTTATTGTAATGGAAATTTTCTAGTCTTGCTTCATGATGTGTCTATCTTTGTTTTTGTTTTCTTTAGAATGTTATCATGTTTTTCTCTATACGCGTCATACCACTCTGCCTTTGCCCTCGAGCCGGGGCCAAGATGTTCTGTTTGGAATAACGGGCATCACTTCTCGTAAACCAGCTCGGGATTCTTGCTGGGGGCATAGGGAGGTGGTGTCACGTTTGAATCATATATAAACTTTGTGGGCAGAAGGAAAGAGGGCCTATTCTCTGCACCATGCTCATTGCTTATGATGCAGATTAAACGACAATAAAATTATTTGCATAGTAGCTGATGTCTCTGTGCGTTGCGTTTGTCAAAGTTGACTCACCTTTAAGGAATAAGAAAATTCCACAACATTATTTAATACAAACTACAACTAAACATTAGTTATACTGTTATTTCTAAGTTAACTGCATACTAATTGTCTAATTAGGTATTAATAATTAAACACTTGAGATCTATTTCTAATAACTGAAACAAACCCATGTGTTCAGTCTCACACATCCAACAGGAGACTCTTCTCCACAAAAGGAGCAGTGATCCTTGGGGTTGAATAATGTAATTAGAATTAATAATCAGAAATCAGTGTCATATTTTAACAGCTCCAATTACTAACAGACAGACAAACATAGATAGATTCTCCTACCAATATGTGGTTTTATGTCTATGCTTTGCGCATTTGTAACCAATGTAGTGCATGATAAACATCAGACATGCAATCATTCTATTTCTTAAATGGCTTGCTGGTTGAGTGAGGGTGTTGTAGTGCTAATCACCAGGGGTCATGGGGGTCCCCCACACTGCCATTAACATCCAGATGCAAAACCAGATGTCTAGCGATCATAAGGGTTGGGGTAATAGTTTGGGCTTTTTACGTTACTGGCGAGTGGAAGCATTCATTCTTTTTTAACCTTTTCAATTGATTATTTCACCCCCCTATGTGAACCCGAGAGGTGAGATGTATAGTCTGTTTCATCGGATGCTCATGTTGACGCTCTTTGAGCCCAGCAAGGGTCCTACCGCTTAATCCATATCCACTGGCTGCTTCTTTCGGCTACTTCAGAGACTGATCTAATTGTCTGTCGCAGAGCCTGTCCATTAATGCAAAGATCTTTCAGCAGGCTGATGGTGGACGAAGCCACCAAACCTCTGCATCCCTCTTCAACCATATAGACTTTAGCCTTCCATTCTCGTTGTTGAGCGTCTGCTGCCAATTCTATGTAGCGCAGTTTCTTACGCTCATAGGCCTCTTCTGTTAAATTCTCCCATGGGGCTGTGAGCTCTATAATGTAAACAGACTTCAATGAAGGGTAGCTGCAATCTCAGGTGGAAAGATTAGTAATAATTGTATTTGTAATGATCTAATTCTTAATCACAACAAAATAAGGAAGACGCCACACAACCACTGCATAAATCAAGATTTATTTAACTGAAGTAAAACACATGAAATGTCAATTGATCAGTGTAAATGTATGTCAGCATGTAAATGTAAGTCATAAGTTTAAGTGACATCAGTTCAACCAAACGTAAACAACTAAAGGTCCAAATCAAAACATAATAGGGGAAAATGGATCACATGAGGACTCCAATGCAGCTGTGCGTCTCCCGTAACCCACACATCCCGTCAGCTCTCCGTTAGCCTCAATGAGCAGCAATCAGCAATCAGCCTGTAACTCGGAGACAAATACACAACCACTCACTGAGCCGTCTCATATTAAATTAACAATTTGTTGAGTGGGTCCTGTAGTTTTGTTGCATTCAAATAAATCGTATGGTACATTGTCTAAAATGAAACAAAGCCTAATTTTAAAATGCTCGAAAGACAAGCCAAGTAACGCTTCTTCTCGGTTTCTATAAATTCGGTACACACTACCCTCACCTGGATATACACTACCCTCACCTCAAACATTGAACTCTCCTCTTTACTTGAAATACTTGAGCCTACATTTACATTTTTAGGCATTTTGGCAGACGCTTTTATCCAGAGCGACTTACATGGCATTATCCTATAGATTTTACATAGGTATATCCAATTCCCTGGGATCGAACAATGCAATCTTGCATTGTTAACGCAATGCTCTTACCACTGAGCTTATAGTCACCTGCATGACATATTCTCCACAGCTGTAACCATCTTCATGTAGACTGTGGTTCAAGAATCTATTTGTCCATGAACCATGGCCCATCCACTCAGTCTGTTTTACCATGATATATCTGCCGCATTTGTGTCTTCTACACGTGTGAGAATTGTATATTATTGAATTTAGAACCGGTTAATATTACTAAACTGTCAACTTAGTTGTTAATAACCCTGCATTATTATGTACTGCATGATTGTTAAAAAATGAAATAATACCATACCTGAATCTTTGGGCAGCCAAAAGCCATCTGTTCCTTGGGGATCTACCACAAACACTTTATGCAATGTCCTTTTGAGATACTATTACAAACATATAGTTTTGTTAGCTTTCGATGTCTCGAAGTCATGAACTATGGTCTGACAATGGTTTTACACACCAGACATTTCCAGTGATTATGGTGTACAACTTATAGTTGTGAAAGTTGACCTGCAAACAAATTTAAATATTACACGTTACTTGGATTTCTCCTTCCGAACTTTTCGATTTGCATCGAACAGTATCTGTGAAATCTAACCTTTCGGAAACTGTGCTTAGACATTTCAGCCCTCTTACCAAACACAACAACACCGGCGGAGTAGTGGTTGAATAATAATATTTTTCTTCCATGTTTTGAATTTAACAGCATTTGGATGTAGCCTTCAATAATCTGCAAACATTAAAGAAAATTCTCTTCATGCTCTCAAAATTAATTACAATAAATAAACTATTATTTGTCAAATATATCTTTGCTTACTAGACTAAGAAGTAGTTATGGTGAAACTCCATGATTTTTACTAACTGTTTTGCATTTTGTCAAAAAAAATTGTTATTATTATGTAACTCAAAGTTACTTTCGGCTAGTAACGTGTTATCTCCAAAAGTGAGGCTACTGATAGACTACGCCACCCCAATTTGACAGGAAGGGGGGACTTGAACGATTTATGCATGCAGCTAGTTCAAATCAACGAATCAAGACTCACAAAACACCAAACCAAATCATTAAATCTTCACAGTTTATTTTAAATAGATTAGAAAAAAGCCTATAATCTAAAATACAAGAGACACAACAGTAGTCCACTAGAGGTTCAATCAACAGTCAACATTTATAAGCAGCGCCGAGTAGAATAAATACATCAAATAACTACAGTACAGAAGAACTTATATAAACACGACAAAACCAAACAAACTCAAATGCACTCAAAATATACAACCCAAATGTGAAACATAAACACCTAAACAAAGAAAACGTCTGTACGTGGGAAAAGAAAACAATTAATAAAACAATTAATACCCTGGATAATCCCCGCAATGTGATTGGTTATGTTCCACCTCACAGGACTGATAAAAAAGAAAAAAACGAACTGACAAAACAGTAAAAATAAAGTGGGAAAGAAAACTGTGGCTCTATCCAGAGCCTGCAAATAAAAAAACATTCAATATATCATATATCAAACTTTTCTCTTTAAAATACCCATGCATACAACACAACCAATTTCTGTATGACCATGAAACACATTAATATACAATGCTTATACCTATTGAAAGTCAGATTGAATGAACTGTAGAGCAGGCCACCTCGTAGAGAGGATAAACGCTGTAAGCAAACGACAAGATGAGCCACTCCGTTAAATTGACGATAGTCAACACAGACCTATGCTACAATCCTCCTTCTGCACTACCATGATAGGTGACGAATATGGGCTATTGCTAGGCCTAACCACTCCCTGTTCCAGTAGCTTGTTAATGTGTGCTTTAACCTGCTCATATTGGGAAGAAGGCAACTGGTGTAAGCATTGCCGACCTGGAACATTATCCAGGACCAGGATTTCATGTTTTCAAGTCGCCTGTACTCTTACTGAACACAGCACCAAACCTTGTCAAAAGGGACCTAACCTGCTGAGACTGTTCCGTAGACAACGAGGGCCAGTGTTCGGTAGGGTTAAACATGGACAGATTTCAGCCTGGCACCACATACCCCGTCCTCATTTCCCACTAATGGCAACCTAACCATATACAAATGTCCCAAGGAAAGTTTTTGGTCTAAGCCACTGATCTCTCTACCAGATTTACAACAGGGACACAAACTACACCTTGATCTACAGGTAGCAGACATTAAGAAACGAGAACATTAGCAGGTAAGGCACAATTATAAAATACACACTAAGTGTGTACATTGACCCTCCAAGTCAACAAATAGCATGGTGCATCCTTTTACATAAAACTGTACCACTACAGATTTGAAAATACATCCTATAATGTATGTTTGGAATACTAGAATTTACTCTGGTGGCTGAAAATCCTTACTTATCTAACTGGAGTATAAATCCCTGATTGGTAAACAAATATAGACACATAATAAACACATTTTCAAGGTTTTGAACTCTGTTAGGCGCAATGTCTGGTCAATTGACTGAATTACTGCTACAATACTTTCACTGTCTTTGGAACTCCAAAAAGCCTCAGCATTTCCAGTATCCCTGAACATTGATATTTGTTATTGTACACTTCAGTTTCCTTCTCTGGATCTAGACATGACAGCCTCAAGTAAACTAGCAAAGTCTTTTGTGAATGGTGACCTTGCCAATATTGTGTTGGCTTCTGGAGCGATGTAGTCGTTCCACTACCTGTGTGTCTTCTGGAATTTTTCTTCCACGAATTTGGTCATGAAGTTTTTGAAGACACAGCTTTACACATTGTGTGTTTGCTTTGGTATAGTTTGTTTGGTGCTTCTGTATGGCTTGTTTTGATGTTGCTTTTGGTGCCATGGCTTGTTCTCCATCGCTGTCTGTCAGTGCCACAGGTTTGAGATGGTCCACAGACTTTGGTGTCACGTCGCGCTCTCCATCGCTATCGGTCAGTACCACAGGTGAGAGATGGTGCCCAGATAAGAGATTGTCCGCAGACTTTGTTGCCACGTCGGAATCTCCATCGCTATTGGTAGTGCCACAGGTGAGAGATAGTGACTAGATAAGATATGGTCTGCAGACTTTGTTGCCACGTCACACTTTCCATCGCTATCGGTCAGTGTCACAGGTGAGAGATAGTGACTAGATAAGATATGGTCCGCAGACTTTGTTGCCAGGTCGCACTCTCCATCACTATCGGTCAGTGCCACAGGCAGTGGCGGCTCGAGACAATTTTGATTGGGGGCCAATGGGGGGGTCCTGGTCATTTCAAGGGGGGTCTCATGAAAACCAACAAAAAATACAGTGGACACGGCTAATAACTGCATATTAATGCTAGTAAACAAATAAAACAACACAGCATATCAACTACTTTTTTTTAAATTAATTAATCAATTGTAGTTTGCAAACAATATGCTCAAACTTTAATTGCCATAGCCACACCACACCCATGACAGGAAACATATTTACAATCCAAAAGAAAGACGCTGGTATGATTTTTGTTGAGGCTGTCTTGGTTTCTCGGCTGGGCCATGGATTAAATCCCCCGTTAAATCCTCTCCGCCGTCAGGATTCCCACCATCCTTGCCCGCTGTAGCGCTCAATGAGGCGCCATTTCTTTCCATCGCTCACCTGTCTCCTCCGCCTCGGGGGCTGCGAGTTGCTCCTGTCCCACCTCCTCATCCTCCAATTCCTCTGTTTTTAATTCTAGGATCAAGCAGGGCTCGCCCTCCACTGCAACGGGTATATTTTCACTCTTATTTCTGTCTGCTCTCATTTTTTGTGCGTAGCAGCTCTTGCAGGCTCGTGACAAATCTTTATCCTGAATATATATTAAATATTTTTAATCAGGTGGGGGGTCAAATGGGGGGTCAAGGTGTATTTTGGAAGGGTCTTGAGACCCCCCTGGCGCCGCCGGTGGCCACAGGTGAGAGATGGTGCCCAGGTGTGAGATGGTCTGCAGACTTTGTTGCCACGTTGCGCTCTACATCGCTATCAGTCAGTACGGTATTGTGAAGTTTAAGCTCCAAACACAGCTGTAGACAATTCAGACCCTACCTCTGAAGTCTGAGTTTTCTTTGTTGTTATATTGACACCATGAAACTTGTTTAATAGTTGTCAAGTCCTCCACATATATTTTTTATTGTTTTTAATGTTAATTTAATTTGTTAATGTGCACATAACTGTATATTGAGCATTTATTTTCAATAAATATATACATAAAAAACATGTTAAATTAAGTTGTGGAGCATAGGCTGCTATATTCCACTGTAATAATGAATAATGAGAAGTTAGTGTTACTTCGTTTATTTAATAGTTATTATGGAGTGTCTATTAACACTGAATACAATATTGTTGGCAGAGACTATTTGGAGCACCTGCGCCCACCGATTGGAAAAGAGAAAGTGTAAGAATGACACTATAACAAATTTACGGCTCCAGTGGTGTAAGGTGGAAAGCCTTTATAGCTACTAACTATGGAGTTCTAATACACCTCTCACTGAAAACACTCTTACCTATTTCTATCACATTTGAGATCAAAAAAGGCATTTGTTTTCAATAAAATGTATTTAAGGTTAAACATTATTTTTTTAATGAACATTAGGTTTAAGTTAGGTCTAGGGCTTTCATATCTCAATAAGTTGCCATCGTTTTAATAATTAATAATTTTGTTATAAATATGATGATAATTACTTGTTATTATTGCATAATGTTCAATGCAGAACAATGCTGATGTCAAATAGTAATGTTATCTGACATTATATATAACTAACAATAGCATAACTTAATCCATAGAAAATACAGCCAAGGAAAACAGGTGTGCTTGAGGCAAAAAACTATATGGTATAAAAATGATAATTGTTTTTAAGGTAAAACTTTATTTTAGTGTCCAGTGCTAATTGTTAAATAATTGATGATTTGACAAGGACCGGATCCAAGTAAGATATTAAGCATTTTAAAGAACTGTTCAACATTACATTTTTAGAAACAACTGATCATATGTCTTGGAAAACATATGCAACTCTACTTTTGCATTCTTCAAAGTTATATGCGAGGGATTGTGTATGATCAGGAACTTATATAGAAACAAATCCATACATCAAACCATAGTTCTAAAGATATTTATATATATTTCTTTATCAATACCTTTTTACATATAAGATTAGATTCAACTTTATTGTCTGTTCTGCCCTGTGTGTCAAACGCCTTGCTCGACTCGACAGTCAGATAACGCCTCCCAATGACAACAGACTCGAAAGAATCATTTTGAATGCTTACCTGTCATGGGATAATGTAAAACTGTAAAATACAAATAGAGAATTCTAAGAATACAATAAGAACATGCTCACACAGGAGAAATAAAGGCTATTTGCGTAGTACATTTGCGTCAGTATCTGCTATAATAGCGTTAGTTAGAACAGTTTCCCAAATACATAAATACCTTTCTGGTATCTAAAGACATAATAAACAAAATATACTTTCGTGGGTAATATAATGCAACAGTATTACATACCGAAAGTGCCTCGGAAAACTTAAATCGAGGAGAAATGATAGTGATGAGCGCACAGCATCCTAGACTGCTTCTGACCCTAGGCTCATATAAACGAGGGACTTAGACAAATAGCACACAATACCCAACTTTGAACAGAGGGGGTCACTAAACTACCATTTATAATCAACCCCTATGCATACTATTCATAGGAAACTGGACATTGTCATTATGCAGAGTACAAGTACAAGTGCAGTTAGCATCTAATCAAAAGCGCAAAGTGTTATGTAGAGAAGTATTGAGTAAGAGAAGATATCACTTATAAAGCTATAACTTATATACAGTGGAGTTTCAATACACAATATAAAGAAATTATGTACAGTGTATAAATAGTAGTGCAATGTAGGGTTATACGTACACTAAGGTCTGCAGCAATGTAAGAACTGTGGTAATTATACACATGGTTGTATGTAAAGTAGCATTGTTGAACAATGTACAGTGTGAAATATTATTAGTGCAATAACATTTTAATGGAAATCGTTTACTTGGACAGTAGACAGAGTATAGTGTAATAGTTTAAACAGTGTCTGTGTAAAAAATGAATAGTGCAAATACATGTTTGTAAAGGGACCATTGAGCAACAATTCAGAGAGAACTTCCTGAGCCTACAATTGTAAGAGCGTTGTCTCCTGTCGGATGCGAGGAGGTTAAAAAGTCCCTGATTAGGGTGTTTGCCGTTATTGATGATGTTCTGCCTTACCCAGGCAGTGCTTGTATTCATTTTCTCAATTGTAGTTAATAGGTACTGGTGGAAAAAAAAAACTTTCATGTTGTTAGTTCTCTCACTTGCTTAAATCAGCTGCAATCCTCCTAATAATGGTACTATCGGTACTGTTTAGCGTGTCGACAAAACGTTATACGCTATCCTACTTTGGATAAAAGTGTCTGACAAATGAATAAATTAATGAATGAAATAAATAATACGTTTGCACAATTTTCACCCCCCACTGGAGTGCTTTTCCACCTGATGCAGAGAAATTGTTGTACCACTGAGATGCAGTTTGCATGTATGTTCTCAATGGTACAGCGATAGAAGTCCACAAGTATCCTGGGACTCTGATTAACTCTCCTTATTCTGTAAATTTTCTGTTAAAGTTTCTTGTGTTCTGGGGTCTGTGTGTCCTTACCTAACTAACAAAAGTTTGTTATAAGAATGTTTATTAGAGGTGTTTCATGCATTTGAAAGTATTTAAAAACATTAAAAGTGTCCAGGTTTAATGAACGTTCCCAGATAACAAAAGTCACCTTCATGGTGCTCAGTGTTTGCTTGAGTTTTGCTCTTGACCCTCTTGGCCCACTCTTCCACCCCAATGAACTACACTGGTTTATGTCTACCTGCTGGACAAAGCTATTACAAAAATAAATCTTATTTTAAACGTGCAATTTCCTTTTCCAAAAATACCAGTATTTTTAAGACCTAAGGTCATGTGTCAACTTGTGTAAAAGTAGGTAAACTGTCACTGTGACACGTTTGTCCGATCACCCAAAGAAAGCAATCTGTACAGTATGGTTTTTAAACACATTACTTGCACTTATAGAAAACGTGATGCATTTGTCTTGATTCCTTTCATTTATAGAAAGCAAAGTGTATGGTTTTGTAAATACACAACCAGTTTGTCACTTTTACTTACGCATATAGTCAAGTCAAGTCAAGTCAGCTTTATTTATATAGCGCTTTTTAAAATTTTCGTTGTTACAAAGCAGCTGTACAAGAAAACATTGACTATAAGTAAAACATAAAAGGTTATGGAAGTCAAAACACAGGTCAAATATCAGACACACAATAAATTCCTATATGCAGTGTTAATGAAATAAGACTATCAAATTCTAGCAGCCCCCCGGCCAGGCAAACAGTATGCAAACGGTGGCGAGGAACCCAAAACTCCATTGGAGGAGAAAAAAAACCTCAGAGGGAAACCAGGCCTAACCAGGGGATTCCAGTTCCCCTCTGGCAAAAACTGCTGCCTCTGCACAAGCTCGACAGTGCGCGCACAACAAGGCAAAATAAAAAAGTTAGATTTAAAATTATCATTAATAATGTAATAGCGACTGAAGTTTTGTGGAGTCGCCACGTCCTTCGTCCAGCATTTGTCAGGTCTGGGTATGGATTGCGCCCTGCCCGCTCTGGTAATCTTGGACTGCATCCTGCCCGCTCTGGTAACCTTGGAACAATGAGACAAGACTGGCTGAGAGTAGAGTACTGTTCTGCACTCTTTGATGCAACAAATGCATCAGTTGTTATTGGAAGTGTCCCTGGTTCCGGTTGATCTAACTAGTGCAGCCTAGATCTTTGAAATACATATATTATGATAGTGTAGTGAACGCAAGATTAAAAAGATGCGTCTTTAGTCTAGATTTAAACTGACAGAGTGTGTCTGCCTCCCGGACAGTGCAGGGAAGACTGTTCCAAAGTTTAGGCGCTAGATAGGAAAAGGATCTGCCGCCTGCACTTGATTTTGAAATTCTAGGTATTACCAACTGACCTGACACCTGAGAGCGTAGTGCACGTGATGGACTATAATATGTTAGAAGTTCTCTCAAGTAGTGAGGAGCTAAACCATGCAAGGCATTATAGGTAATACGCAAGATTTGAAAGTTTATGCGATGCTTTACAGGTAACCAGTGCAAGGTTGACAGAAAACCTGATGTGTTTTTTAGGTGTCAAAAGACAAGACACAGTGTTTCTAATTTGCTTTATGTGACCAATCTTGTCTTGTTTTGTCTTTGGAAGCACACAGAGAATAGTAGCTTATTTGCACTTAAAGAGATACACCAAAACAGCGTGTTTCTTCTCACATGCAAAACTGGGCATATAGGCCATGATATAATAAAAGATATGTGGTGTATTTTGAGCTGAAACTTCAGACACATTCTGTGGACCCCTAAGATTTACATTTCACTTGTGTAAAAAAATCTCAAGATGCATCAACACTTTGAGATCAAGCACAACACACTCAACATTATTCACTTACTCTGATTTTATTTGCAAGAACACAACAACTAATAAGTGTGGAATAAGTTACAAGTTTCAATAACATACATAACATTTCCTCCCCTTATAATTAAAAACACAATGCATACTTGACAACTCCAACACACTAGTTACAACGCAGTGCATTTTCATCAAAATAAACAAACTTACAGACTGCCACATTCATATTTGAGAAAACTTAAGCCAAATATTGAGCAAGTACATGAAAGAACAGTGTTTAAAACTGGGTTCACTCTCCTTGCTGGTCTCACCACAGAAAGCTTGTAATAATGGTTTGTAATTTTCCTTGTCGGGTCGACTTTTTTTGGATATCCTTATTTGGTGTCTTTTGTCTATGCGTTATTTTCTCACATGGCCTTTTATTGTGGCCATCCTAAGGCACACCTGTGTATAACTTTGAGTTCAGCTCAAAATTTTGATTTCGTTTCTATTAATTGGTTTCTGTTTGTTTATAATTTTTTATTTCCTTAACAATTTTCCCAAAAGTATTGGTTGGAGGTGCATGTTGTCCTTATGCGCTAAAGATCTACTAGCAGGACAACATTTTAATTACTAGAGTTCACGCTAGTGTTTGAATAATTGTCTTACCCGTGGTCCCACCTGGATCTGTGACTGCAGCAAGGAACAAAGGCCAGCTATTAAAAGGGAGCGGCATTTCGTGAAAACCTGAATCCTGTGTTAGGAATTATGGGACATATAGTTTGGGGTACCCTATGGGTTTGGATTGTTCATTTAAATCTCTTTGTAAAGTCCATTCTTGTGTTTATCTTTATTATTGTTTTATTGCATGTAATTTTATGTTTGTGGAGGTATAACATATTTGTATATATTATATATTTCTTGAAGGTTTCATTCATTGAACTAAGACCCCTTTAATCAGCAAATGATTTAGTCCATTTGGATAAAATATGTTGAAATGTCTATGGCGGGGTTAGTTCTGGTGAGGGCTCCTTGGAGAAACATCGGAGACCCAGAACTCAATGTGCGGATGGGTCGTCTGTTACAGTTTGTCTTTTCACTTTTATTTTGTTGTTTTTTCCTGTTTTAGTATGCACTTGTGACTAGTGCATTAGTTGGCAATCAATAAAGAGCCAATGTTGAAGTTTATATGAATGCCTCTTGAAAATTCTTTGGAAGAACCCTCACAGTCTTACACTTTCATAACATTTTAAGATGAATCAACACTGGGAGATAAATCACGACACCCAACATCCAGGGTCACATAACTTGTTCTGAATTTATTTCCTCCCAATTTGAAGGGTACGATACTTATTGTAAGTACTCAAGATTAACATGACATATGCAGAAACTGTCTGAGTTATGACCGCTTTAACCATAACAGTTAGTTATATGTATTATACACAAACTAACAGTGAACAATACTTCTACAGCATTTATTAATCTAAGTTCATGTTAATTTTAGCATTTACGAATACATTTTTTAAATCAAACATTGTTACCAGGGTTTGACATTAACTTTTTATGATTAAAGTTGACATTGATTTACTTGATTAGAGCGAAATTACTTGATTTAAGGTCATTTTACTTGATTTAGCTAGATTTAAAACCCTTCCAAATGCATACTGATCACCCAAATATATCAGCTGATTATATACCACAGTAATGTACTTACTCGTACAGCCACACGTAGTCCGTGAAGGGTCAACCTTTTTCCCAATAATGGCTGTATATTCCAGAGGTCCATTTGTTGACCACATATGTCATCGAGGTTGTCTCATTTCAATTAAAAACATTCTAATATTAACAATTATATACAACATGCTGGTGGTTCATTTCCCTTGTTCAATAGGACTTGTGTGTCTGTAGTGACCAACAACTGCGTGCAGGGACCACTCATGGAGGTTGTAGTTTCGTAGTGTGCATTAACTAATGTGAACAGTGACAATCATGTCTTTACATTAACACCAGATTTCAGCTGTGGCAGGTAGGACAGCCACTCCTACTAGCCATTTTTGCGGGTTAAATATAATTTTTTTAAATAATCAACAATGGGCATTGCCCATAACCAGTGATACCAGTTTTAGTTTGCAAAATAGCAATTATGCACCAGCAGGTGATGCTGTGACGAAA
Organism: Barbatula barbatula; assembly: GCA_037178815.1. Classification (NCBI taxonomy): domain Eukaryota; kingdom Metazoa; phylum Chordata; class Actinopteri; order Cypriniformes; family Nemacheilidae; genus Barbatula; species Barbatula barbatula. The sequence continues at coordinate 6,933,525 of CM074077.1, read as the reverse complement.
GTGTGCATGCACCCTTAAGTTATCAATGTGGTACTATGTTTCATGTATAGTAATGTACAACTGTGTTTGTACCCTACCGCATTTATGACAAAATTCAAAATGGCTGACTAGGGTATTTATCAATTTGATATGCCCAAGGGGTCCAACGAGACAACCCTCATGATTTTAGAAACTTAAAAAAAATGTTGAAAGCAAAGAAGTTGCAAGTAATCAAAAAATAATATCCCATGTCAAGATTGCGATGACCAAGTTTCATTTTAATACGCATAATTTACCAAGATACAGTCTTGTATTCATTCTGTCACGTTCAACTGTTATATAATAGCTGAAATCTACAAATCCCTGGGTTGTTGTTGTGTCAAATCCCATCTGTATCACTCCCAGTAGTGTTGTCCAGGATGCACTGCATATTCTCTTTAACTGTGAACATCTTTGTTCTTACAGCACGCTTCCTGTCAGACAACAGTGAAAGCATTGCTTTAAAAAATTTGTTTTATTTAATAATTTTTAAAATGTGTCTATAATTAGGATAAAATAAAATGCATAAATATACATGATTATCTAATTCAGTGATCTGTGCTCTTATTGTTATAGCTACATTCTGTATGGATGTAAATTAAAACAATCCCACCTCCCGTTATAGATGTTGTAATGTCCTTTAATTCTGCAGTTTTTTGGAACGTCCTCAGCAGAGAAAACCCTCCTTGAATAGATAGATGGCTGACGGATTAAAGAAATATAAAAAGAAAGCCACAATCATCAATGTCGAAAAAGTTTTATTGATATACTTAAGAAATCAAAATAAGAATGAAGTTATTTAAAGACACCTACATTGTACTCTCCAGGTTGACTCTCTGACTCCTCACTTGTATCTGAATAAGATAAACAAGCAAAAGAATGTAGAAGAGAGATCTCTTTTAGCTAAGTTGTCTTTTTGCTAGAAGAAATCTACAAGAGTTTTAAATCTATAATTAAAACTCCTTATTTCAAATGGTATTTTCAGTATTTTTCAGGGCAAGGACCCCATAGTGATAAAGAAACAACTTTTAATTAAAAAACAGAGCTGAATATTAGCTTTGCAGCTAGATTGAGTTATTTCATGTTAAAAACAGTACACTGTCACTATACACGTTTTTGTTGTACTGCATCATTTGTCTTTGGGTGGATAGCTGCTACATCATAATATTGTTACAATTTCCAAGCATGTAGTGCATTCAGGTAGCTGTTTACAAAACAACAAGTCTTCTTGCATTTCATATTTGTCTGCAAAACGACAAAAGCCCTTTGAGACGTCTGTAGTCTCATCCAGCTGTAATGCAAATGCCTCGGTCAACTTCAGTTTCTCCATCACTTTTGCATCAATCTGCCGAGCAACGGTTGTATCAGATAAAGGAATTGATTTCAGTTTATATCAAAAGTCCTTGTTTCCGAAAAGTGTTTTGTACACTTTGTACACAATTGTTGCAGGCAGTATCAAATCTTCGGCAACTGTATAGGTGTTGTTTTAGCCTGAGCAGGCCTAATAGTAACCTGGGGCCAGTTGCATGAACATAGCCACAAAGACTGTGTCTTAACAACTAGTCTCACTGACTAGCAATAAGTCAGGACTAATAAGACTTACTTTTTAGATTTTAATTAGACCAATCTACCTTTTTTGTGATCTTTCATAAAGAGGTTATTTAAAATTTGTTTCAGTTATATGTTTTTACATCCGTTGTGACTTATCTAGTTTATGTTTGACAAGAGTTGCATTTGATGCTGGACTATTAACTTTCACATCTGGATTTGCACCAGTGGTGGCTGGTGAGAAAATGCAAATGCACAACAACTTAAAAATGACAAATAATGCAGGGCCTAATGTAAGTGTTAAAGGGGTCATGATATCAATTTGTTTATTTTATTTTGGTCTCTGAGGTGTAATGTAGCGAGATAGGCGTGTGAGTGTTAATGAGCGTCAGCTGTACGCGCACCGGTCTCGTATCACAGAGGAGATTGTGGAGCATAAGAGGACGAGCTACCGGATCGTCGCTGAGAGAGGACCAGGCCTGAACTTTATGTTGTGTTTCATTGTTTGTTTATTTAATTAAAAGTTATTTTATGCTCGCCGATTCCCGTCTCCTTCCTTCCCTTTTATGGATCTTGTTACAAAATTAAGTGATTCGTGACGTTTTTTCCACCCTGTTTTTAAATCCTTTCAGAAAAAAGTTAGAAGTGTGTTTCCCTTAAAGAGCCCTCGATTGCCTTCGATGTAACTGCCCATTTATCTGAATGACAGCTGCTGCCGAAAGACTGCTGTATAACAGCTGTTTACCTGGTGCGTGCAGCTTTTTGTACAAGAAAAAAGGTTTTTAAGCATATTATGTGTTTATTCATGTCTACAATGCTTAAGAAATCCCTTAAGCAATTACCTCTAAAGAAAACCTCTAAATATTCATTAATTACTAGCAACAGCGCATCATGGTTTCCCTTTTAAACTGATGTTTGCATCTTACACAGTGCATTTACTCCCAAAAATAAACAACTTGCACATGTTATCGACACTATACCAAGATGCTTCTAACACATGCTGGTGTATGTATAGTATGCTTATTATCAGAGAGACATGCTGCTGGATGGTCATATACAGCTTCTCAAACAGTCCTTTAAAGCACATTATGTGTTTACATGTCACAGACACTTGGGCGTTGGAACCCTTTTGAAGACCAATGATGTTGGACCCACCCACTTTTAGTGTCTATGTAGAGCAGAGCGTGTCAGTCAAATCCCTTCTATTGGAGAAATAATAGAACTAATAACAGTATATTTTTTTAATTATACTGTATTCTGCGTTTAAGCTACAGCCTTGCCTTTGCTTCCTTAAGTCTATTTCACCTGGCTCATTCAGAGGCCGTATAAATGTACCTCTAAAGAAAACACAAACATGAATCAGTAACAATAGCAGACACCACATTCCTCTATTGACTGCACAGAAACAGAGTGTCATGTTTACTCAACCATCCATTTTAAACGGGTTCTTGTTTGGTCCATAACAATTGCAAGACAGTCAGTACGGTGATGGACATTGGTTAAAAATAAACAAAACACTTTTTAAACAATTATTTACCTTTTGATTTATACATTTAAAAAAAAAAATCTGCATCTGCTAATTTCTGTGTCTGTATGCTAATGGTGGGGAGAGTGTTTCACCTCAGCCATAGTAATCAATCTCAGAACGGCAGTGCTGGAGATTTTTTGGCTACAGTGACACAGTTTTGTGACCAAATGAAATGCAAAATGTATATGGATGAAGTTGCGCATAAGTTGGCCAATCACGGTGTAGGGTAAAACTTATTTATAAGTGTATCCCATACCAAAATTGTCCTAAAACGCACTGATACATTTTTTATCCGATTATTCACTATTAATATTAATAATTCAAATTTTAAAGATTTACTTAATTAATATTGCATACAGGAATTTATAGTCTGTTTAATATTTGACCTGTGTTTCTCTTTCCTTTATCTTAAATGTGTGATTCTCAGTGATAACCACTGTGCATGTGTGTGCGCGTCCGGAACACATCTGTGTGTGTGTCTATGTGTGTTAGTACGTGTGCATAATGTGTGTGTGGAGTTTTTTGTATGTGAAAGTGACCTATTTGTCAGTTATGGTGAACCATACCTAAAATCTCTGCATTTAACCCATCCAGAGAGTAGTGAACACACGCACAGCAAGTCGTGAACAAACGTACACCCGGAGCAGTGGGTAGCTATCACTGCAGCGCCTGGGTAGCAAGTAGGGATAAGGTGCCTTGCTCAAGGGCACAGCAGTCATTACCTGCCGGCACTGAGGATCGAACTGGCAACTTTCTGGTCACGAGTCCGACTCTCTAACCATTATGCCACGACTGCCCTGTGTGTGTGTGTCTGTCTGATCATTTTCTTGTACAGCTGCTTTGTAACTGACAAACGACCTGCTCATAGCATCTGATAAATGTATCTCTCACTCGTAGTCCTGCTTGACCTTAGTGCTGAGTTCGATACTGTAGACCATAATATACTTTTTGATCGCTTACACAATTATACCGGTATTGAGGGAGAGGCACTACAATGGTTCAGATCTTACTTAACACACAGATATCAATTTGTCCATTTAAATGTCAAATCGTCAAATCTAACCCTTCCTATTCTCCATATACATGCTGCCCCTTGGCAACATTATTAGAAAACATGGAATTAGCTTCCACTGTAAAGCAGATAATACTCAGCTATCTATCTATATTGGTAGAGTGCATCAAAGATATAAAACATTGGATGACTAATAATTTCCTTATTTTTAATTCTAATAAAACAGAAATATTACTTATCGGCCCAAAGATTATATTTTGGATTATAAACTGCAAATTGAAGGCTTGCACTGTTACAGCAACAAATACAGTTCAAGACCTAAGCCTTATATTTAAACCGCAACCTCTCATTTGGAATTCACATCAAATGACACAAAAACAGCCTTTTCCACCTTGAAATGTTGCCAAATTACGAAGTATTCTATGTGTTGCTGACGCAGAAAAGCTTATTCATGCATTTGTGACCTCAAGACTTGAATACTGTAATGCGCTACTTAGTGGTTGTCCTGCATCATCAATAAACAAAATACAGTTAGTTCAGAATGCAGCTGCCAGAGTTCTAAACAGGTCCAGAAAATACGATCACACTACCCAAATGTTATCATCGCTTCACTCGCTACCCATTAAGTATCGTATGGACTTTAAAGTTATAAAGCCTTAAACGGTTTAGCCCCTACCTATATAACAGAGATCTATCACACTACAACCCATCAAGTTTTCTAAGATCTCAAAACTCTGGACTTTTGATAACACCTAGAATAACTAAATCCACCAAAGGGGGCCGAGCTTTCTCATACGTAGCACCTTAACTATGGAATAGCCTTCCCAATACTATTCGAGTACCAATTTAAATCTAGATTGAAGACACATCTTTTCAGCCAAGCATTCACTTCATGCATAATATACTACATAAATAATAATTAATGGACAGCAGCTACGCTAATTATTCTGTTTCTGCACTTTGACCGAGTAAACAAACAAAAAGATAGATTACTTACACACGTCACCCGGTAACGTTACTTTGTCGAGAAGTTTAACCACGCTGTACTGCCCTTTCAGGTTGTTTTTCGCAGGAGAGAGGGTTTTGATTACCTCCACATGACACATTGACAAAAATAACGTATTTTTGATTATATTTCCAGCTACAGAACGCAAACTTTTCTCTCTCCATGCTGAGTTTGTTTTTGCTGGTAGTTCCAGAGATTAGTTTATGATAGGGAGATGGTCTATAATACTTACGATTAGAGCACAAAGGCTATCATTAATCACGAGAGGCACATCAGCCAATTATATAACAGTGTCTAGTATCCTTGCCTGTGTTCTGGCCAATCCGTGGCGATAGCATTGGCTGTTTCAAATTTTTAGCTCAAGGTGCCGGGCTTTCCATGGAGTGACTTTGGTAGAACTTTCCGCGCAGGCGCTTACAGGTTTCAATTCAAGGACGTCGCGGGTCCGTCAGGCAGGCATCCAAACTTTGAAAAAGCTCTCTTTTTACAATATAAATGATAAAACACAGCATTCTGTCGGCAATGATGTAATGCAGCTGTAACAATCTCTCTCTTGCAATACAGGAGTCGACAATAGAGCTATTGACCTATATTGGATTTTTTTTCAGCCGGGTCTTAAGCAGGAACAACCTGTTTAGGGTCATTACACAGCATCCTAATCGGATTTAGGTCCTGACTTTAACGAGGCCTCTCCAAAACCTTTATTTAGTTTTTGAGCCATTCAGAGTTAGACTTGCTGATATGTTACAGATAATTGTTCTGCTACATTAGTCAAGTGTGCTTGAGGTCAAAAACTGATGGCTAGATATTATCCTTCAGGATTTTTTTAGTAGAGCGCATAATTCATGGTTCCACAATTATGGCAAGTTGTCCAGGTCCTGAAGCTGCAAACCAGCCCCAGACCGTCACATTACCACCACCATGTTTGACTCTTGGTTTGATGTTCTTTTTATGAAATGCTGTAAAATAAATTTGCCAGATGTAACGAGACATGCACAGTCTACAATGGGTACAGCTACTGTAACACTGTGATTGAATGTGACAGAAAAAAATCCCAAATGTTTGCACCTTGGTGGTGTGTTGCCCTATTGCCCTAATGAAGAAGCACTGATGAGGAAGTGTGACACACTGATAACAGCTGTGTGCATGGGATTTATTAAAGCTGCTGATGTAATAACCATTTTTAAAATCAGATATTCTTTTAAAAATCCTAGTTTGACGTTGTGATGTTTAAGTAGATATATCTTCAATGAAAAAAAAAGTATCACACATTAATTGGCAGACCCCCTGCAGTACCGCTGTGGACCCCAAAGGGGTCAGGAACCCAGGTTGAAGACCCATTATCTAAAGCACAGGATCAAATAAAGTGGTCAGCCAATTTTGAGGGAGAGTTGAATCAAAAGTAAATATTTATGCAATTCAACTTAATACAGACAATTTGCCAAATAATATTAACATTTTTGAAAATCAGCCAGTAGAAGATTTACTATTGAAATTATTTGAATGCACACATTTGTAATAGTAACAGTATTTTCAATGGTAATTGCTGCAAAGCTTGGGCAGTGTTTATACTACTGCGTTTCCCTTTAAAAACATATAACTCTTGCTACGGTTACACCTGGCATTAACATTACGATCCCCGAAAACTAAGACTTGGAAAAACTGCAGACCCTGTTTTAGTTTGAAAACTCCAGGGTTGTGTTTCTGTATAAACAGACGAAAACGGAGACTTTAAAATATGCAGACGTGGTTGCCCACATTCGCTTATTGATTGGGTCGTCTGTATCATTATGTTTGCGTCCTGATTCGTTAAGACTCTGTGATATGAGCCATTATGCTATCTGAAGGCGACAATGACCAGCTTCGCAAGGAACGTGTAAAACAACAGTCTTGTTTAACTTCAAGCTGCTCTGCGTACACGAATCGACACAGTGACATTACAGCAACACGAGAGAGAATCGATAACGGTATGCTTTTAAATAGCTCACTCATACCGCTTTTTCACTGGGGCTGGTGCCAGAGCACCCCTGGGATCAAGGCCACTCAAAAATATCCTGAGCCAGTGCCAAGATCCTGGTTCCGAACTGGCCCCAAACCTTGCCCGGTCTCGAACTATGGAACCTACGACGTCAGTAGGCAGAGCTTACTTGCGGCATTGTACAGCAACGACAATAGAGCAAGAAAGCTTTCCAGCGGAAAAGCGGTATGAGTACTGCCATTTCATCCGTCGAACGGTCTGCGTGGCACCAAGCTTAATAACATGGATTACCTCAGCTAACATTATCCACATTAAGAGGTCTTTGCTTTTTCTCGCCATCATGTTAATTTTGTACTGGTCAGTCTGTGGCTAGTAAACCAACTATCATCAACCACCAACTTATGTATAAAACACACGTACGTTAAAACACAGTTTTTGTACGACAACAGGCTAATGTAAACACTTCCTTAGTTTAACATCTAACACGCTTTGCACTTATAAACAATCTTGATAGTTTTAGACCATAGTTTTAAAAAAAGGAACGGAAAAGTGAATGTTACCCCTTTTACACCTCCCTTTAGGCTTTTCCTCACTTGTTTGACTTTTCACCTCTGGAAATATTGGAAGCAACCCTGTTGAGGACTAAAAATAATACAAGCCAGCAGGATAATGACTCTTCAAGATCAACGATAAGATACACAAAATCGTATCTATATTTGTAGACATTAGTCATTTAAATATTTTATAGATACAATTACCTCAAATGAACTCACTAATGAGCTTTCTTCAGAGTTCTAAAAAATAAAAACAATTAATTTAATAAAACATACACATTATGTATAAATATGCAACCTGGCCAAATATTGTATGGCTTTAAATGATGTTTAAATGATGTATAGCACATACCAACTGAACTGCATTGTTCTGTTTGCGGAGTTTTGCTTGAAGAGAAAGAACTTCTCCCTGAGTACGGAACAACTGAACTTGAAGTTCATCATAACGTTCTCCCATCTCTCTGATCTGTTTGCGGTATTGGTCCTTGTCTTGGAGATTTTTTAAGCTCTCCAAATGGTACTCCTCTCTTGTAGCAATAGCCTTTTAAAAGACATTTCATATAGTTGTAGCAGTTAGGGCAAATCCCAAACATTTTTGAAAACAATAATAAATATATTATTCTTCCTTAGTCATGCAACACAACCAAATATAAATGTTTTACCAATCATCTAAACATTGTAGTTCTAAAATGACTGTAGAATTATTATATGCATAACCGTAATCAAGTTATAGTCAAACTCAGCAGCTCTTGCTAATACAAGAAGGCAGTGAGTCTGTTCATGTGAAAAGTCTTAAAATTAGCTACACATATGAGAAATGAGAAAAACATTAAACAGATATTAAACAAATATTAAACAGACTATAAATTATTTTATGCTATAATAGCAAAACTAAAAAGGTAAAACTTCTAATTCTAAAGCAGCCCTCCATCCCGGCTTTTATTTCGGACTATTTTGTTCTTTCGGCCAAAACCGATAATACAATTTTCCTCCGAAACTTTTCGGTGCATATCAATTTGCAATGTTTTTAATTGCATCTTAAGTGGTTTGTCTAGTCCAAAGAAGTGGATTTTCTTAGAAATTGCGTTTTTTGCATAAAAATGCTTGTTTACATGAAAACATGGAAGGTTTGCATCTGAACTCCTCAAATGTTTTACGTTTGTTTGTTTTTGTCATGCATAAAGTAGTTTGATACCTTGTCTCTTTCTTTAATAACATCTTCCAACTGCTTCAAGATGTCTTCCATTCGGTCTCGATACATTGTGGAGTCTTTTTTAAGCATGGTGCACATCAAAGCTAACTCATCCTTCTCCTCTTGATACTAAAATTTCAATCAAAATTAACAGAAAAAAATCATACTTTATCCCAAGATTTGATATTAACTGTACTGAAAAAGATAAATACTATGAAATATATTTGAAATTATGAAAGTATAGATACTTTATCACATAGCTCTTGTGTATCGTGCAGATCTTTGCGTATACTGTAGAGATCATTCACCAGCTCTTGGTATTGTGCATGACATTGTTGCTTGACATCTTCCATTGACTCTTGATCAAGCTTTTCACACTCTAGAGTTTGTGCCTGGGGAAAAATATGTTTTATATATGTTTCACTGGTATACAAGGATCTTACCCCCATTAGTCTGTGAATTAGTGACACTGATTTACTTTGGAAGCACTTTCAAGCTCTTGAATTCGTGCTGTAAGGAGATCATTTTCTCTCTGCAGCTGCCAAATCATCTCTTGACTTGGCCTCTGCTCCATGGCATTTTTCAAGGTTATTGTCTTTTTCCGCTGGATCTTTGAATCACTCTCTGCATTCATTAAGCTGTGCTTGAGTCTCTCAATCTTAGGGAAAGGACAAACAAAATGAGAGGGAATTGTTTATATGTATATTTATATGAAAAAAATTAAGAGACCATTTCAAAATCAGTTTTTCTGATCTTAAAATGTACTATTTATAGGTATGTGTTTAGGTAAAAATATAAATGTTGTTTCATCATATGAACTATTCACTACGGAGCCGCGAAACTAAAGATTTTTTATATGAAGTTTTGCACGCTCACTAGAAACTTTTGGCTTGCTCAAGAGATACTGTGAAAGTGCCTGTTATGCATAAAAAGGCTTTTAGATTGCACCAGTTTAAATGAAATGTAGATACTGTCCAAGAGATGTAGGTTTAGAAATTAATAGGCACATGTCAATATGCAGATGGGAGGGGATATTTTTTAAAGGTTTGATGTAAAACATGCACAACGTGTATTAATGCATTAAGACAGTAACTTTTAAAAGTCTTAATTAATTACATATATTAATAATACTACTGCATAGGCTATTATGTATGGGAAGAATCCCAATGGCCTTGTTCATTGTCTGTACAATCATTCAATCGTGCTTGGCAAGCAGGTTGGGCTTAATCGTTCTTCTTAATGAGAAAGGTCGCCTAGGCTATACCTTCCGTTATTCTTGCACCTGCTCTGCTTTATGTAAAACATGCATAGCATGCATTAATTCACGAAGACAGTAACTAAAGGCAAAACGTATTACACAGCTTATTAATACTGTATAGGCCATTGTGTAGGGGAACATCGCCTTGTTCATTGTCTGTACAATGTACCAAAGTAATAGATGTAGACTATATAACATTGAATTGTTTCTTCCGCATTGTTCTTGGGCTCCCCATGTAGTAGTATTGCGCAAGGTTGTTTCATAACCCACGGCCATAGTAAACTATGGTTACTTAAGTAAAACCATGTTTTGCCCAAAGTAATTAATGCACCAAAAAATATGGTTACTACCCTTTTACACAAAAAAAGAAAAACATGGCTCATTTTTGTAAGGGTTTGCGGGGCGGGTCATTAAAAACTAAATACATTTTAAAAAACATACCCTATATACCCCATAACCCTATAGCATATATTAAATATTGGTAGGCCTACGTGGCAACGTAACTTGCATGATGTCCCCAAACCTTTGGCCTCACGTCACGAAAGCACCAAACTGCTCCCGCCACCAGCCACAAAAACAAAACAAACGGAGAAATAAAAAAGTGGATGGAAGACGAGGTGCAGGAGGAATTAAGATCAGGAGTTAACATCTTTAAAAGAAAGCCAAGCTGCTAAAGTTAAAGTTCGGGATCGGTTCTCAGAAATAGTTGCAGCAGGAGACAACAACAGCAGTATCAGCTATGTGATGTGCAACTCGTGTGAAAATACATATAAACACGAGCATATGAGCATTTTTAAATCGCAAAAACTGTCGATAAGCTGTTGGTGTAGGTAGGAGAACTTTGATCCTGTCTTTATGGTAATATTCCGACAGTGAAACTCGTCACGCAACCCTATCCGGAAATCACTGATTGGCATCGCAAGATTTTCTACAGTGTGTGTTTCCAGCATTCAAAATCAATGGGGAGAGAGACAGGGTGAAGGGCAACCTCGGCTCGGTGCGTGGCTCAACTACGAGTGATTGAGCAGTATGCACAGAAACACATCTTTTCGTCTGATTAATTCAAATCAGAAAAAAGAATAACTTTGATTCCTTTCAGTACTTTTAAAGATAAGTGTAAATTCAGCACAGTTGTATCAATATCCTGTGTAACAGAAGTCGGAAACAGCTTTACAATTGATGAGTTAGAACTAAGCCCTATTCGTACAGGATTAGTATTACCTGGGGACCTCTAAATAATAAAGACAAAGGTTGTCTGTGATCTTAATCCTGTGCGAATCGGGCAATCTGTAAATTATAAAGTAAACATTCCCCCGCAAATTATTTTTTCTGTAAGTTTTGAGCAAAACCACCGGCTTCCCTTAAATACACGCCACATGAAAAACAGATGTGGGGAGGTTATTTCTAAATCACACGAGGTCCCCAGATAATAATCCTATGGGAATAGGGCTCTAGTCATGTTATCTGTGAGTTTTGAGATATTCAGTAAGTTATCTTTTTATCTGTTATCTGTTACTACTGTCATGATTGGAGGTTTTATTGTTTGCACTTGAAATCAAATTCAATGTACGTAACTAACATGGTTTTTCTTTTTCCCCTCAGAAATGTGAGCTATGAATTTTGTGTATCATAAGTTTTATTTGATCCAATAGTTTTGGGTGACTATAACGTCTAATTAAAATGTTGATATTGTAGCAATCGCACATGATACATCATTATGATTTGGGCCCCTAGAGAGTACTTTTAAAGTGTTTTAAGGTTGGATGAGTGTCATGTTGGGCGCTCATCCAACCTAACAATGTGTGCATGTTTATATTTTCTGTGTCACTCCAAAGTAACTGCTGGCCCCTACCCAGCCACCCCTGTGAAAAATGCCTGGCTCCACCAATGAATAGGCTATAAATGATTAAAACGTGCTTGGCAATCTGGTTGGCCTCAATCGTTCTTATAAAAGAGAAAACTCGCCTAGGATATACTTTGCATTCTTCTTGCACCTGCTCTGCATTTAACAATAAATATTTAAATTAAAACAATTTACTGTATATTGTTTAAAAACTTTATATAATTTGCACTACACGGAAATGGCTTGGATTAAAACATATTAATAAGATATTATATCAGGTCGCAGAACTACTGACAGGTGATAAAATGGCATCGATCCTTCCTTAATAATTCAAGCCCGAATCTTATCCGGAAAATGAAGAAGCCGATACAACTTTGCCAGCGTGACTCAAGCAGGATGTAAAGGATTGGTTAAGAGTAATTGACTATAAACAAACAACCATATACATCAAACAGAGTTTGTGTGAGATAGAAACAAGCTTGCATTACAGCAGGGAATGGTAACATCATAAATTCCATGAGTGCTTTGGCCCTTCTTGATCAACCAGTGTTACATCATGTCTCGTCGCGACTAAACAAAGACAACAAACCCCATTATAAACACGACATTTGTTGCCTCTAGTTGGAAAATAATTACTGATTATTAAGACTTATGTTGCCTTTTTCCACGTTGCATGCGTCTGCATTTGTAGATCACACAAAGAAACAACATCATCAAACTCAACTTGAGTTAGTCCGTAACAAAGTCTTACAATGAAAATATATATTTTTTTATTTAAGACATTTTAAGGATCCGCGGGAACCCTGGTCACCCAATTCTGACCTCAAAAACTTGTAATGTTTTAATGCTACAAAATTATTGTTTGAATGTTATTTTTTTGACTAAAATCCAGACATTGCTTCCAGGTTTGTATTTAGAAAGTAAACATTATAATATCTAGCATTGAACAATAAATTAAACATCAATAAATTATGAAAATGAAAAATGTGAACACAAATAATTTAGGTATTTTATATTTAAAGCAAAATAACATACCAAAAACCCCCACAGTAAATTGAAGAATACTTTCCACAAAGTAAGTTTTGTTTTTAGTAAAAAACACAAACTATATTTACAAAACACATCAACTGCAAGTAACGATCAACGAACGTTCTTCTCTTTTTTCTTCTTTCCTTTTAATGGCGGGTTGCAACCAACATGATAAGGTATAAATCACCACCTATGGTACCGAGTTGCTTAACATCAGGGTTTTCAGTACTTCAGTGGATTATATAAAAAAATTGATTTTCTAAACCTGTATTTTAAAGAAATTCATGCAATATCAGCGAGACATCAATATTGATATGTTGTGCTTGCATTGCATTAAGACAGCATCAGTCTGCAAGTAGTTTAGGGATGCTGAGATAAAATTACCCGTGTTAAAGTTCGAACTTCGGAGAGCTCAGAGACGCCATTTTGTTTTGTTCTTTAATTGAGTGGAGGTGATGTATTTCCTGTTCGAGAGTGGAGCTCCACTCGCCCCATGGGCTGCAGCTAGACCCTCTCGCTTGCTGGGCACTAACTTTCAAGTCTCGCGTTGCCAGAAGTCTCAGTAGGGCTACAGTTGCCATCTAGCAGTTAAGAATTGTAAATGCACTTTTATTTAATTTATTAAAATGAAAGACATTTTAATTCTTAGAATGTGCAGGAATTTTATATGACAGCAAATAATACAAATGATGTATTATTCAATTGTTTTAAATGTTAACTTGCATTTGATGATATCATAAACTATTTTAATTCTTTTTGGTTACTCATATCACAGGTCTGAATCATGGCTAAAGCTAAACTGTTAAAATTTGACTATAAATCGCCTAGATTTCGCCGGGTGGACTAAAAGCAGACTGCACATAGCTCATCCAATTCAGAGCTAAATTGTGACTACAGATCGAACATTTCATGAAATGACACTTAGGCTACATCTTGCTGGTATTGATTATATATTGAACTTGATGAAATACACTCACCTAAATGATTATTAGGAACACCTGTTCAATTTCTCATTAATGCAATTATCTAATCAACCAATCACATTGCAGTTGCTTCACTGCATTTAGGGGTGTGGTCCTGGTCAAGACATTTTTCTGAACTCCAAACTGAATGTCACAATGGGAAAGAAAGGTGATTTCAGCAATTTTGAGCATGGCATGGTTGTTGGTGCCAGACAAGCGGTCTGAGTATTTCACAATCTGCTCTGTTACTGGGATTTTCACGCACAACCATTTCTAGGGTTTACAAAGAATGGTATGAAAAGGGAAAAACATCCAGTATGCGGCAGTCCTGTGGGCGAAAATGCCTTGTTGATGCTAGAGGTCAGAGGAGAATGGGCCGACTGATACAAGCTAATAGAAGAGCAACTTTGACTGAAATATCCACTCGTTATAACCGGGGTATGCAGCAAAGCATTTGTGAAGCCACAACACGCACAACCTTGAGGCGGATGGGCTACAATGGCAGAAGACATCACCGGGTACCACTCATCTCCACTACAAATAGGAAAAAGAGGCTACAATTTGCACAAGCTCACTAAAATTGGACAGTTGAAGACTGGAAAAATTTTGCCTGGTCTGATGAGTCTCGATTTCTGTTGAGAAATTCAGATGGTAGAGTCAGAATTTGGCGTAACCAGAATGGGAACATGGATCCATCATGCCTTGTTACCACTCTGCAGGCTGGTGGTGGTGGTGTAATGGTGTGTGGGATGTTTTCTTGGCACACTTTAGGCCCCTTAGTGCCAATTGGGCATCGTTTAAATGCCACGGCCTACCTGAGCATTGTTTCTGACCATGTCCATCCCTTTATGACCACCATGTACCCATCCTCTAATGGCTACTTCCAGCAGGATAATGCACCATGTCACAAAGCTCGAATCATTTCAAATCGGTTTCTTGAACATGACAATGAGTTCACTGTACAAAAATGGCCCCCACAGTCACCACATCTCAACCCAATAGAGCATCTTTGGGATGTGGTGGAACGGGAGCTTCGTGCCCTGGATGTGGATCCCACAAATCTCCATCAACTGCAAGATGCTATCCTATCAATATGGGCTAACATTTCTAAAGAATGCTTTAATGCACCTTGTTGAATCAATGCAACGTAGAATTAAGGCAGTTCTGAAGGCGAAAGGGGGTCAAACACAGTATCAGTGTTCCTAATAATCCTTTAGGTGAGTGTACATCAACAATCTCTGCACTGACTTGCCAAAAATGACTATGAACCAGTGTTGACTAAATGGGCTACAAATAGCCATATAAGTGGGCTACAAATAGCCATACAAATAGCCATATAAGTGGGCTACAAATAGCCGTTCTGAATAGGAGCTAAATCGTGGCTTAGCTCAAAAAGTCAAAGAAATTAAACAAAATGTCTTTTAATCACTGTTGATTTTGTTTATATGATGGAATATCATACATAATACAAGGCAAAGACGACATGTTACCAAATTCAAGGCTATTTAGTCTAGTAGTGTGTAACTCCTAGCCGGACTATGTCTTGGCTAAATTTAACAGAGACAGTGAAATGTAGACTATAAAAACATAGGGGGCCAGTAACACTTTGCGTCTACAACCCCAAGCCTATCGGATAAAAAAAATCTGGGATAGTGCCGCATTTCCTCATGTGCCCGTGGACACTGAATCCTAGAGCTCTACATGTGTAATTGCACGTCGACGAGGACAACGACTCATAAGTATAAATTAGAACCGGCTTGTAGACAATGGCGTAGAGGCTACGGCGTAGGTCCGACGCAGAAATACAAATCGGCCTTAAGTCTGGCATTACGCACCACTGCTTCTGGGTTCCACACGTTCTATCACAAACAACAAATATGTTAATGCTGTAAACCTACTGAAAAAGTACAATACCCTTTTTCCATAACTCAGCTTTAATGTGTAACATAAAAAGTGTTCATAAATGGTTGTTTAAATAGTAGCCTCACGTAAAACAAGTGGAGGCTTGGATCATGAAACAACCTTACAACACAACAAGCGGATATGGAAAGAGTGATGCAAAGATGATGTATTTTTGTAGGCAAACACGGATGTTAGTGCGCACTGGGTCCCTCCAAAAGACACTAAAGGCTAAGCCTGTAATCATGGCAAAAAAAGCATGACTCATTATTTTTTTTAATATAGGACAAGCTTCGCTAAGTTGAATAAATGGCTTTATTGCGGAAATAGTACAATTTAATGAATCAACAGCATGTCCCCCTTATCTTCAACATGTTTAAAACTGAACAACACTTTTGTTGGAAATGGAATGTAGATTTTAGTAGGACTAAAACAGTATTTTATGAGAGAAAGTAATTACCACCAGTATAACTTTTTAACAATTGTGTTTATTTATAAGAAGTTTTTAGACTTTTTATTTTCTATGTTTGTGAGAAATAGTCACAGAGTTTGGGTTCATTTAGTGAGTTTGTGGAGATGGTTATGCTAAACTCGATTATTTTACAAAAGCATGTTTTGTTGTTATTATGAGTGTACACACATAGAAGTAGACCCTTTAGAGTTTCTGACAATGTTTTAAACTTGTATGCGTGACCATAAATAATTCTTTCTTAAATCTGCTGTTAAAAAAAATCCCAAACCTGCATTTTTCAGCCTTGGAGGGTTAAACATGTAAAATTAGATTTTCTGTAAAATATTATTTTGTTTATGTCAAAGATAAACCTTTTTCAGTATTAAATTAGGTATTTATATTTACAAAAATAAACATTTAATTAACTGTAGCTAATAAACTGTGGATAATCATCTGTCTATACCAGGGGTCAGCAACCTTTTTGAAGTGCTGTGCCATTTATTTTTTTCATGGCAACCACTGTGCCATTTTAACGTCGATGTTAGTATTACATGTAATTGTACATTATATATTTTTTAGATTGACACTATTTGTATACTTATACTATATGGCTATAAAACACAAAACAGAATGCGCTGAGCAAGTCGGTAACTTGCTTCAGAAGCATTATTTTTCAAACTAGTAAAAACACGAAGACTGCCGGTTTGTTTCTCATAACTGGAGACAGCGCGTCTGATGGACTCTGCCTTATCTGCCTCATCTTTGAACGATTTTTCGTGTTTTGTTTCAAAATGGCGCTTAACGCTGGATGTACGGCACACAACATTTTCTAAACATAAAGTGCATACGGCACGATCTTTTTGAAAAACAAAACCAAATTCTTCTCTCCAAGAGGGCTGAAATGACCGAACATCAGTTTTTGCCTTCTTTTGCGTAGCCATTTTTTAACCTCGTCTGAAATTCAGCACGGTGAGCGCAAACTAAGCAATCGATGACACGTGACATCTAAAGCAGACAACTTAATGTAAAAGATGTCGAGTACGATTACAGAATAACAGGCAATTTTGTAATGCGAATACGACCAGTAGTTATTATTATTATTAGTAGTAATATTTTTCTTAACTTCACAAACACTAGTTTTGTATTAAATAAATCATTTTTCTAAATGTGCTTGGCGTGTCATTGATTTTCCCTCGGCGTGCCGATAGTGGCACGCGTGCCAATTAGGTTGCCGACGCTCCAGCTTTATGTCCCGTAGGCCTATATAATATGCCTACTGTATTGAAATACCTGTTGTGGCTGTGGGGGCGGAACACATTATGACACTGGCCATGCTCACTTCCCTTATGAAAAACAACCACGGTCTTATTAAAAATGATAATAGTAGAAATAATAATACTAACACCAAAATAATAGGGAAACATTACTATATTAAAACCTGTCAAGTGCAAAGTAACCATGGTTTATTTATGTTTTTTGTAGTCAGATCACTACACAACTGTTACTAAAACCGCCATTCTAGCGTTTAGGAGGATTAGTCTAAGATTTAGTAGTCATCTGGATTAAAGCCTCCAACGTGCCCGTAACTGGTCGCAATTGTGTTAACTGGGAAGTCAGTAGCCTATATACATCACCTCCAGCTGGAGGTCTCGGTTACGCATGTGCACGCAGTTTTTCTCCTCGCTCAGTCGAGTCAGATCGTGCATCAAACTGTAATTCTCGTCTCGCAACTGACGCGCCTCCTCGCACACACGCTCACGCTCCTCTCGGATGCGATGAACCCGCTCCTGCTGTTTGCGAAGCTCACTCTCGCAAAGTTGCAGCTGGCGAATGGTTTCAAGCTGCTCAGTTGCCTGCACAGACACCTCAAGTCTCGCCCTTCGCTCGTCCTGTACGAGCTTCTGTAGGCGAGACACTTCGTTCATGAGGAACTGCGTGAGGCCACATTCGCCTGCAGTGTCTGAATGGGGCAGAGTATAGGTATGTGTATATGAGTCTATCATTACATTAAGATTATTAGTAAAGGTTTTAAAAACTTATGATTTCATTTGTATTGTATTACAACTCACCAATAAGCACAGAAAAAACCCGAGCGGGCTCTTTGCCGGTGATTTTGCGATAAATGTCTGGATAGTCTAGCTCCAAGCTTTCTAAAAATGCCTCGTATCCTTTGAGACCAGTTCTTTGTAAAATGTCCAGCAATACCCCTGTGACAAAATAACAGTCCAAACTGTAATTCCTGAAGTACCCCATATACAAAATACCAATCTAATCACTTGCACATAATAAAATATGATACTTCAAGTACCAGAACTTCAGGCAGTAACATCTCCTATATTCTTTGGAACTGTCAAATTTTTACCAGAACTTCAGGCAGTAACATCTGTGTTCTGTGAAACTCTTACAGTTTACCAGAACCAGAACAGGCAGTAACATCTCTTACCAACTTTTCGACGTCTTATTACCAGACTGGGGTCATTGTAGATCTGTTCCTCGTCCTCTCCGCTCAGCACTTTACACTGTCTCAAATAAGGTGTTATCCTTGATGGCTCAATGGTCTTAATGAGGAGCATTCTGTAGTCTTCCAGCCGTGCCCAGCACTCATCATCACCCTCCAAATCAAAAACGCCAGGGCCATCAGACATGACTAGTACTGCCTTTTGATTTGATGTGTTGTTTTATGGTACGTTTAAGGATTTATAGACACTGTCTGAACCAGCTGGCCAGGAAACCTAAAAAGGAAGTTCACTATACACGGTGGTTTCAGAGGTTCCCTTTCCAGTTGTTAAATGTTCCTCTGTTTCACAATAAACAGTTGCAGCAATTACAAGTGTAAGAGTGCAATATGATACATATGTAAGGCTGTGCAAATCTAATAAAATTTTCATTATCTTTGAATCTCTGGTAATAATCAGTAAACCCAGTGCACTGAATATATAGACTATTTTCCTTAACAATGATTATTTTATCATACAAGTCCAGCCTGATGCTCATGATGATGGGCAGTTCAACTGATGACAACTACAGTCACAACCCACAGAGAAAAACTTAAATCTTAATGCCGTATATTCTCTTTCATTTCCCCCTAGTATTATTTCTCATTATGATGTATGTAAAGCTGATTTGCAACATTAAAAATTGTGTAAAGCGTTATAAATTAAATTGAATTAATCATTCAAAATAAAATGACTGTGGAAATTATTTATTCAAAAAACTGCTACCACTTATTATAACAGGAACAAAAACTCATATACACAATGATTTAGGAATAATTTAACAGTGGTTATGAGCTTAAGGATAGCTTGAACATATTTTGAATTTCCTCATCAAAACATGGAATAAAAAATTGCTCAACAGTTTCTCTGATTTCTATAAACAAATGTATTGCACAATCGTACATTAACTGTAACAAATACTCGAATAAGTGAAATACAAGAAAACTGAATAAGTGATGCATCTTATGTAACTGCACGAAGCCTTTTTTTGGTGTGGAATTCTGAGAACTGCATTGCCAAGGCTTTATCACTGGTGTTAAGCTCAGGCCTCTGAAAGAGAAATAGAAAAACCCATTAAAAACAGATAACCAACCTTTAGTAATAAAAAAATGTCATTCTTTTCACTTGAGTTGTTTGACCCCCCCTTCTTTGATCTTCAGAGCTAAAACAGATTAAACAATTTGATTGCTATATGAGTGGATTGTGACAGCCTTTTCTCAAGATTCGAAAGAACACAAGAAACCCTGACTTGTACCGTTCAGTGCAAGTGTTCCGAAGGCTTATAAATGGCTAGTTCAAAGTCCTTAATTTTAACTATTCAAATAGATCTTATTCAGCCTGCCGCTTTCAAAACGAGGCTGAGAGGGATGAAGTCTAGAGCATCCAGGAAAATGGATGAAAACTGATAATAAACGGTGTAGTATGCATGCCAGGCCAGTGGATGGCGATGTTGTAGTGTAAAGAAACAGAATGTGCCCATTGACATCCACAGTTATAAGCCAAAAGTGCATTTCAATACCGTTGGTCTGGCTAATGTAAATAGTGTGTCTCCGCTGGTCTTACTGGTGGAAAACATTAATACATAGTGGAGTAGCGAGAGTTCACAGTGCGGGAAGCCGCCGCATTGTTTTGGCAATACTCACGTGACAGAGCGTAATGCGTATGTGTGCGACTTCATCGTTATTAGAAAGTTCTGTCTTGCAGTTTACAGGTAAATGAAAACTGCAGCGTTTTTAAAAAGTTGCACTTTGAGACCCGTTTTCAAAAATGTGTGTTTTCAGTGCCCTAAAACGCTGTTTCCCTGTAAACGGACAGCCAAAACGTTGTCAGTTGAAAACGGTCTTTAAACTGAACGGGCCTATTCCTGACGGCGTAAGATCAAGGTTGGGGCAAAAGTCGGCAGGAAAATGGATTTCATTGGCCAGAGTTTAGAACCATCGTTCTATGGAATTGTGTGCTTTTCATTTTTTAGCAACAGATTGGGAACGGCCCTTTTCTATTCCAACATGACACTGCCTTTGTGTATAAGGCAAGGTTGAAAAAATGATAAATTCAGTCAGTGTGGAATAGTTAATAAATAAGAATAGGTCAATTTTACCCACACTGCCTATTTGTTTAGAGCAGGGTTCTCCCTTCCCTGCTCCTGGTAAGCTACAGTTTAAGATTTCAGCTCTAACCCCAATCAAACACAGATAAGGCAGCTAATCAAGGTATTGAGGGCTTGATAATTACCAACAGGTGTGTTGTAACAGGTTGGAGCTGCAGTACTGTGGCTCTCGAGGAGCAGGGTTAGAGATCCCTGGTTTAGAGTACTAACGGCAATGATTCCAGAGGGTGATAAAAACAACCTTACAGGTTTTAGTAAAATTGAGATAAAATAGTACATTCTACCTTTTTGTTAGGATTTATAATGAACAGTAAAATATATCATTATAAATGCAAATGTTAACTCATTTAACAGTAATACCTAGCAAAAGATTTCTGAAAGGCGCGCTCCTGTTTTATCTTGTCAGTGCCTCGGCCTGACAGCTCTGGGAGTGACAGGGCAGAGAAAGAGCTGAAATATGAATATTACAATTTAATTCTGTCAATGTCCTACTTCGGTGTTACAATGTGTCCGAACCAGATGTGATGGGACCTTGCAACACATTACCAAAAGCATATTTAAGATTGGCTCCTGTCAATGGGATAATATTACTCAAGTTTAATTTTCTTTATTTAAATTTGTATTATAATGTATTTGGCAGACCTTATACATTTCTTGTGTTATAGCTTATACTTTAGATACTCTTTACTATCTTTATTTTGGATAGAATATACCCTAATACCGTGAGTGCAAATTGTTACATCAATTACAGTTGGGCAAA
Organism: Barbatula barbatula; assembly: GCA_037178815.1. Classification (NCBI taxonomy): domain Eukaryota; kingdom Metazoa; phylum Chordata; class Actinopteri; order Cypriniformes; family Nemacheilidae; genus Barbatula; species Barbatula barbatula. The sequence continues at coordinate 6,911,885 of CM074077.1, read as the reverse complement.
CAAGTATTTAGTCAGCCACCAATTATGCAAGTTCTCCCACTTAAAGAGATGAGAGGCCTGTCATTTTCATCATAGGTACACTTCAACTATGAGAGACGGAATGAGAAAAAAAATATCAAGAAAATCACATTGATTTTTAAAGAATTTATTTGCAAATTATGTTGGAAAATAAGTATTTGGTCAATAACAAAAGTTAATCTAAATACTTTGTTATATACCCTACGTTGGCAATGAAAGAAGTCAAATGTTTTCTTTAAGTCTCCACAAGGTTTTTACACACTGTTGCTTGTAGATTGGCCCATTGCTCCATGTAGAGCAGTGACGTTTTGGGGCTGTCGCTAGGCAACACAGATTTTCAACTCCCTCCATAGATTTTCTACCTTGAAATGCTTCTTACGAAGCCACTCCTTCGTTGCCCGGGTGGTGTGTTTGCTGAAAGGAGGTTTTTACTCAAAATCTCACGGTACATGGCCCCATTCATTCTTTCCTTTACACAGATCCGTCGTCCTGGTCCGTTTGCAGAAAAACAGCCCCAAAGCATGTTTCCACCCCCATGCTTCACAGTAGGTATGGTGTTCTTTGGATGCAACTAGGCATTCTTTCTCCTCCAAACACGACAAGTTGAGTTTTTAACAAAAAGTTATATTTTGGTTTCATTTGACCATATGACATTCTCCCAATTCTCTAGCAAACTTCAGACGGGCCCGGACATTTACTGCCTTAAGCAGGGTGACACGTCTGGCACTGCAGGATTTCAGTCCCTGGCGGCGTAGTGTGTTACTGATGGTAGCCTTTGTTACTTTGGTCCCAGCTCTCTGCAGGTCATTCACTAACTCCCCCGTGTGGTTCTGGGATTTTTGCTTACTGTTCTTGTGATCATTGTGACCCCACGGGTGAGATCTTGCGTGGATCACATCATCCCAGATCGAGGGAGATTATCAGTGGTCTTGTATGTCTTCCATTTTCTAATAATTTCTCCCACAGTTGATTTCTTCACACTAAACTGCTTACCCTTTGCAGATTCAGTCTTCTCAGCCTGGTACAGGTCTACAATTTTGTTTCTGGCATCCTTAGACAGCTCTTTGGTACAGGCCATAGTGGAGTTTGGAGTCTGACTGTTTGAGGTTGTGGGCAGGTGTCTTTTATACTGATAACGAGTTAAAAAAGGTGCCATTAACACAGGTAACGAGTGCAGGACAGATGAGACTCTTAAAGAAGAAGTAACAGGTCTGTGAGAGCCAGAAATCTTGCTTTTTTGTAGGTGAACAAATACTTATTTTTCACCATAATTTGCAGATAAATTCTTTAAAAATCAGACAATGTGACATAGTTGAAGTGTACCTATGATGAAAATTACAGGCCTCTCTCATCTTTTTAAGTGGGAGAACTTGCACAATTGGTGGCTGACTAAATCAAGTTTGAGACTTTTTTACGTTTCTAATACATGCATGGATATCTTAACATTTGGATATTAATTATGGACTGGTTGAAGTTATTTGACAATAATATATGTTAATAGTTTACCACAGTAATTTATTACAACAGGCACCTTAATATGCTAATGCAAGCTACATTTATTTGAGCTTTTAAATCGACTTGTACATAATACATTAGCAGAAGTTGGTTCGCACAACGCCATAAAACTTCAAACGTAAAATGTAATTGAAAACAGCATGTGGAGGAACTTTGTTATCAAGTCTCATGAAAAAAGAGAAAAGCTGATAAACGTTGTTCAAATAATTTGATTGTCAAATTTCAAGATATTTATGATTTATAAGGCCGCAGGGCCTCAATTCATTCTGGTTGCTGATGTGCACCGTTGTTTATGTTGCTTAATGTTAGCCTTATTTGAGACGAGTGCTTTTGACTGTGGTCAGTCTTAAACTTAACATATTGTGCATATTTGCTGTTATTCTGCGTTCATATAAATGGTCAATTTACTACAGTCAGTTCCATACGTTTAGCTCACTGTACCAGTTTAATATAAAGATATATTATAATCATAGTTTATCCGTTGGTGAATCTCTGTTTACTGTCTGCTAGTGTAGTCATTAGTTTTCTTTGCTGCGAGTGCTCTCACGAGGTGTCGCTTTTTAAACTGGTATTGTGTATGTTCGTCTGTGTTGGTTTTATGATCAAATGTAAGGCAGTGTCAGTTGTGTGTGCAACCTGGGCCATTATTCCATTGAAGAGCACCTACACGCGGCATGCCAATCATAGTGCATATGTGTGATAATGATGTGTATTTGTATTGCGTGTTATTTTGGTGATAATTATTTTGCTGTGCTGTTGTTCGGCTTGTTGCATTTCAAGTCTAGAGTAGTCTTGTAAATGTATAATAGTATGATGGTACAATATCTATAATATCTATAGGAAAGCACAGTAAGGTTAAAAGGGCTGCACGTGCGCAGAGGGCCAAGGCTCAAACGTAACGGTTCGCAACTGATATAATCCATAAAACAGACTGGCATATGTATGCTACATGAAAAAATGGTCACTGAACGAATCGGTGGAAAAATCTTAATCATTTTGGTGAACAAACTGAAAAAGAACCAATCATTTAAAGAATCACTAGTAAACATGTACTGTTTGTGTCATTCAATGTATTTGTGTAAAAATATATTTGACTATTGTTTGCAACTTCACAGCACTTTTGCAATTACTGTCTATAAGGGCTAATCTTAACACATAACAGCATTTTAAAATTTCTCTGTTTTGGTTCTGAAGAAAAAAATCCATGAGGGGTTTGAATGACACAAGGGTGACTAAAATGAAAGATGTAAAATGAACTTACAGCAGCTGGTGGCTGATCATTTCTTCCTGGATTTTTGTCCGCAACTTCATCTTTGTTGTTACACAAAGGTAAGCCAGGCATCTCACAATCCTCGGATGGATTAATGGTGGCTAAAAGGGCAGGTAAGGTAAAGCACGACAAGAAACGAGCTTTTAAACGTAGGTATGCTGGATTTGTGGCAAACCTTTCGGCAACCAGTTTGCGGGTGGCATCTACTTGTTCTTTTTCTCCTCTCCCATTTTGCAACTCATTGGTTAGGATTTTAGCTGCGGATGTAACCAGAGACTGTTTAGCCTTGAGCAAAGAAGTTAGCTGTTTGATACTAAAGGCAGATGGTGGGAGGTAAGGCAACGGGATATCTAGATGTGGCAGTGAAACCCCATCTTTCCCATTAATCCAGACATCAACTTTAGATTGATGGTCAGAAAATAATAACCTACTATCAAAGCTCAAACTGTCAGAGGGAAGGTCAGATTGAGCTACATGGTGAAGAGGTCTGTTAGCAGATGGCTTCTTTTGGATGACAGTTGATTGAATAGCTGTAACAGGGACACCTATATTCTGAGAAAAAACTTGATCTTGAGGTTTTTCCAGAAAAACCTTGTCTGGTGGCCCACTCAGCGAAGTTGGTACACTTGAGACAGAGGATAATGGCACATCACAAATGTTTTTGGTAGCAGGAGAAACACTGGAATGTCTTGAAGAGCAAGACAGCTGTTGCCATAAAACCGTTTCCATAGAAGAGGATGAAAAAGGCAGAGATTCAGCAGCATCTGAGAAGGTCTTTGTAGAGAAAGTTGGTCCGGGGACTTCAGTGTGTACAACTGAATCTTTCTGCTGCACTATGATAGATCCTTGGGGTGACATACTTTTGTTATCTGCTAAGATAATAGAAAGAGGTGTCTGGATATCCACCCCCCTGTATACAGGGGTACTGTTTATAGAGGAAGACGGCATTAGGTGATCTGTTGAACTAGAGACAGAGGAAGCAGTGACAAAGGGTGTATATAATGGGTTTTGACTTGGATTGGTTGAGGTTCCTTGAAGAGTGCTGATAATTGCAGGGGAGTCACCTGGCACTTTCAACATCTGGTTACCAGGAATATTAGCAGAGAGCACTCCAGTCACCTGTATCAACCCACTAGGGGTACGAATCCAATTTATTGGCTGTGTTTCCAATGTGATAGTAGGACCCCCAGAACTCTGTTTGACCCAGTATTGTTCTTCTGTCAGTCTTTTGGAAACCTTAGCTTTTGCTCCTTCTATTAGGGCTTGTGCTTTCTTCGTAGGTTTACGGCTACGCTGAGCTACTCTGAATTTTTTTGAGCTCTCTGTGCTTAGTGATTTGGAGCTTGATGTTGAGGTTGTGACTGGTTGCACCGGTGCTGTCAACTGTATTAGTGGAAGAGGAATAGCTTGTGGTGGTAGAGATATGTTTTGTCCGTTAAGCAGAAAAGGCTGCACTGGCCCTTGTATGTTTGTCTGCATAATAACAAAAGAGTTGGGATGAATCAAAGCAGGTGTAATCATTCCCTGAGGGTGAACAGGCTGCAAAGGTAATGGTTGTTGAAGAAGTTCTGCAGGTTCCTTAATCCCACTTTTCAAACCTTTCCTTTCATGAAGTGCCGCTAACACTGTGTTAGGAAGAACTAAACAACCATAGAATATTTCATTAATAAAGAAGAAATGACATATTTTATCTTTTGGCAGACAATGACAAACAAATTAATATATAGGTATTAATAGATATAAATGTATAAAATGGCCAAACACCTAATTTTGGTTTAAATTCAGCACTTGATATCTGGAAAAAAAGACAAAAAGTGAAACTTAATTAAAGATGAAAATTTACAGATTAACACTCAAGATTTAAGTATACTCTTTATACTATGCTCTGGATATAATTTTAGATGTTAAATAAATAAATACCCTGGGTCTTCTCTTTTCACGTGCTTTAATGACATTCTTGCAACCCTCTGCATCAATGTGAAGAGCCTGTTTGAAAAACGCAACCATGTGTGACCCAACATCACAATTAAAATAAAATCAAAAGGAACAATTTTACAAAACAGCAACAAACAAATGTTTAAGAAATATTGAATGATTTACTTTGATAGAGAATGAAAACACTGGTGTCTTCAGGAGAGAGATTTTTGACCCTTTAATTGCAATGGTATCAGCTGTAAAATGACAAAAAAATACTGATGCGGTGAAACAAACTTCAATATGAAAATATGAGCTAAGTGGAGGAACATCCAGCAAATCTTTTCATTTAAATTGGCTGGATAAATTCAGTCATACAACTAGGATGGAATGAGGACAAGTCATTTATGTGGTGTTTTTTATTTTTAACCATTCCTCATCCAAAAATGATATTTAAGCAATCATTTTCTCACCCTAATGCCATCCTAGGTATACATTTACTTCTAGATATACAATATGATTATTTTCAATAATATCCTGGCTCTTCCTAGCATTGAAATGGTATCGGATAGATCTCCATTTAAATAAAAATTAAAAAGTGCATCCATTCATCCCTACATCATAAAAGTAATCAACTCCACGGGGTAAATACTTGTCTAATAAATCAAAACAATACTTTTGTGAGTAAAAACAATTTCGATTTTTGGTCTCATTCATGAAACACAAGCAGAATTTGTTTTTGTATAAATAAATAAATTTGTAAAGTCATTTTAACGTAATAAAAATGTTCACCTGCTCCATACCACATGTAAATTGTGCGTAAAATTCCATTCAAAGGGCACAAATTGTGACACTGCAAATCTCAATATTATAGTTAAATAACCCTTCAAACTTCCGTTGTAAGTGTTGTCAGTGTAAACCTCAGCTGATTTCTGAGAGCAGTGAACACAGAGCATGTCAATCAGAACACAGTTCATTCATTGAGCTCTATTCTAACAAGCTGGTGACTTAAACCAGGTGTGTTAAATAAGAGAGAGAGACAAAATATGCAGAGCGGAGTGTCACGAGAACTAGGTTCGAGAACCTCTGCTCTAAATAACTATGGTTACTAAATGTTGTCTTTATTATTGTTTGATCACAAATGTATTGTATTGATGAAACAAAAACACCCGGCCATGTTAAATGAATATGGTTCACTTTAGATCGTTGCACCACAGATGTTGTGCATAAGAAGAGTTTTACATAGCTTGTGCATCAAACATGCAACAATTAAAACGATCATAGCAAACATTAAAAACATTATGCTTTAACAAAAACACTAAGTTCAGATTTTTTGCAGGCCTGCTAATAATAAAAAAAACATGTTCAAGTATGTGGGCCATAATATATGAAACGAGGTATGTACCTTCATGTATGATCTTTTTATTTGCTGGCACAGGCATTATCACGTTACCAATCCATGGGGTGACTGCATTAAGGAGTTCATAGTTAAGGCTTGAGCAGTCCCGTACCTGCCTTCTTTTTCTTTTCTCTTCTGGAGATTTCCATTTGTCCTTTTGTGAAAAGGTTTGAAAATGTTTATGTCATCAATATAAAAAACACACACAAAAAATAACTACATATATAGAATATATGAAAATTACTAAATGGAATGAGTTAGTTAGAACTTTTTTTTAAATTAAAAATATCCATTTAATCTTTTGTCTATGGCTGATCACAAAATATTTCAAAGAAATTTGAGCTTGCTTAATGTTTTCTAATTTCTTAAATATTAATTCCCGAGAAATTACATTTGCATAGTTTACAGTTCTCTGTTATAATGCTTTATAGCTTTCATAACTTACTGAATAACTAAAAGATAATATAATAAATGCATCAATCTATTTCATTTTAAGCATACATTGAGTCTTTTAAAGTAATTATTTTACTTGAGGCAGAATATTATACTGGGTAGAATATTATTGTTTCCTTAAAGGGGTGGTTCAAGAGTGTTTCATGCATTCTGACTTCTTTACAATGTTAAACGTGCTGGCCTCTCGTGGCTAACATGGTCAACTTGTTTGAAAACATGAATTGGACATATGACGTAGTATTTCTGTGGTCGATACACTTCCCCAAAGTTCATAAAGGTTTCGGGAAGTAATAAAAAAATATCTGTTACTTAACAACTTTTACTAGTCCCTTATTGGGCAATTCTCCTGGAAAGCATGCCCATATGTCAACCAGGAGAGTGAGAGAAGAAAAAATGTGTTATCTCCGCTTTAAAATGCGCACATTTTTAAGTCAGTGACATGGAGTAACAGATGGATGGCTCATCATCACTGAAAATAACATGGACGTTTTTCCAACTTCTTTGAAAGGCTCCCAAATTGAGCACTTTTACTAAATGTAATATAAATCTTAGGAGTCAACAGAAAATAAAATACAGCACAGATCTTTTATTATAATGTGCTCTACGTGTCCATTTTTGTCTGTGAGGAAAATTGTCTGTTTTGGTGTGTGTCTCTTTAAATGTAAATGAGCTGCTGGTCTCCACCCCCTTTACATTTTTGAAGCTCACTGTAAGTAGTCGAGTGAAAACAATGGTGGACAGTGTACAATTTGATGAGTGCGGAGACAGCAGTCCATTAGCAGTCATAGAAAGGGCTTAATCAATGTGAAGTTGGGTTACTGAGAGAATGCCAATAGCTCGTTTGAGAGGACTGTTGAGGTTTATTGGGGATTTAAGAAAAGGAATGGGTGGATTTGTATCATTCTAGGGTGGTTCTGTACACACTCCTGACACACAGATATGTTCAAACAAGATTTAAAGATTAAAATCTTCTGGATAGGGGGGCTTTAATCCATATCTAGTGCACTTAAAGGAAAATTAAGAGTTTTTTTTAGCTTTCTCCCAGTCGGAAAAGGGCTAAAAAAAACTTTTTTATTTTATTTTATTTTGGAACCAGAGAGATTGCTGACAGACCATCTTCCACATCTCTAACGGTCGCTCGCACCACAGAAACTGATGCAACAGGTAAAGTAAACATACACATTCCCAATATTACAATATAAGGCGTTTCTTCTTCTCCCTATCAGTGTACGGAGTGCATCCATGAGAGGATCCGGGTTGCGTGCTCGAATGCTGCATGGCGCATGAGTTGGGGCACAACCTGGATGCGTATGTGTTGTGGTGGTCTTGTGAACGTGTCAGTGACTCACAGGGGAGAGAAAAACATGTTGATTAAACACATTATTTTGCTATCTTTTTCCCACATAATGTACTTTCGTCGCTTCATAAAATTTCAATTGAACCACTATGATCCAAGATGGACCAATTTAACAATGTCTTTACTACTTTTCTGGACCTTGACAGAAGCTATTACCATTATGTCTATGAAGAGTCCTGGAAATATCTCGGACGTTATTAAAAAAATTCTTTATTTGTGTTCCGAATACGCTGGGAGGTCTTAAATACGCTATCGGTTTGTCATGTGTGCTTTTGCATATAGAAAACGTAACGCCTTTGTTGGGAGTCTGTTGGCTTATAGAAAACAAAGTGTTTGGTGTTTAAAGAAGAAACATAGCGTTTTTCATTCGCTTAATGTGACCCTTCTTGGTTGTCATTGCCCTGGCTGTGTTTTCTGCCGAAAAGGGGGTCGGAGACTAGCAGCTCATTTGCACTTAAAGAGACACACACCAAAACAGTACACTTCTCATTGCATGCAAAACTGGGCATCTAGAGCATGGTATAATAAAAGATCTGTAGTGTATTTTGAGCTGAAATTTCACAGTAACCTTCTGTGGACCCCTATGATTTATATTACATTTCTGTAAAAGTAGAAAAAAAATCTCTCCTTTAAAACGAAAGCCAGTAACACACACCTACTGAACCCTAGAGTATCGCTTGTGCTCTATATTTTAGCAAATAATCCAAATAAAAAACTTCCATGGAAACGGTAGGCAAAGAGGTGTTCTCATCCCATTTCATCATTGATAAATAGGCATAAATATACAGTACCTTTTTCATTACAGAGGCTCCCTTCCATTGAATTAAGTGTTTAACATCACTCACAGGCACCTTTATCATGGCATTTTCATTGCCAGCCTGCATGCATGAAATAAGAGTCAGTGTTAGAATACTGACATATACTTGAAACTGATACAATTTAAAAAAGGAATAAAAAATACATACCTGGTTCAGCGAGACGGTAGCATCTAGACCCACATATATCCTCTTAAGGTTTCCAAAACAGTCTAAGATGGTGTTACGGACTAGACTTGACGTCGTTTGAGAACAGATGTTGTTCTCAGATGAATTGTGGCCACTGTTAGATCCCTTTGGATCATCTTCATTGATGAATAAATTGACCCACATAGTTCTGACCGTTCCTGAAGGACAAACCAGTGGTGTTGCATTTACAGGAATCCATTCCTTAATGTCTGGCTGTATATAGCCCTTGTTAGGTGATTCCTGTGTAATGTCTTCATCTGAAGGCACCTCCGGTTCAACATCACTATCCATATATTCAATTTTTCTTTGCGTTTCATCCTCTGAGCTTGAAGTGCTTTCAATCTTCGGTTTAATTTTATGCTGGATTACCTTTCGTCGCTTTGCTTTTTGATGAACTGTTGTTTGTTTTCTTTCTCTCTTTTTGCCTTGACCCTAAATACATTGTGTAAAGGTTATTTATTATACTGTGTCATTTCAAAGGTTACAGACAAACTACCAAAATTAGCCTACAGCTTGTGTTAGTTGCTTCCACTTGTTAAGGCACTGGCAGTCAACACGGTTTGGGACCTCAGAAGCAATTTTTGTCCATTTGCCTAGGGAAAATACAGAATAGAGAAAGAAATCTGGAGTAAATTAAAGGAAACTATATTCTGAAACAATTAAAATTTAAGGTTATCAAATGTTTTTTTGTTCGTAAAGTAAGGCTTTGGACTGTTTAATACTGCCCATGTAGGTAGGTAGAATGACAATTTCATCTACAGGAGTTTTAAGACTAATCCCAAAAGGTTGTTTGCAATGAAGTGGTACTGATGATGCACGAAGTACAAATGGAGGGCAGCAAGTGATTTTCTCCAGAGGAATTCATTATCACAAACTCAAAATACCAAGGTTTTGCATTGCTTATGGTTGTTCAAATCCATCAAGCCATGAAACCACAAGCCGTTTTTTGTGTAGCAATTGTTGTTTTCATGAAGGGGGAAAATGGGAGTATTGAATGGAATATAGAGGAAACCGTGTCTTGTAAACCTGAATCTGTGATGGAGAGGAGCCGGGTAATAGGGAAACATGTTAAGCATTATATTAAGCGTTTATCACATTAAGCAGTATTCTATGTTTTCCGTCAATCCGTATATCCGCCCTTAAAGTACAACACCAACATTTGAGGTGTATACTACATTGTTTCGAGGCGGTTTACCGGTTTTGTGTGTACGCAGATACTTCTTGAGACAATGCCGTGAAAAGGAAAAAAGATCGCCCTTCGAGTGAACGCGCTAAACAGAGGAAAAGTGTAGGGTTAAGGGGTAGAAATGGGATTGTCCCTTAGACAATTGGTCTTTTAATAAAACAATTGCAACAATAATACTTGTGTAACAATCCCCTATTGACACAGTGTAGAAACAAAAACACATTTCTTTAATGTGAATTATTATGAATGAAAACCTACATCACTGATATCAGCACTACTACTGATCTATCTATACAAGTATTTTGTCTTAATTTTAACATTAATTAAAGCCATTCAACATTAATGTATAATTGAGAGCTATCAATTTTAACATTTATTCACTTAGAAAAAAACTTAATTTACCTCAAAATTCTACAAGCAATACCCCTAATGACAATATGAAAGAAGTTTGTTTGAAATCTTTGCAGATTTATTAAAAATAAAAAACGAAAAAAATCACATGTAGATAAGTATTCACAGCCTTTGCCATGACACTCAAAATTGAGCTCAGGTTTATGATGTTTGTACAACTTGATTGGAGTCCACCTGTGGTAAATTCAGTTGATTGGACATGATTTGGAAAGGCACACAGCTGTCTATATAAGGTTCCACAGTTAACAGTGCATGTCAGATCACAAACCAAGCCATGAAGTGTGTAGACCTCCGAGACAGGATTGTATCGAGGCACAGATCTGGGAAAGGGAACAGAAAAAAATCTGCAGCATTGAAGATCCAAATGAGCACCGTGGCCTCCATCATCCGTAAAAGGAAGTTTGGAACCATCAGGACTCTTCCTAGAGCTGGCCGCCTGGCCAAACTGAGCCATCGGTGGAGAAGGGCCTTAGTCAGGGAAGTGACCAAGAACCTGATAGTCACTCTGACAGAGCTACAGCATGTCTCTGTGGAGAGACGAGAACCTTCCAGAAGAACAACCATCTCTGCAGCCCTCCACCAATCAGGCCTGTATGGCAGAGTGGCCAGACGGAAGCCACTCCTCAGTAAAAGGCACATGACATCCTGTCTGGAGTTTGCCAAAAGGCACCCTAAAGAACTCTCAGACCATGAGAAACAAAATTCTCTGCTCTGATGAAACAAAGATTGAACTCTTTGGCCTGAATGGCAAGCGCCATGTCTGGAGGAAACCAGGTACCGCTCATCACCTGGCCAATACCATCCTTACAGTGAAGCATGGTGGTTGGGGATGTTTTTCAATGGAAGAAACTGGGAGACTAGTCAGGATTGAGGAAAAGATGAAGGCAGAGACATCCTCGAAGAAAACCAGCTCCAGCGTGCTCTGGACCTCAGACTCGGGCGAAGGTTCATCTTCCAACAGGACAATGACCCTAAGCACGCAGACAAGATAACAGTGGCAACAGGACAACTCTGTGAATGTCCTTGAGTGGCCCAGCCAGAGCCCAGACTTGAACCCCATTGAACATCTCTGGAGAGATCTGAAAATGGCTGTGCACCGACACTCCCCATTCCAACCCAATAGAGCTTGAGAGATCTTGCAAAGACGAAATCTCTGCATTGTCATTATGGGGTATTGTTTGTGGAATTTTGAGGAAAAAATGAATAGAATCCATTTTGGAATAAGTCTGTAACATGACAAAATTTGGAAAAAGTGAAGTGGAATACTTTCCGGATACACTGTAAACATGAAACATATTTCGATAGTCTGTAGTAATGATCTGCGCTAGACACACGCACGATCGAAGATGCCCCCGCCACATTTAAATCGTTTGTGTGGCAACAATTTGGGTTTCCGGTGGAGATAAAAAACGGCGAAAGAATAACAGACAAGACAAAGACAATATGTAAACATTGTAAGAAATTAATACCATACACCTCTGCTAACACGACCACCATGCAGATACACCTAGAAAATAACCACAGCTCTCTAAAAGCTGTGAAAACGGAGAACAATTCTGGTCGCATGAAAGGGCAAACAACGATAACAAATGCGTTTGCAGCGAAACTTCCAAAGTCAAGTGCAAGAGGCACGGCAATAACGAGAGACATAGGCGTTTTTATTGCTGCTGATATGAGGCCATTTTCTGTGGTGGAAAATCTGGGACTTCGGCGACTCCTCCATACACTTGAACCAAAGTACGCGATCCCGTCACGCACACATTTCACTCGCACAGTGGTCCCGACCCTCTACAAAGAGTGCAAGGTAAAAGTTGTACAGACTCTAAAAGATGCAGAAACCATTGCATTAACTACTGACGGTTGGACGTCTAGGTGTACGCAGAACTATATTACAATAACAGCCCACACAATTAACAATAACTGGGAAATGGTACATTTTGTACTGCAGACACGCCCACATTTCGAGTCCCACACAGGTGTAAACATCGCTGAAGTTTTACAAGCAGCTGTCACTGACTGGGGTCTTACGAAGCCAAACCACGGCATCGCTATTGTGACAGATAATGCGCGTAACATGGATGTGGCTGTGCACGAGGCAGGATTTGAGCCGCACATAAAATGCTTTGCTCACACAATTAACCTTGCTACCCGGGCTGGCCTCGGTGTCGCTCGTTTGCTCGGGCGGGTGAGACGCGTAACTGTATTCTTTCACCAGATTTCAATGGCTGCCGCCTTATTGACGTCTAATTTTTAGTAACCAATATGGTTACTGATATTTGTGCAAGGTTATTTGTGTTTATTTAAATTTATACTGTTTGTGTTTATTTTTGTGCATTTACGTGCCTGTGATTAAGTGACATAATATTTAGAAGTGTTACTGCATTGTTTACAGTTTATTATTACTGCACTGCACAGTGCATAATATAATTTATTAAAATGAAAAACATTTAATTTGTTTCAAAGTCTCGTCTCGTTCTCGTGAACCCAGTCTCGTCTTGTGGGATAAGTGTCTAGATTCCTTATCAAATATGACAATTTGATTGTGTGTTTGGCCAATATCACGATCTCCAGACGGTCCTACACAAAGAGATAAAGCTTATTTTCAGTTTGGAAAAAGAAACTCAGATAATAAACGTTTCCATTGTGAAGAGCGACTACATGTGGCGTATTGTTTCTTTTCTGTAAATATGTAACTTGTTTTAAGGCTGTGTTGCGGTTAGAACATTCTGGTTACTATAGTATTACAAATTAACTAAACATATTGTTTTTGTTATGCATGGCCAATTTTAGAATTCATGTTTATTTATATTATTAATTAACACTGTGCACAAATATGTGCAAATATATTTTAGGAATGTAGCTACATCTCTGAATCTGTTTGCTTTGTATGGTAGAAGACAGGACACATGCCAGGCATATGATCTTTCACATGCTTTGTTCTAGCTGCTTCAGAACATTCCATCTTGATAGTCCATTAGGGTTGGGTCTTTATCTCTTCAGGTGTGAAAAGCATTAATATTCATGACCATTGACACTCACTCGCATATGGTCTTTCCACAGAAAAAAAGTGTCTTGCAAAAGTTAAATCACTATATTGTTTCATCTGAATGAGTGATCAGAATGGTTTTCACATGTTTTTGTGGCAAACTCTCCAACCTACAAGGTCCTGTACTCGTAAGTCTTGGATATATATACTGTATTTAGTATGTGTTTTCTGACATTATTTACATGTAGTCATTTAGCAGACGCTTTTATCCAAAGCGACTTCATGGAGCAAATAAGCGATATGTCATACAAAGAGCAATAGTACAATAGGTGCTAATACAAAGTTACTAGTTTCAACAAAAGCTAGACCACTACCTGTTGAGAGAAGACGTTTTTTTTTTCATTTGTCTGTCAAGTATTCGCCGAAGAGGTGTGTTTTAAGTAGTTTTTTGAAGGTTGTGAGAGATGTGGTTGACGGGACCGCATTGGAAAGAATGTTCCACCAGGAACGAGATGTGAAGGAGAATGAGCGAGAAAGGGATTTAGTGCCCTTATTGTGGCATTACAAGGCGCCTTTTGTACAAGGCAGTTTTAAAGTCAGACGTGTCTCTCCATGCATGCACCTCTCTGTTTAATCTCCCCCGTTTATGCATCTCTCCATGCAGTGCGATCTGCACAGTTTTAAAGTAAGACATGTCTTTCCGTGCACGTGTCTCTCCGAGCATGCATCTCTCCGTGCAGCACGAGCTGCAGTTTTAGTCAGATGCATCCCTTTGTGAATGCGTCACTCCGTGCATGCGTCTGCCAAATTAATAAATGTAAATAAATCTCATCTGTCTACAAATTTGTTGTTGTTTTCATTAAATTATAATGAACCACAAACACATTGATTTGAAAGTAAGGGGGAAAAAATAAGAGTATTTTGTTTATTTGTGTTACTACGCGAGTAGATCATGTCATTCATCTTATAATAATGTTAATAAGACTTTTTGTTGAAGGAAGGGAAATGTAAAGCTGTAACACTGACGATCAAAAGTTTATTAATTCAGGCTTTTAAAACCATCACCGACTCCTCACCTGCATACTTTCACTCCCTCCTTCAAACATACTACCCAACCAGAACCATGCGATCAGCAAATGAGCAGCCCCTAGTAGGGGTGTTACGATAATTCGTGTTACGATATTTCGCGATGAAAAATGTTACGATTTGCATGGTAGAAAGATGGGGACATTTTATGTGCCGATATGATGTTTAATTCTATTCGTTGAGCTGTCAAGACGCTACATAATCTACGCCAGCACGAGTCTCTGGGAGAAGGGGAAGCACAAGACACAACTTGTGTCTCCACATGGTTTACAAAGCGTCTTCCTTTCCTTCACAATCCCCGGTAAAACACAGTAAACTTGAAGCCTGACTGCAGGCGAGTCACTCCGAAACTCATTAAAAAGGCATATAAAAACGTTTGTGCTTGCCTATGTCAATTTATCCACTATCATGAGCTGCTGCATAACCTGATATGCAACAAAGTAGCAACAAAAGAAACCAGCACTGTTCCAATCAGAGAAGTGAGTCGTACTGTATATTAAAAGATTGAATGAATCTAAAAAACGAGTATGTGATTTGCATGATTGAAGAAATGTACTAGCGTTTATGTCATTTGTCTTTTTGAAAGATTAGATATTTCTCATTCATTACTGTCTCAAACAAAGATACCCGAGTCAGCGTTTGAGTGTGAGCTCTGTCAGAGCGTATCATTGGTTGAATGTACTGAATGAATACGCCCTTTACTGAGTGAACAAATTGGGTCAAAGTGAGACTGATGGAACTGGTACATGTTGTTCAAGGTCTAATATCAAAACATCGACGTGTGTATCCTATCGTGAACCCAGCATCGAGATATATACCGAATCGTGAGCTGAGTGTATCCTTACACCCCTAGTAGTCCCTACGCTCATTCTCGTTTGCTATCTCTGGCTGTTGGAACAATCTTCACAATTAAATCCGATCAGCTACATCCCTAACATCCTTCAATTTCAAATGTAAAAGTAAAGAGAACACCACGGCGTGTGACCATTGCAAGATTGAGCTAGCATATCACAACACCGAGTCATCCATGATGCAGCATCTCAACAGAAAACATCCACTTTACAGACGTGACCAAAAGTATTATCAGTGACATTAATGCAGTGTTTTGCAAGTTCTGCTTAAGCTGCAGTGTTCATTCACACTGTTTATAGATTATTATGCTGTTGACCGAACGCTGAATACATTGTTGTAACCATGTCCCGACTCCCTAAGCCTAGTGAGCTCCAATAGAGCAGGTGTGGTCATTTTAGTTTGATTGCAATGAATAGGTTTTATAAAAGCACAGCCATGAACATTCTGTAAGACTGTAAAAATTATATTTTGCCTTAAAAATAAATATCATCAATAATTTTTTCACCTCCTTTACAGTAATACAACACAGCTTCGTATGGACATGTGTGCAGATAGCTACTTGGTAAAATGTGCCCATAAAATCAATGTACCTAATAATTATGCATGCAAGTAGACAAAAAGCACAAATTGTTGTTAGTAATTGAATTGTATGTGATCAAAATAAGACCTGCAGTTATTGAAAAAGGATGGTTTACTTTTAAAAAGGGAAGTTTACTTATAAATGCCCTGATATGATTATATGAAAATAATGATCAGGTCTGGAAAATCAAAAGGACAGTGGAAACATTTGCAAAGGGGGCAAGAAAGAAGGATAGTGAGAATGACAAGTAATATCTGTCAGATAATTTCATAGCTAATATACGCATACTGTTATTTGGAAGAGGTTGTAAAACTAAATAACTAAATTAAATAAGAAAATAAATGTTTCTTGCATTTATTTTGGATTTATTGTCAGTATTGGGATCGCAGTTTCCAATAGCATCCTGTTAATTGTGTTGGTGACTGACGAACATGCTCATTCAAAGAATATTTTTGACCCAGAAAAATCCGGCATCACGTCATCACTTTATCTGAAGATCACATCACTTTTTCCTTATCTGACCAGAGAACTTGCATATCAGTTATATAAAGTGTGAAGCATTGGAATCGGTATCGGCCATTCACAGTGACATGAAATCGGCAATCTGTATTGGCTGCGAAAATCCTTATCGGAGCATCAGTATAAACCGTATTAAAAGCCTTGAATACTACAGAATTTCTTTACCTTAAGGGAAACTCCGAAAAATAGGGCATGTGTAATTAAGATGTCAAACCTGTATGTCACCTCAGAATGTTTATAACCACAAACTTATGCAATAGAAAAATGCAGTTTACAAAAATATCCAGCTTCTTCCAGAACCCATCAAAACATGTCAAGGCGAGTAGGGCCACCTATGAATTTAAAAATATGACTTACCAACACCATATTTCTCAACTTTTTGTTTTAGCAGTTCCACCTCCTCTGCGCTCCAAGGACCCTTTTTCACATTCTCTTGAAGACAATCTAGATATCTGAGAAAAAAATGAGCAGAATTAATTTGGACAAGTTTGAACATTGCTGTACACACTCACCCTATACACCTTTTCATAATGCTTAAAGTTACCATGGGAAGAACTTCTGGTTCACCATTTCAACACAATTAGGTTAGGCATTAGCAAGTTAGCACAAAAGACGTGTGAAAAAAACAGACATTATATGACTTATGTTGTTTAAAGCATGTAATGTCAACATGTAATGTCCATATTATTTTGCAGTGGTCGCGAAGGTGGACAGCATCATCTCCAGGGATAATGACAGGAAACTCTGCCACAAATCACCTTCACCGCGTCCTTGCCACGCCCTAGCAAACACTGTCTCGTTACAGTAATTGGTGGGGAGACGGTTAAAAGCCAGAGGCACAGACGAGGAGGTTGAGAGAGATCAGCTGGGAAGCCCGAGTACGAGCATGAGCGGAGAGCCCGCTAAACTTCTCCTGCGAAGACGACGTCACACGGTGTAACCAGAGACGACGAATCATTGCATATTGTTTGTGTTATTGTTCTGGCGCAGTGGGGCCAACTTGGAAATCTACAAATAAACTGTGAGGTGCTTCCCAGCCTACGCCGACCCTGTCTCCTTTCTTCCCTACATCTATGAACCGTATTACAGATATGCAGTGTTAGTTAAATAAAACTATATGAATTTATAGTAGTCTGATATTTGACCTGTGTTTTGACTTGCATAACCATATATGTTTTGCTTACAGTCAATATGTTTTCTTTTACAGCTGCTTTGTAACAATGAAAACTTGACTTGACTGGCAAGCAGCCTCTGCAGTATCATTGGCAGCTGTTAATCATCCACAAACAAACAAAGTACCATACACTCTTTTAGCAAGACCTAAGACATACACAATTGTTGCAATTGATATGGTAAAATAAACACTCAGATTTTTTTATTTCTCTCAACTTTTCAGATAACTAATTTTTAGCGGCGCAGTGCATGCCGGTCTGCTACGCCACTGCCCTTTTAACCAAAATGGCATGATCCCTATTAAATTACACCTATGTGAAGATTAGACTGTGAGATAGTCGAATCAGGATCCTCCTATCGAAGCATCGAAATTTAGACGATACAGTAAATTGCAGTAAAATTCTTGTGTACTAAAGTATATTTAAACCTTCCTATAGTGAATATTAAAGTAAACTATAATGTTTACTTCAGTTTATAAATTGACTAAAAGTTCATTATTTTAACATCTGGTTCAAATTAAGCTGACTTTTATTTTAGCAGATGGTCGCGAAGACGTTTGAGTTACAGTGTGTTTGATAGTAACTTCACTCAAACAGTGAAATGCTCGAAAAATGTACTTAAAACAAATCTATGGATGAAGTTCATGTGTTCATGTCCTCGTAAAGATACAGACAAAGCCATGACTGTCATGCCTGTAACATGTTAAAGAGTGCAACTCATTCACTCATAGACACGCAGAGGACATATTTAAATAGTAGAATCCCACTTACGACATTCCTTCCATGTTTTTCCACATCGCAAAGATCATAGAGCTCAATGGACTCGATGCAGCCAGAAAACAAGTTTTAATTACAAAAACTAAATAAAATCTAAAATAAATAGCAGTGCGCCATTAGTTAACCTCACACACAAACAAGCACAATGACAAACACACTTCACACAAGCTGCGGCTCTGTCTCTGTCTAACGCACTTGCCAAACTGAATCGCATGCATGCTACACTGTTAAATGTATTCGTAGCACAGACCAATTTTTCTGAAGCATGTGCGACATAAATGTTACATACGTAAATGTCTCTTTGTGACCATTGGTTAGCACCGGCTGAAACACAGCTTTACACAACTACCCCTCATAAAAAAGGCGTAGTTCCGTGTCCAGCGCAACAGTTCCACAAAATGCTGGAGGAAACACCTTTATTTACTAACGGATGTGCATCCATGTTTGCCGGCATGCACAGCTAACCATTTTATATCCTTCATATTCTCATAGAACATGAAAACACAGACATGCTGTTCTACACAAGGCGGGCTTGCGTAATCTGTGGTGCTTTATACAACATGCGTAGTAAATGTATAGGGCAGCACGGTTCTGTGTATAACCGAGATATACAGTGCATCCGGAAAGTATTCACGCTGTGAATACTTTCCGGATACACTGTATATTGCATCTTGCATAATGTTTCCTTTTAATTCAGACCTACAAACTCAGAAGAGGTGAACAAGGTTATGCAAATTGTCACACCAGCCACAATTTACTGGTCAAAATGTAAGTTTTTCTAGTGCACCACAAGACACCTTATGTAGCAGCAGCTAAACACATGACGTATGAACAAAGTGAAGCTCATATGCAGATATTAAACGTCCATTTATTATTTCACTACTTTTAAATACAACTTAAGAAAAAACGTGTTTACTGTTATATATCTAGCAAACAACTATTATTTTAGTCGGAGACAACGGCCCTGTGGGCAGTGCTCTGACATATGTGCACCGTAGCACTCAGGCAACCAGAAAGAACCTTTCTGTGTTTGAGCTGCCCGTCACATGCCTGAGTTACATCAACCAATGATAAATAAAAGATTCATACAATTGTTTTTAAATTGCACATAGGCTGAGATGTATTCCGCATTTATCAATCACGAACGAAACATTTGAAATGTTGTATTCAAATGTCAATTTACATTTAAGAGTTTTCTGTCATGTCATGTACCACCACTAGTGGTACGTGTACCACAGTTTGAGAACTGATCTACACAATTCACAAGAATGAGATATTTTGATTCAAAACGGCAAATTTAGCAAAAAAGCATCTAGTGTGCAGGTTAATTACACACCAAGTACCAAATGGCCTAAGTGCTTTTTTGACATGTCTTTTGCACTAGTTCTTTAAACAAGCTTCAGGGAATATATGGCAACAAAAAAAATCGCTAATTTTAGGCTGAAATGAACCATACCTGTCACGACAAGCGCCATCTGTCCTGCCTGGCACTTCCATTCTGATTTTTCCCCATTCTTTAATGCCATACTTAGCAACAGCATTTCGTAACAACTGAAATAAAAGATGTTTGTTAAAGTTGTAATAATTCATTTTGTCATTTAATTAGTAGTTTAAAAAAGCTAGGGTGTGCCATACCTGGTCTTCCTCCTTGGACCAAGGGCCTTTCTTTATAGAGGGATCAAGAACAGATGTCCAGCGATATTGCAGCTGTGATGCATCACGTCCCGCCATGAAAAATGACACTATGGAGGTCAAAATAATACATTTGTTTTATTAGATTGGTTTTTAAGCAGTGAAACTATGACTAACAATAAGCACAATAAACATTTAATCCAAAAAACTACATTTATTAGCTTAATGAAAGTAGACATATAGCAGATATGCAGACCTGGGGGAGTATTACAGAAAGTTTCTTAGGTGTTCACTTAAGAGTTCATATATTTAGTTGGGGTTTCTCGCAAATTGCCATTACGGAAGCAAATATAATGTTGATTCTTATTTTATTTATAGGTAGGAAATCTTAAATCGCTCCATCGAGTTTGATAACCGACTCTCAGGTCTGTTTCCAAGCAAACGACAAAGTGCAAACTGCTACTGTGATGAAAAATTCGATTTAATCACAAACGTATTGTCTTTCCTATTTCAATGCGACAGGGCTTTTGTACACATTGTAATTGTTACCATTAGCTTTCATAAAAAATTTAAATTAGCACAGCTATGGTGTTATCCTGAAGTTTAGACTGTTTTTAGGGTTTTTTGGACGCTTTTGTTATACATTTTCTAATTTCTAAAACTACTTAACATGCCTAAACAACGACTGGGTAAAATCTAATTTCGGTCAAAATGTACTTGTAATAAAGATAATTATAATAATTTTTATAATGAATTAAAATAAACAAATTCCACGGATAAAGTAAATAATCACACGTTAAGCATTTTCTCCCATGAGTCCATTATAAGGAAAGGCTTTACGACCTAAACAACAACTGGTATATTGTGTCGTTTTTGAAATTAAACCGTAATTGAATGCTTGTGCAACGAGTCCATAGCTTTGACCTAAATGTGGTCCTAACTGAAATGACCATGGTAACCAAGCAGTTACCGTAAGATTTTCAAGTTACAATCTTTCTGTAATACGCCCCAGGTGCATAATTTCACTCCAGCATTACCACTGATCAAAGGATCAGATTTTGTGAAAATAGCTAAATATAAAACATCAGATACAAAAACACTAAATGGCATTGTTATCGCACTCTGCATGTAGGGGATAAAGTTGCCAATTCTCATTTTTTCAACAAGATCTATAAGTATGTGGTCTTCTTCCTTAGTCCACCCTTTCCTTCTGAAGGTCTTTGAAATGTAGCGCTGATAAGTCTGGAAGCACATGAAAGCTGTTCTGTTGGTCTGGGTAACAAAAAAACAACAACAAACAAATAATGAAATGTTATCATAATGACGTGGATTTCATTTGTTCAATATTTCAGTTGTTCAATATTTCAGTTTAAAAAGGTTTTGCCTAGCAACTTCAGGGCTCCAGACTTTGAGCATAAATTTTTTTGACACGATTTGTACAAATAGAGACAGATTTTTGAATAATTATTTTTATTTTGTGTTAATATATAACCATTTTGTGCACACCAAAGACAAGTTGTGCATTTGTGCATCAGGCACGTGCATTCATTCCCTTCTGTGCATTCAAATTTAGATACTTTTGTTTTGCTGTTTTCAGTATTACACGACCCACATACAAACAAGTATCAATAAATACGCTGACATCTACGCCTTATTTGTCTTTAATAAATACCTCTTATTTCGTATCTGTGAAATTTGGAACTGAATGCATGCGAATCACTTTGTACAAACGGATATATATTTGCCAATGTTCTCTTTTGTATAAAAAAATTGTGCATGTCTAATAGAAAACATGCATTTGTGGATAAGGCGACACTCATTCATCATGTTCTGTACATTTGGATTGTGAGACTTTTGTTTGACGATTTTGCATTGGGCAATCCACACACAAATAACGTCTGATACACACACAAAGTGAATATATCGTGAAATATCCTGTTTTCAGCATATAAGGTGTGAATAAGGTTCTTATTTTTGGGTTCTTGCTACAGTTTTTCACTGTTTGCCTGGCCGGGGGGCTGCTAGAATATTAAAGTTTTATTTAATTAACACTGCATATAAGAATGTATATTCTTTTTAATATTTGACCTGTGTTTCTCTCTCCTTATCTTGGGTGTGTGGTTCTCTGTGAGGGCCGCTGTGCGTGTTGTCTGTCTGTGTGCGTGTTTGTGTGTGTGTTGGTGCGTGTTGTGTGTGAAGTGTTTTGTGTGTGTCTGAATCGGTCTTCTGTGTTTTCACCTTTTGTTTTGACTTGTATAACCTTATATGTTTTGCTTATAGTCAATATGTTTCTTGTACAGCTGCTTTGTAACAATTAAGGCTGCATGATTTGAGGAAAATAATTCAGATTATTGAGGTAAAACTTGCGATGTGAAATTGTGATAAACTGGGTATAATCAGTCAACTTGGTTGATATCAAGGAAAATGCACACACAGATAACTGAAAATGCTGAAATTTGTATTTCTCAACTGAAATATACAGTTCAAACTAGCAACAAGAACTAGAATTGCACAAAGTTTTCAAATTAAAATAAAATGTTATCAAATTAAATAGCAGTAATATCTTTGCATTACTGAATTAAATTAACTTAAAATTTATATATTCTCAACAGTACAGGTAAATAAAACAAATACTGATGTACACATTTTTAGGAAAATAATCCCAACAAACAGACATTTAAACAGATTGTATCATACTAGTAGGAACTATTTTGAAAAAGAAACTGGATATAAATGTGTGGTTCACTCTGTAAAACTTAAACCTCTATAATCTTTGTTGTTACTTTAAATGGATTTTACTCAACCAACTGGTTTAATCCTCTTTCTAAAACATTCTATTTTAGTACTTTATTTACAACTTTAGTTTTGCTAATTCTGCACAGTACCTGATATCAAATAACAGAGGAACCATTTTCTCCACACTGCGCAAGCCCCGCAAGTCACGCGCCACCGCCACAGAAGATGACTCGGTTTTAAAAAGCGCTATATAAATAAAGTTGACTTGACTTCTCATTGCGATGTGACTTGATTGTAAAGTACTGTACTGCAAGCATGACACATCAGTGGGAAATAATGTAAAGGTTTTAAGTAAGGGACTACGGCGCTCCTAGTAAAAAATATAGTCTGAAGCCCTAAAGTTAACAGCAGCCATTGTGAAAAACTTAGCTTGTCCTTACCCCAAGAGCTTCAGCTATTTTGTTCCAATGACAACAGTTGTGCTCTTGTACAATTTTTTTCAGTTTATCAATTTCCTCCTGTTTCCATACTGTCTTGTTAATGCAGGGGTGCAAATAGTTTTGCCAGAATCTTTTCAAATCTTCAGCATGCCGCAAACCTTCAAACTATTAAAACAGGTGCTTTTACAATTCAAAAATCAACATGTCAGTAGATATAACAGTAATGAGCATGCTGAGGTGCAAATCAATTGAAGTAGTAAGTTAACTGCGGAACTTACATCAATGTTCGATATTTTCTCCCAGTCGTGGTCATCGTTGCGACCACCTGCCAGCTGTTCTTCTCTCATTGCACTTAGGGTAAATTGGGCAATGAAAATTGAATTATTGATTTTGAACTCACATTCCACTTTGAGCAAAACGTTCCTCTGACACGACGTGGATAAATGGCCTTACCTAATAACTGCTATATCTTTCTCTATCAAATCCATTTGTTTCTTCAGCTCCTCCTTTTCCTCATCTTCAGCTTTAGACATCTTGCTATTCAGATAATCCAGCCTATGAAAACACAAAAAACAACGTTTAAAAATGTTATCAAATAAATCTACATTTTTGTGGAAAAACAAAACAAAATTCATTTCTATGTTTAGATTGCAATGCATTTAATACTTTTAAAAGCAAGTCAATTTTATTCGTATAAAAACATTTTGAGGATATATTTTTCTGTTTTCTTTCACCAACTAACTTCGAAAGTTTGGGCTGCAGCATCCGTTTTATAGTATCTGTGGCTACTGCATTGGTCAGTAAAGCCTTCTGCCAAACCTCCCCTGAAAGACAAATCCACAAACACAAGCTTTATTTGCATCAAAAATAAAATTCCATAGATATAAGTATTGTAAAGCAAACATGTTCTCCCAAAACATACATCTTTTTATTTTAAGCTCATCAATGGGCCTGGTGCCATGACTTATCCTCTCTTTGGTCTCTTCATTTGCTGGAGGACCCTTGAAACAAAGATAAACATTTAAAAAGCAAAACAATAAGGCTAAAAAGTCAGTAACAAAGCAATTCTCCTCAGATTAAATATCTTCACTGACAGTCACAATCCAGATATCCCATTTTATGTGTGTTTATCAAACTTATAAATTATGTAACATTTATAATTCCTACCAGACCAGTGAGTTTGTCTTTGAAATAAGGCTTCATGAAGTATCCAAGAAAAAGCTTCTGAGAAGGGAGTCCTGGTGAGGAGGAGCAAGATGTAGATGGACCAGAGAACTGAGCCTCAATCTCTTTCTATGGGGTTGAAGCTAATAGGTTAGTTCAGCATAAATTTGCACTTAGTCTACTCGGGCCATCTAATATGTAGGTGACATTGTTTCTTCAGTAGAACAGTAAAGATGCTTAGCTGTATAAGGGGCTGTATCCAGCGAGGTATTTCTGCCAGTGGCCGGAGTGTGTTTTCAATAGCTTCCAATGGAAGCACTGTGTTTTTTGAAAGTGCCAGCAGCTGCCGTTTGCTTCACAAACTGGCTTTCCACGCTCTGCATATCATAGTTACCAAAGCACCTCATGGAAAGAAAACGTCAGCCAAACAACCCTCAGCCGCCGTTCTCAGTCAGTGCCTGGCATTTTTAGCAGCTTTAAAAAGCTTTGCACGTGTTTAACCCTTCGAGTATGATCATTCTAGGCTGGTACCGCTCCCTGCAGCGTGCGATCACGCCCGTGTGATTAGAACATTTTGTATTTTGGCTAGCAATAAGCCAGAGACAGACATACTCAATCCTGTCACACATCACAGCTATGCTGTACTTTCAACCACATCCTTTTTTATTTAGGCTTTAGACATTTAAATACATGTTCGTACAAGCAAAAACATTGTTTGTAAAATACCCAAATGTCTATGAAAGCGGCAATAACAATATACTTAAATATAATTTGACACGTTCTTTATTCATATCAGATACACAATAGTGTAAGCAACTGTAAAGCTCCGTATGTTTCTCCTAGTTCACCAGCCACTTACATTTGTGTATTTTGAGAGAAGTGGATGCATTGACATCCTGTAAATCGAACAAGATTTTATTCTCTGAACCGTAGCACAAACAAACATGGCGCCATTTATCCAGCATAAAGCTCCATCAACAAATGCGATCATCATAAAATTGTCAAATGTGTATGGTTTTTGTTGTTTAAACCATCGCAATATCTAATTTTTCATGACATAGTAAACAAGTTTGTGAATATTTTGAATAAAAAAGAAATACATTAGTCCTACAGCTGCTGTGGCTCTGCGGTGTGTCACATGATTTATTATTTATTTACTACCTACTTGGTAACATTTAGCGTCAGTTTGGAATTCATTATCATGACACACAACTTTACCTCTCTACAAAACCAAATATCTCTCTTCCTTTCATTGCTTTTACTGCCTGTCTACAAGCTATAAACAATTGGATGTCAATTAATCTTCTCAAGCTTAATAGAAATAGCAGTAAGGTTCTCCTTATTGGTTCAAAGACCACCGTTCGCCGACCATCGCCGTTTACTATTATAGTTGATTGCTCACCTATTTTCCCTCTTTCCAAGTCAAAAGTCTAGGCGTTATTTTAGACAGTACACTTTCCTTTGGTCCTCACATTAGTAATACTATTCACAATGTATATTTTCATCTTCGCAAAATCGCCAGACTCCTCCCTTCATCTCCTGTATTGACTACTGCAATGCCCTATTGTTTGTCATCACAAATAAATCTCTCCATGGCATTCAATCCATGTAGAACTCGGCAGCTCGGATCATTACCCGCAAAGGATTCCTTCAGCTGGATTGGCTCCCTGTTCGCTACCGGAATAATTACAAAATTCTTGTGTTAACCCAGCGTTTCTCAAACTGTGGGGCGCGCCCCACAGGTGGGGAATAGAGACGTGACAGGTGGGGCGCACCAAACGGGAGGAAATGTTCCTTTTTATGCCTTATATGGAAACGTGAGATCAAATCTTCCGGAATTTTGTATTCATGGTTACAAATGAAATTGTAGTGAGGTAGGCGGGGCTAGAGCCGGGATTCGAGGCCGGTGCGTGAATGATTACGAGTGTCAGCTGTACGCGCACCGGTATGGTATCACGGAGGAGATTGTGAAGCATAAGTGGACGAGCGACCGGACCGTCAGTGAGAGAGGACCGGGCCCGGAAGTTGTGTTTTGTCTTTTACGTCCTTGTTTATTTGATTTGATTAAAGATGTTAAATGTTCGCCGGTTCCCGCCTCCTTCATTCCTTCCCTCCCTTCATGGAACTTTGTTACGCTGATGCCGAAACCCAATCGTACGGTGCGCGTACAGCTGACGCTCGTTATCATTCATGCACCGGCCTCGAATCCCGGTTCTCGTCCCGCCTACCTCGCTACAGAAATGTTTAACCTTTTGAGCGGTATCCGGTTTAGTCCCATATATGGGATATTATTTCCGTGCCCCTGAGAATGCTCCCTGATATGAGATTTAGAATGTTCAGTGACTGCCAGATTCAAATTGTGCTTTCGCGCGTTGGTTTGCGCTGAGCCAGAGACGG
Organism: Barbatula barbatula; assembly: GCA_037178815.1. NCBI lineage: Eukaryota > Metazoa > Chordata > Actinopteri > Cypriniformes > Nemacheilidae > Barbatula > Barbatula barbatula. Next base: position 6,885,017 of record CM074077.1, on the reverse strand, counting down.
ACGAGCTCAGCGCTGTCATATATCACAACTATGCAGTGTTTTCAACCTAATAATGTTTATTTTAGGTTTCAGCCATTTAAATACACATAAGCACTAGTAGAACAATACCATTTGGACTCATGTCTGTGGAAGCAGCAATAACAATCTATTCAAATATAATTTGACGACGTGTGTTATTCACATGAGACAAACATAGTGGAAGTAACTATAAAGTTTACAAGAGTTAAAGTTCTCGGAGTTCACCGGCCACTTTCTTGCATGTATTTCGGGAGAAACTGATGACAGACAAATGGTGGCACCCGTCTCACGTATAGATCAAGATTATTTATAAATGACCAAACACACACAATTACAGATTTTTGAGAATCGGAATATCAGATAGTTGATGACGTCGTAAGCAAGTTTGTGAATATTTTGAAATAAAAAAGGAAAGTGTCATAAGGTCACGTGACAAATATGACGCGTCGCCATGGAAACATTAAGGGGTAATCATTACTAGTCTACATGGAGTCTATATTAAAAGAACATTAGATATGAGACCCCGAGAAAAATATAACCTTGAACCGAAGTGCCAAAATAACATGACATCAGCATATTAATTGTAACTGAACAAACTTTCGCGGCCATATTTAAATGTTTTTTTTACAGATTTCAAAATGGGACTTATATATCTTTTCTATTTTTGAAATTAGTAGTGCACAGCTGCACTTTTATTTTCTTTATTTTAGAACTTTCTGTTATTTGATGTATATTTGTATTTTAGATACAACTTGTTACTCTGATACTACTTATTAGTTCAATAAATTGGAACATGTTAAGCTTGTTGCGCATTTCATTAACATTGTGTTGGGGCGATGGGGGCAGGTGGGGCTTGAAAATTCCCCCTTGTCTAAAGTGGGGAATGACCAAAAAAGTTTGAGAACCACTGTGTTAACCTTTAAAGCCCTGCACAACCTAGCTCCCTCATGCCATTTTATACCCCTCCCTGATCACTTTGTTCCTCCGCCGCACTTTTAACTGTACCTACATTTAACCTTAGCACATTTGGAGCCAGAGCCTTTAGCCGCTGTGCCCCACGTCTGTGGAATACTCTCCCATTACATACCCGCCAACTCGACTCTCTTTGACAATTTTAATCTCAATTTGAAACGTATCTTTTTAGAGTGGCATATTTTACATAATGCAAATTTTCATGTCTTTAATGCTTGGTATTAACTTAAATCCTATTTTCCTTTTAAGTCTGTTTTGCAAGGTTTTTATTAAAAAAAATGTATTTAAAAATTTTTCGGACTGTGATTAATTTGATTAATTCGATAATTGATTCTTTAGTATACTCTATGAGTTCATGTACGGTTTTTAAGTCTGTTTTGTAAGGTGTCCTTGGGTGTCTTGAAAGGCTTTGAAAAACTCACTCTGGGGGGTCATTCAGATTTGTTTAATTTATGTGTGAAAGGGTTAATAAGATGTCAATATATTGTCAGTTGCCAGAGAGATTACTTTTGTGTTTCCTGCAACTGCTTTTCAGACATGACACACATAAAACCTTTTTTGTTCTGCTGAAGAAACCTACATCATGTGTCACCTACATCTTGGACGGCCTAAGGGCGAGTACATATTCACCATATTTTCTTTTTTGTTTAACTAATACTTTAATTCAGCATTTCTTTAAGCAATAAACAGTTACAACCAGTGGCATTAGATCTCTGCAGATCTGCAGCATGGATGCTTGTTCTTCACCTGTTGCTGCCGATTTTCACTCAGGAGCTTCTCCAGCTCATCTAGTTTTTCTTTAAGCACCTCCTGATAGACTAAATTCATTTGTAGACAAGTCTCAACATTTTGAGGAAGATCCAACTCAACATTATCGCTGTCCTCATTACTCTGAGGAGGGCGGAAAAAGATTACAATTATAGCATTTTTTATATTTACAAAAGATAAAAAACATGTCCAAAACAACAGCCCAAATATTTATTAAATTACAAATTTTGAATCAAAAGGAAGATGTAACTCACAGAATCACCGTCCTGTTCACTCTCTGGTTCACAAATAAACAAACAAACAAACAATTAATATTTTAAAAGGGCAACTATAAGAAATCACATATTCTATGATTTACTGACACAAAAGAGCTCCATATAATAAGAATACACACAACAGGGCTTTTCACACTGGGTATTTTCTACGCAGGGCTTGACATAAAAGTATCCTTGTAATAAATAATCAATTGTGTCTTACGGGAACAAAACGGATTTGGAAACAAAACACGTGTGTTACATTATATTAGATCTGTGCATCTCTTAAAGGGGGGCAGCATAATAAACATCTAAGTTTTGTTCATCAAACAACAAAGAACGAAAATGCTAAGAAAGATAAAAAAGAAAGAAGCATTTATATAGCCCTTTATTGTGAATTGCTATACACCCAAAGCGCTTTACAAAAATATGAGGGGGTCTCTCCTTTGATATAGGCTCATTTCAGTAAAAAAAACATAACATTTACATTTATTTCTCTCCAGAGGACATTGTGTCACTTACCCAATGTAACAGTTGCTTTCTGAAATAAAACCTGAATATATGTTATATGCGGCCGAGGCCGACAAATGTGTTCTCCGGAGGACGCATGTGGCCTTTGAAGACGCAGCTACATTGTTAAAGTTTCTAAAAGTACATTCTTAAAGCTTCTAAAAGTACATTCTTAAATGCTGTAACGATTGAGGATTGACATTTTAAGACCACATTTACCATTGTTTTGGTCTATTTCTCTTAAGAGCCTGTTTCTTTAATAAACCCCAGTAATAATAAAGGTGTTCAAGGTGTTGCATTTCATCCTTTGTGTGTTTATTTTGAATGTTGCACTACAGCAGCTATATGTTCACAGAAATCAAATATATATCAGTTATAATGCAGTTATTTTAGACAGTCTTTAAATAGAAAATGACTAAAAATATTGGCTGTAATGTAACAGAATGTCGGACTGAAACACAAGTAGTTTCAGTCAGGGTTACACCCCTATTCTTTTATGAGAAGTAGGGGTCGGGCTTGAAACATTTTTTTTTCCTTTCAGATAGGGATCAGGTCGGGCTCGGGCTCATTTAGCTTCTCTCCATTTATTATGCCCATATACTTGCAGAGCAGTGATCTCACATAGGCTACTGTATGAAATATGTTATATTGATTATATTATAAATGTTATACCTATATAGATATATATAAAATCACCTACACAATACACAATGCATTCGCAATACACACATGGCCACGCACGCATTAGCATCCTTCAACCGTGGATGCTATTCTTTTTCTTCACAACATGCACAAATAAACACTGAAAGATGACCACCGTACATGCCTACAATCCAACGGATTTATTTATTTTGGTATTAGGCTAGGCTACTAATAAATGCTAGCCAGTAGACGAAAAGTTATTTAAAACATTGTCTCCATACATGCTTATAATTCAACGGATTTATTAATTATTTTATTATTTTTCAAAGCTAACCAGTTGGCGAAAAGGTCTTTGAAACATTGTTCTTCAGTTACTTAACATCAAAGGAAGGCTTTATTTACTTATTTGCTCCTGGATCACGTAGCTTGGCTATATGCTCTACTGCATGCCGTTACGCTTTTCTGTAATGGACAGTCTGTATTGTTATTTGTGGCCGTGATTGTTGGTGGAGAAATGTATAAAAGTTTACCTCTTAGTAACGTGTGACTGTGTGTGTGTTTGTGAGAGCGTGTGCGTCAGAGTGAATGATGTTGGTCTCTCGGGTCGGATCCGGGCTGAAAAATTGCAGACGTTGTCGGGCTGGGTTTAGGGTTTGAACACCACTCTCAGGCCTGCTTTACTTTTGGTGGGCAACCAGTCCTGGGCTACAGGGTGATATGGCTGCTTTGTCTAAAAAACGCCATTAAACGGCACACAGTATGTAATTTGTTTGCAGTAAAATATCCAAGAATATTCCACTAGGCCAATGTTATATATTTTGTTCAGTTGAGTACTTACAATATCCCAAATGTTTCCAATTATTCGTAAATCGTGAGAAAATTGGGATTTTAACCAAGGACACAGCCGTGTCTGGGAGTCGCCTGTCAATGGCGTCATATCCACGTTACAAAAGACACTAGATGGAAAGCCTGCAAACTTATACGACCTCACTCACGTCTGATTGTTTATCATTAGAGGTTGAGCTGAAAACTACAGTTCCCGTCATTCAAACGCTTCTTCAGAGTGTCATCAAGCTACACCATTGTTGTAGTTTTGAACATACAGTATCGTTTTGATTGTGCGCCATCTAGTGGTGGAATTAACATTCAAACATTAAAAGGTCCACTCACCAAATTTTCCGTACGTTCAGGGTTCGGAACAGTGATGGTCAAAATCCAAAAAGAGAACTAACAAAAAAGGCGGTAAATCCGTTCAACTATGTACAAAAGGTGATGTGGTCTGGCATTATTCGTGTGAAAAGTGACACCTCTTTTGTGCCACCAGTTCATTAAACTTAATAAAAGGTGTGAGGGCCAGGTGGAGGCATGGATGTAAGTGTTCATTACTGAGGTTGTTCCTGTATTTGTTTTTCACCATATTCATGGTTGAAAAGGCAGACTCACAACAGTATGTTGAGGGAAACATGGTGAGAATTTGAAGGGCCATCTTCTGCAAGAAAGGGACACCTGCTGCAGAGACCATCTTAGTCCAGAAGGTGGTAGGGTCACAGAGAGACTTCTGCAGTGCAAGGTTTGCATGAAGCTCAATTAGCTCTGATTGAAGAGAAGCAGCAATAGCCCATGGGCAGATTTTCAGGGCTTGACTTGAAAATTCTGCGATTGTTTGACAAGGAACGGATTTTCCATGCATAGCAAAACAGCTCCAGTTTCTTCTGAAAGGCACATACAGCTGATGTGAGGTTAGACACAGTGTTATTTTTTCCCTGAAGCTTCATGTTCAGATTATTGAGATGGGCAGTAATGTCAGAGAGAAATGCAACAATTTAAATGTTTTCTTCATTTTGCATGAATTCCACAAATTTATTTTGCTTTTGCACTCTTCTGATCCAACAGAAAGGTTTCCAACTCTTTCTGTAATTTCCAAAAGCGCTCCAGTACCTTGCCTTTACTAAGCCACCGGACATTGTTGTGGAGGTGAAAATCATGATGGCAGCATCATGGTGGCAGCATCATGCTGTGGGGTGTTTTTCAGCTGCAGGGACAGGACGACTGGTTGCAATCGAGGGAAAGATGAATGTTGCCAAGTACAGGGACCAATATCCTGGACGAAAACCTTCTCCAGAGTGCTCAAGACCTCAGACTGGGCCGAAGGGTTACCTTCCAACAAGACAATGACCCTAAGCACACAGCTAAAATAACGAAGGAGTGGCTTCACAACAACTCTGTGACAGTTCTTGAATGGCCCAGCCAGAGCCAAATGATTGTTATTTTTGGGTCTAGGTCTGTCTGTCAGACGACCTCCAAACACTGAATTCAAGCCACAGTACACTGTGAAGACAGTGAAGCATGGTGGCGCAAGCATCCTGATCTGGGGATGTTTCTCATAGTACAGTGTTATCAGATTCCGGGGATCATGGATCAGTTTGAGTATATGTGAGTAAATATTGAAAATATTTAAAGGAGGTCATGTTGCCTTATGCCAAAGAGGAAATGCCCTTGAAATGGGTGTTTCAACAAGACAACGACCCCAAACACACCAGTAAGCGAGCAGCATTTTGGTTCCAGGTCAACAAGATCAACGTTATGAAGTGGCCAGCCCATATGGAGGGATTTTTCAGTCACAATATAAACTAAAAGTCTAAAACTGAAAGTTTTAAACCAAAACTAAAAGTCTAAATTTGAAACAAAAAGTCAAAGTTGAAAATGAATTTGTATATAGGATTGGGCATTTGGTATATAGGATTGGGCATTTGGTATATAGGATTGGGCATTTAATAATTTAGCCATTTAGAATTGAGGATTTAGGACTGGGCATTTGAGGATTGGGGAGTGTATGCAAATTAGGAGGCGTGGCCCAAATACTGGAGGATGGGTTTGAAATGGCTGGTGCGCAGAGCAAGTGAGTGGCTGGAGCGAGGATATGAGGCGCCGTATAGGGTTTAAATCAAACTGCGATTATGAATACATATATAAAAGCGTGCATACATACATATACATTGCTCACATATACATGTATAGTATTGGATGTTCAAGCAAACACATATGAAAAACATGTGCGCACTAATGTGAAATCCATACTAATACATATTATGTTAGTAATGCATTCATGTACACTTTTTCACGCATTCATATAAACTCGATGCAAGCAAAACACATCTAACACTGAGAGCGACAATAGCATTGAAGTTCATTAGTCCTTTACTTGCTTGTGCAAGTTGCAATGAAGATGATAGAGCCGATTTCTTTAATCGCGTTTTACACTGCCTTACACGTATACAGCAGGATCTCAGGGATTGGGGGAAATGTGCCATTGTCTCCGGCTTCTGTTTAACTGGCACATTTACTCATACGAGATGTCATAACGTGGAAGGCCTCTATGGCCTGTTCTAGATGTCGGTGGTGGGACTGGTAGTTGTCCAGCAGCTCTCCCACCATCAAACTTGGCGCAGCGTACAACGCCTCGAGAACAACAACAAGTTCTCTGGTTTCGACATTTTGACAACGAACCACGGACAAAAGACTGTCAATTGTTCTAGCAGTTGTTCTAAATCTCTATATAGTGTCTCCCTGGGATCCTGCTGTATACGTGTAAGGCAGTGTAAAACGCTATTAAAGAAATCGGCTATATCTTCATTGCAACTTGCACAAGCAAGTAAAGGACTAATGAATGTCAATGCAATAGCTCTCATGTTTCATAGATGTGTTTTGTGCGCATCAAGTGTATATGTATGTGCGAGAATTTTATAGATGTGTGTGCAGAGTTTATATGTATGTGCGAGTGTTTTATAAATGTGTTTTGCATGCATCGAGTTTATATGTATGCGTGAAAAAGTGTACATGAATGCATTACTAACATAATATGTATTAGTATGGATTTCACATTAGTCCGCACATGTTTTTCATATGTGTTTGCTTGAACATTAAATACTATACATGTATATGTGAGCAATGTATATTTGTGTATGCACGCTTTTATATATGTATTCATAATCTCAGTTTGATTTAAACCCTATACGGCTATACATATCCTCGCTCCAGCCACTCACTCGCTCTGGTTTCATTACAGTGTGCTCCTTAGAACTGGGAGCTGCTGTCCATAAGGTGCCTTTGCGCACCAGCCATTTCAAACCCATCCTCCAGTATTTGGGCCACGCCTCCTAATTTGCATACATCCCTCAAGCCTCAAATGCCCAATCCTAAATCCCCAAAACCTCAAACCTAAATGGCTAAATGATTAAATGCCCAATCCTCCATACAAAATACCCAATCCTATATACCAAATTCATTTTCAACTTGGACTTTTAGTTTCAAATTTAGACTTTTAGCTTTGGTTTAAAACTTTCAGTTTTAGACTTTTAGTTTATATTGTGACTGAAAAATCCCTCCATAAACCCAATTTCCAGACCTTAATACAATAGAAAACTTGTGGGGCGACATCAAAAACGCTGTTTCTGATGCAAAACCAAGAAATGCAGAGGAATTGCGGTCTGTAGCGCAATGGTCCTGGGCTGGAAAACCTGCGCACAGGTGCCAGAAGTTGGTCGACTCCATACAACACAGATGTGAAGCAGTTCTCATAAACCGTGGCTATACAACTAAATATTAGTTAATTGATTGACAAGAACGCTAAATCTATAGGCATTTTTCATTTTATACAGTAAATGTTTGACTTTGTAAAGAAATATGCAGACACTGCTATTTTTTAACAGCCTAACATTCCTTTTTCTTAACATTCTGCAGAGTAATAACATATTTGATACTTTATTCTTGTTTTGATTAAAAATGTGCAGTTTTCCCAATGCATTTGTGTTTTTGAGCTATACATACGTTTTTTTAAACACACTGCAATTATTTTTAACACAACTGCCTATGTATGTATGTACAGTGTGATACCTCAGACTATGAATACCCAGGGTTTGCCCTCAACTCCTGGTAAATTATGAACAATTTTAATTTACGCCAGGATTAAGAATAACTCAAGGTTAACTATTTCACGCGTGAAAAGCCCTTTGCAGAATTCCAAACTGCCAACCCAGGTAAAATAAGAAACAAAATACTCATTCCATACTTATGCAAATGTATACATTAATAATGCTGAAAACAGTAATACGTCTTGTGTGCATTGGCCCTCTATATTTCTCAAGGATCCTAAAGTTAGAAACAAGCAAAGTAATAACAAAAGTACTTACCTGATAAGATGTCACCAAGTTCTGCGTTCACACCAAGTGTATTCTCTATTTCCTCTATCTCCCTCTGAATCCGATGGCGCGCAGCCACTAGGTCATCAAGTTCCTTGAAGTTTAAAACATTTAGAATATAACATTTGAAAAGAAACAATTTCGCAATGAATGTGTATTATACATATACATATACACTGCTCGAAAAAATAAAGGGAACACTTAAACAACACAATGTAACTCCATGTCAATCACACTTCTGTGAAATCAAACTGCCCACTTAGCAAGCAACACTGATTGACAATCAATGTCACATGCTGTTGTGCAAATGGAATAGACAACAGGTGGAAATTATAGGCACTTAGCAAGCAAGATACCCCCAATAAAGGAGTGGTTCTGCAGGTGGTGACCACAAACCACTTCTCTGTTCCTATGCTTTCTGGCTGAAGTTTTGGTCACTTTTGAATGCCTGCTTTCACTCTTGTGGTAGCATGAGACTGAGTCTACAACCCACACAAGTGGCTCAGGTAGTGCAGCTCATCCAGGATGGCACATCAATGCGAGCTGTGGCAAGAAGGTTTGCTGTGTCTGTCAGCGTAGTGTCCAGAGCATAGAGGCGCTACAAGGAGACAGGCCAGTACACCAGGAGACGTGGAGGAGGCCGTAGAAGGGCAACAACCCAGCAGCAGGACCACTACCTCCGCCTTTGTGCAAGGATGAACAGGAGGAGCACTGCCAGAGCCCTGCAAAATAACCTCCAGCAGGCCACAAATGTGCATGTGTCTGCTCCAACAGTCAGAAACAGACTCCATGGGGGTGGTATGATGGCCCGACATCCACAGGTAGGGTTGCGCTTACAGCCCAACACCGGGCAGGACATTTGGCATTTCCAAGAGAACACCAAGATTGGCAAATTCGCCACTGACGCCCTGTGCTCTTCAGACCTGAATCTAATTGAGCACATCTAGGACATCATGTCTCACTCCATCCACCAACGCCACGTTGCACCACAGACTGTCCAGGAGTTGGCGGATGCTTTAGTTCAGGTCTGGGAGGAGATCCCTCATGAGACCATCCACCACCTCATCAGGAGCATGCCCAGGCGTTGTAGGGCGGTCATACAGGCACGTGGAGGAAACACACACTACTGAGCCCGATTTTTATTTGTTTTAAGGACATTACATCAAAGTTGGATCGGTCTGTAGGCGGAGCCATGTCCGCCTCTCGTGAATGCCCACTCCCAGCACCGGCGATTTCTGCCAACTCCAACAGAGATCGCTATAAAACTGTTTTGCATAACAGCGCATAGTGCAAGGTAGTCAGACACATTTCGTAGTAGAAGGCAAATCTATCGGCCATTCAAACAGAAGTATGACAGGGAACAGCATTGAGCTACCAGGGCATTGTGAACTCATAATAACACAGTTTTACCAGCTGCCATACATCTATTGCTCGATATAGGGGCTTAGCGCTGCGTATACAGGAGCACTGAAAACCTAACGTGTATCAGCATAGAGCTGGAGGCAAAGAACACAAGGTAGTGAAGCTGCACATATAAAGCTGAACAGCACCAAAGGGGCACCACCCTCAGGTCACACACTGCTCAGCGCCATCTGCTGGGGTCTGATATGAGGCTGGGACACGAGAGATATAGCATCGCGCATAAGTAACAATGAGCTCCGGGTTGGAGATCTGTTCAAAAGTGCGCGCACACCCATACAGTCACATGGGCAGCGTTGCTTCCATGGAAGTATTGCAAGCCACTGGGTGAAAAGCCTGCACCTTTTAAGCCAAAAGTTTTGAATAAAATATAGTGCACGGGTAAAACATATTACGGTGTACTTTGGACATGGGAAGTGATGATTAAGACGGGAATCAAATCCGGATCTCCCACGTAGAAGAAAGCGGCTCTGGACATGGGAAGTGATGGTTAAGGCTGGGAATCTAACCTGCATCAGCCACGTAGAGGAGAGCGGCTCTAACCACGTCCTACAGGAGACGTCTCACAAATGCCTCTAGCACATGTGTGAAAACGCTCGTCGCCATTTTGAATGGTGCCCCTGTGAAAGAATAATCACAACATGTGCTGACAGCATGCCGCCATTTCATTAGGGGCCCACTCACGTGTGAAAATAAAGCATCTGAACTTCACGGCATATGTCAGTACACGATCCGTTCCACCTGCACGATCCGTTCGTGCATGCGCACAACAACGTTGTAGAAACCGCTCATGCGCAAATTATGATTTTGTTGTGCGATGATTTACGGCACTGCGCGATCTGTTCCACGCTTGCGCAGCTTTGTTTTACTTTGTTTATATATTTTTTATATACTCAATTTACTTTGCTGCTTTCCACCTGGTTTTAATTTCACTGGGCGTTCTGTCAAGTCAGTTTGAAATTCTGTAATGTTTCCCCTGACTTTGTAGTTTGTAGTTCTTTCTTCATGTAAATTAATATAGTCTAGTTAGACGTACGTGTTATTATTCCTTATTGGATTCTGTAAACGCCATTGCAGGGATTATTTTACTAATTTAGATTAAATGGATAGATATATTAGCCTATATAGACCCATACTAATAAATTACTACATTTAAAGTGAACTAGTATTATCAGATTTTAATTAAAAAAACGCCACAAAACATCTTTGACAATACTATTGACCTCAGATCGAAACACGGTAAGGTTAATAGACATGATACAGCAATGAATCGCAAAATGGAGTTTGGAGGAAACTGAAGATTTGCAGTCGATAAAAATACTTTATTCCACATGTATGGAATCATCTATGTTCATGTAACAACTCTATTATTTTGGATTGGCAACCACATAAACACATCGTAATCATGGTAACGTAAGCAACATTTAAAAACATAAAACAGACCTACAAAACAAAAAATATGCCGCCAGTTGTGCCACCTGCGTCAAATGTTTCATTGTCTGCGTGCGTGGTATCAATAGTGTAGGAAAACCATGACATTTTCTAATACGTAATTACGCGCATGCTCAGAACGGATCGTGCAGGTGGAACGGATCGTGTACTGACAGCATATATAAACAAGGCAAAACCTAAGGGAGAGTTTGCTCCCTGTGTGAAAAAAGGCTGAATTACACAGCATATACACAAGGCAAAACCTAAGGGAGGGTTTGCTCATTGTGAGAGAACTGCTGAATTAGTGTAGTAATAGGGGCAGGCTTTCCAGAGGCGGAATAAGCCTTCTCCACTATGTGGGCAGTCACCCCAGTCTCGGAACGCAGAGAATACGAGGACAGGCACAGGTGCGCTGCGATCGCCTGCTCGACGGGAGGAATGCGCATATAGCCGCGGGCTTCCGCCCCACCCACCAATGTGAAGATGGCCGATCCTGAACTGCGTCACAACCTCCTTGTGAACATCAGGAAAAGGGTGTGTATTTTCTTTAGGGCGCCGTGGCAGCTGCAGCAACCAGGTGGTCAGCTTACTCCTTGTGGGAGTCCCTCAAGGCCGAGGTCTCGCACAGCCTAGGTGAGGACATAAAATAGAATTCTACGTGAAGCGCATGGGGGCATCACACTCCGCTTGCTCCCTCCCTCTCTGTCTCAGACAGATCCCTGTCAGAAGCTGAGCACGTCCCTGGACGCACCAAACAGGACTCTAATCGGCAACGCAGACAGGCGCTGATGGCGGTCTGGCATTCCATTTCCCCAGTGGGGAGGGGCGGCAGTCCCGACAGTGGGAAGGTACTTGCAGTAGAATCACAGAGTGCCGCCTCTGCATGGGCCAGACCTCGGCAGAGTACGCAGTGAGCATGCTTGTCCCGTGGGTCGATGGGCCCGGAACATAACGCACACACGGGCATGCTGGAACACACGAGTAGAATATCCTAGTTCTTCCTCTTCTCCTGGGTGTATCCTCAACAGCATGTGAAGGCGCCCAAATCGCCGTCTTGGACCACATTGGCTAGTTACATTTTCACTTCTACTGGCATTATTCAATAAGGTGTCAGTAAGGTTTAGAGAAGGGGATTCCCCTAGCATTTCACGCAATGTTGAGAGACCTCTCTTAAAAGGGAACTAGGCTAACGTGTCACTTACGCAGAGCTGGTGCAACCCAAAATGCAAGAATATGCAGCAAATCCATTTAAAAAGATTCTTACCACTCCAACAACTGCAGGTCCACTGCCATCAGATTCATCATCTGTCGTGAAAAAGTTTAAACACAGTAAACAATAAAGTAAAGAAACTGTTCTAAAACCAAGTTGTGTCTCAAAAACTAGTGTGATGCCTACCCAATAAGCATTTCTGGACATAATATGCAAGTTGAAATGCCCAAGTAAGTCACTACGTTTGTTTTTACATTAAGTCACATCTATTCTTACCACTACCGCTGTCCGATGACAGTACGTCTGTGATGTTATTATCTGAACGCAGTGTGCTCTCAAGAGCCAAGATCTCCTTCTGGATTTTATCTCTCTCGGCCAGTATCCTATTTGACGCCATGATAGCCAGGGTGGAACCTAAAAAGGGTTTCCAAAACTATGAATTAAAACATGAACCTTAATATAGTAAATGAAGTAACTTTTGATCTTTGTTTTTATTGTGTTAGTAAGCTGTATCTTTTTAGTTATTATGGCTCAAATCAAAACAAAGCAACTGCAGTTTGATTGATATTAATGGGACTGCACAAAAATAACTGGGTTAACTCATTTTGGAACCAAACTCTTCATATGATCCTACAGCTAACAAAATAGCTTTCTATAAAAGCCGTCTTTTACATTAAACATGCAAAGTACACCAAAAAACGACATTCCTTTTAGTGATGAAACTGTCGTTACGTTTTTGTCGATAAAAGTAACGGTAAGCTTTACCTTTAAATTGTGGGCATGTAGACGTTTATACAATGCATTGTCCTGCGTTACATTTGATACGACAGCCGTTCTCTCAGGCGAAGAAAAATCTATTTTGCAACACCAGTAACTTACGCATGCAGCGTTATAATTAACGTTACGTGTAGCATCATATTTAGCATATTACACAAAGTTCAGACTATATTTACACATATTTTATTACAAAACAAATCTAACCGGAGTTATACTCTGAGAGCTAAATGGACACATCAATCCTGGTAAATCATATCTGCCCTGAATATCAATATTGGTTTGTTTTAAAACTTCTCTAAATTGGCAGAACGTAATGAATGCGCTACTATGACTCGCGCATCAATAGTACGTCATTCACATTGACGCTTCAAAATAAAAGTTCCACTCAGGAAGTATCCATCCCTACGCATGAATACGTCATTATGTAAATTCATTTTTACGATTACTCGGAATAATAGAAAGTGAAATATCCATAGAAATTTTGATACATATAAAATAATATTGAATTCATGGCTTCAAAGGGACATCACTATATTTGGCATGATTATTAATGATTATTAATTATTAATAATATGAATAAACTGATCAATAAAAGAAATTTCAACTTATCTGGAAGAAAAAATATGCCATTATATTGGGAAAGCTGAAATGATTAAAGTCACGATGACAGTGCCCGAAATCGCCCACTATACTGGCCCTGTCCCAAATGACGCGTTCCGCTGTTGTGGACCTCGTCCGAGTCCACACTTGTTGACGTCAGCAAGTGCAGACCTAAGGGGCGCCAGGGCAAGCGTACATGGCAGTGCATTTTTGGGACAGACTTGAGGTGATCACGCAGGAAAGAGCAAGCAGTGCATTCTAATCACGCTCGCGTTACTTTGATGTCATACGCTGTCGCTGATCAGTCTGCGCCGCGTGAAGTCGACCACACTGTTGTTCTCTGGGACAGGAGCTGCCGGTTTTTATAGTTCTGTATTTCATAGTTGTATATCATGCCACCCGAGCATTATGCAATATATACTTACGTTTGTAATGCAATTGGTTATACAGAAGCTGTGTTGTTCAGATTTATAGAGTCCAGAGACAACTAGTTATATATCTACAACCAAACTTATTACCTTAATTAATAAAATTCACTGCATTAAAAGTTTTTATTCTTGAATTGTTGGCTTGATTGAAAATAAATAAGCAATAATGTGAATAAGAAACTAATTCATTAATATTTTTTTTATTTGATCAAAACATACATTTAAAAATAGGCTCGTTTGAGATGCCCCCCCCGAAATAAAGGGGAGAGAGGGCACCCCCCGGAGGGGGGGGGGGAAAAAAAACCTTTTAAGGCCCCCCCGGGGGGGGGCTCAAGATGGCGGAGAGAGCAGACGCATTTTGAACAGCTCAGGGTAGCAAAGCCTTGAAAACCAATGGAATTAACTTTTAACTCAACAAAATCCTGAAATATCAGATATAAAACCGTAGGGAACTTATCATAATAATTCAGAATCCTGCAAATGACCCGGAGCACCTCCTGAAGACCATAACATGTCTAGCACAGAAGCTAATGCTAAATTGAAGGCTCTCCAAGAACACGACTACGGTGGTCCAGAAAGGATGGAAACTAACACCAGAGGAACTAAAAACACTTTAGCATCCCCTTCCAAGCCACCAGCACCACAGAAAAAGCCAAAACCAGACGATGTTGTGCTAACGGGTGCCCATGCTGGAGACGCCTCTAACGCTGCAATATTGGCTGCTATCGGTACTCTTCAAAACATGATGCAAGACTTCAAAACGGAGCTAAAGCAGAACACGCTGACCATAGCCAACATCGCAAAAGCGGTGGACTTTAACTCTGCCGAGATCAAAGATTGTAAAGAACAGTGCCAAAAACTGCACGTCGAGGTGAAACAACTAAAAGGGGATAAAATAGATCTGGAGAAAAGAGTGGCAGAAGTGGAACAAAGAGCTGTAGAGTTGGAGCGTTATAAAAGAAGATGGAACCTGCGATTAAATGGATTACAGGAGGAAAAAGACGAAAACACACGACAAATCATCTCTGAAATCATCGGAAAGATTATGCCACACTGGAGGGAGAAGATGGATTTCATCCTGGATTCTGTGCATCGATTGGGGCCGAGTAACACCAACCGCCCTCGTCAGATCATCATGCAGTTCACAGGACGCCACTTCAGGGACGAGCTCTGGCGGATCACCAAACTTCACCGCGTCTGCAAGGATCTCAACATCCGCTTCGCAGAAGACCTCACTAAGGAAGACAGAGAGGCACGGAGGGCAGTGTGGCCGAAAGTTGAACAAGCAAGGAAGGCAGGTCTAAAGACAGTGTTCCGGGGCCCCCATGCTTTCATTAATGGACAAAGAGTCTTACCATAGACACGACTGTTCAGGGTTTTTTCGATTCCCGAAAACAAGTGAGTTTAAATTAAAACGTATTCTCAGGGTTTTGCTACTATTATATATTCCTGATAGGAAACTTCTACTGTTGTTTTGAATAAGTTCAGCAATCCGTTATTGGAGACTGTTCGTTTATTTACATTTTATTGTTTTTCTATGTTCAGTTTAAAGAGTAACATTTCTCTCATTTCTGTTAATGCAAGGGGTTTAAGAGACATAACAAAAAGAAAAAGTATCTTTTTATTTTGTAAAGGGAAGAAGTCAAACATAATTTTTTTGCAGGAAACACATTCTAAGGTTGATGATGTTATATTTTGGTCTAAGCAATGGGGAGATAAAGCTTACTTTAGCCATGGCACTTCAAGGTCAGCAGGTGTCGCCATCCTCCTAAATAACTTCAAAGGTCATATTGTGTCCCATATGGCAGATGAGTTTGGTCATTGGCTGATTCTTATCATAAACATAGATGGTCTGAAATTCATCCTAGTCAACATTTATGGATATAACGTCACTAGAGAAAACCGAAACCTACTTGAACAAATTGGCTTAGATTTAGACCATCTCAAATTAACACACTCGACTGATAACATCATCATTGGTGGGGACCTAAACCTGGTTCATGATGAATTTCTGGATAAATATCCTTGCAGATACTCTGTAAGTCATCCAAACACCATATACACGAACTTTTGCGAAAAACAAAATCTGGTTGATGCTTGGAGACACTTAAATCCAGAAATGCTTAAATACTCCTGGTTTAGTTCGAGTCACAATTATAAATCCAGAATTGATCACTGGTTAATCACAAATAATCTGCTAGTTTATGTTATAAGCTCTGATATTTCTGCTGCACCACTAACAGATCATAGTGTTATTTTACTACAGATCAAACCCAATGACAACAATGTCCACTCACACACATATTGGAAGCTCAATTCCAGTCTGCTCAAAAATAATGATTATTGCCAAAAGATCAAGTTATTAATTAAAGAATATGCCAATTCTGAAGAGCTAAAAACTGCTACCAAAAGGTGGGAATTCCTAAAATATAAAATACGCCAATTTACCATCTCATTCAGTAAAATAATTAAAAAAGACAGTGAAAAACAAGAAGTAGACATAATTAATCAATTAAATATGTACTGCAATAGACCAAACCCAACTGAGGATGATAGACAGAAGATATTAAACCTCCAACCTAAGCTAGATGAAATTTACAGTCGTAAGGCACAAGGGGCGTTTATTAGATCCAGAGCTAAATGGATAGAGGAGGGGGAAAAAAATTCATCGTACTTCTGTGGTCTTGAAAAAAGAAGACAGGAAAAAAATAGCATCAGATCCCTGATGGTTGATAATAATGAAGTCACAGATGAAAGATTGATCTCTTCAGAAATCTGGAAATTTTATAGCCAGCTCTATAGCTCAAAATTTTCTAGTATGGACTGTCAGAATTTTTTTCAGGATATTGCCGAACATATTCCAAAAGTAGAGGACGGCCTCAAACAAACATGTGATAATCAAATAACAATTACAGAACTTGACGCAGTAATTGGTCGTCTCTCTCTTAACAAAGCCCCTGGTTCCGATGGTCTCACAGGTGATTTTTACAGACATTTCTGGGTAGATTTAAGAGACCTGCTGCTACAAGTCTTTACTGAAATATTTGAAACATGTGTGCTTCCACCAACTATGAGACATGGAGTTATCGTCTCTATCCCAAAACCCGGGAAAGATCCCAGAATTATAGATAACAGAAGACCCATTACACTCAGAAATTCAGACTACAAACTGCTAACTTACATCTTTGCTTCTCGTCTTCAGACAGGGATTTCAGATCTTATTGCAGATTCACAGTCAGGATTTCTAAAAGGAAGATCAATCCATAATAATATTCGATTGGTAATGGACATTATTGAGTATAGAAGCCAGATAGAGGATGATGGTTTCCTTCTCTTTCTAGACTTCTATAAAGCATTTGACTCCGTGGAGCATCCATTTATTTTTTCGGTGCTCAAACACTTTGGATTTGGGATCAAATTCAGGGAATGGGTTGGGGGTTTATATCGAGATATTAGTAGCTGTGTTCTATTACCTAGTGGTACCACCCCAAGCTTCAAGATTAATGTGGGTATTCCTCAAGGTTGCCCAATCTCACCATACCTGTTCATCTTAGCCACAGAAATGCTAGCAATCTATATAAAAAAATGTAATGATATTAAAAGACTTAATGTACTTGGCACAGACATAATAATCAGCCAACTAGCGGATGACACAACAATTTTCTTAAAAGATAGCAATCAAATTTCAACAACCATTGCCAAAATTGAAAAATTCTCAAAAGCCTCAGGTCTGACATTAAACTTAAAAAAATGTGAATTGCTTGCTATACATGACACTTCACTGAAAAACATATGTAATATCCCTATTAAATCAGAAATCAAATACCTGGGGATTTACCTTTCCAAGGACCAAAAACAAAGCCAACTTCTAAATGTAGAAAATAAAGTAAAAGAATGCAAATCAAGACTAAATATTTGGCAACAGAGGGACTTATCAATACTAGGTCGAATTTACCTAACTAAGATGGAGTGTTTGTCGAGATGTATTTACCCAGCCTATTCCAATGCCATTTCAAACAAATTGATTAAATCGATCAACCAAATCAACCTAAACTTCATTTGGAGAAACAGACCACATTATATGAAGAAAGGCAATATGGTTAAAGACACAAAGGATGGAGGACTAAAAGTTATTGATTTTGATTGCCTTAATGGAACCTTAAAAATAAATTGGTTAAAATCCTGGATCAAACACAACAACTCCTTTTGGTATTGTATTCCGAAGGCCTTATTCAAGAAAATTGGAGGATTAGAATTTCTTCTTCGAGCGGACTTTAATGTTAACAAATTACCCATATCATTATCAGAGTTTCACAAACAAATACTCTTGTATTGGAAAATGTTATACGTGCATAGCTTCTCACCCCATACATCTGTACTCTGGAACAACAGATATATTTTGCACCGCAACCGATCTTTGTTCTTTGAGGATTGGTATGGGAGAAACATATGGTCCATGGTCGACTTGATGGATACCAACGGACATTTCTTCAATTATGAACAATTTTCCATCAAACATGGTTTCAAACCCTCAAAATCAGACTTTTCTAAATTACATAAAGCACTACCCCAAGGTTTTGTCCTTCTAACAAGAAACATTATGGCATATTATACGATACAACCACAATTGGCCCCACTATCAATTCAAGGGATCCTTGTTCTGGATAAAAAATGCACGAACGATTTTATTCGAAAATGCTTTACTGATTATCTTTACCCTGAAAGCCATAATAGAAATAACATCCTACAAAAATTTGATAAAGACTCAATCACTAAACTAAGAACAATGTATCTAACACTCCC
Source organism: Barbatula barbatula (assembly GCA_037178815.1). Classification (NCBI taxonomy): domain Eukaryota; kingdom Metazoa; phylum Chordata; class Actinopteri; order Cypriniformes; family Nemacheilidae; genus Barbatula; species Barbatula barbatula. Next base: position 6,865,987 of record CM074077.1, on the reverse strand, counting down.
CATACCTCCTAAAGTGAAAGAAACACACTTCAAAGTAATGAACAATATTTACCCCTCTAAAAATTTACTGAGTCTTCGCTTTGGTATAGATGATAATACATGTACATTCTGTGAAAATTATGTTGAAACTACGGACCATGTGTTTTTCTCATGTAATGTTATACAGACATTTTGGTGTGATGTGTATGAATGGGTCAAGCAACAGATGTCTTCAGTCCCAACTGCTTTCTCTAGGGACGATATAACATTTGGATTGTTATTACAAAGCAAGGATGATGAGCTCTGTACCAATACTATTGTATGTCTAGCTAAATTCTTCATCCACAAATGTAGAATTGTGAAATCATCTCCCAAATTTGTTGTTTTTTTAAACGAATTTAAACTGTATATGAAGTCTTTAAAAATGTTGAAAGGTCCGATAGCACAAAAAATATATGATACCCTGAAATTCCCAACTTAGTTTGATAGCTGAACAATAACGGAATTCTCCCCTTGTGTCATGTTGTAATTTTTATTTTTTATTTATTTATTTTATTTTCTTTTTTTCTTTTTTTATAAATCATCTTTTTGTTTGTTTTTCTTAGACTGCATATATAATTCCTGTTTGTATTAAGAGCTGCTCCCTCAGGCTATGTCTTTTCTGTATTATGAAGAAACGGATGTTATGCAGCCATGTTTGTTTGTAAATCTTGATAATTTCAATAAAAAAAAAAAAAAAAAAAAAAAAAAAAATAAAAAAAAAAAACCAAAAAAAAAAAAAAACCGAAGGCACCGCCTACGAAAAAAAAAAAAAAAAAAAAAAAAAAAAAAAATACAATTTTAACAGCCGATAGATAGAAATATATACAAAAACACAACGTACTCTACTGTCACGGGGTGCAATTTCCGACCCCGACTGAGTCTTTTACATATAAAATATAGTATAGATGTATGAGAGATTCTCACCCTGGCGACATCTGCTGGTGGCACGTGCGCTCTGACGAACAGGAAGTGAATGAAAACTCTGCACTGCTTTGATTCCGGACGAAACATCGGAGTCGTTTTAAAAGCCTGTCGTTACAGTTTGTATTAAAGGTATCCATTAGGACACAGAAATGGCAGAAAGTGAACATCACGAGCAGTTCATGTGTTCGATCTGTTTGGATCCTCTGAAGGAGCCTGTGACTATTCCATGTGGACACAGTTATTGTCTGATGTGCATCAATGACTGCTGGGGTCAGAAGGAGCAGAGACCGCCGTACCGCTGTCCTCAATGCAGAGAGAGCTTCACTCAGAGACCTCTGCTGAAGAAAAACACTCTTTTATCTGAGATGATGGAGAAGCTGGAGACGACGTCTCTACACGCCGCTTCATGCTCTCAGGAGAACTCGAACTCTTGTGTGGAGTGTGACGTTTGCACTACAGAGAAGAACAGAGCCGTCATGTCCTGTCTGCAGTGTTTGGCCTCTTTCTGTGAATGTCACCTGCAGCCTCACTATCAGTCTCCCGTGTTCATGAAGCACAAACTGGTCAAAGCCACCACACAAGTTCAAGAGAACGTGTGTGTTCGTCATGGAAAACTAATGGAGATTTACTGTCAGGATGACGACCAGTGCATTTGCTATTTGTGCATGATTGACAATCATAAAGGCCACAGTGTGGTATCGGTGGAATCTGAATGGACGAAGAAAAAGAAAGTGTTGCAAACGACAAAGGTGACATGCATAAAGATGATCCATGATCGAGAGAGAGGTAAACAGGAACTCAGTGAGGTTGTAAAGACTTTTAAAAGCTCAGCTCAAGAGGCCATGGAAAACAGTGAAACAGTCTTTATGGAGCACATCCGCTTTCTTCAAAAGAAATGCTCCCAGGTTAAAGAGCGGATCACTGCTCAGGAGAAAGCTGAGATGGATCGAGCTGAAGATCTTAACAGACAGCTGGATCAAGAGCTGGTAGACCTCAGACAAAGAGATACAGAGATCAACAAGCTTCTTAATACAGATGATCAGGTCCACTTTGTGAAGAGTTTTCAGTCTGTGTGTGCTGTACCCATAGTTCAAAATCTTCCCAGCATCACCCAGCACACTCATCTGTCATTTAAAGACATTTCAATCTCAACAATCAAAAAGGCTTTGGAAGATGTCTGTCTGCAGGAAACAGACAAAATATCTCAAGAAGTCTCAAATGTTCACATTGTGCACCTATCACAACCTAAAATTCGAAGTGAATTTTTTAAATATTTTTGTGAGCTACACCTGGACCTAAACACTGTAAACAGCGATCTCATATTGTCAGACGGAAATGTGACGGTGTCTAATATTAACATGACTGTGGCGTATCCTGACCACCCTGAGCGGTTCGATCATTATGGCCATGTCATGTGCAGAGAGGGTTTGCGTGGCCGTTGTTACTGGGAAGTCGAGTGCCGTGGGGACAATTGGTCCGTGGCAGTTTCCTATAAAGGAATTGGTCGGAAAGGAGGCGGTTATGACTGTCGACTAGGCTTCAACAAGAAATCCTGGAGAATGGGCTATGATGGGAAGAATTTCTGTTTTGTACACGGTAAAGCCCAGGTGCATGTCCCTGCTGCTTCTAGAATAGGTGTGTATCTGGATCACAGGGCCGGACTTTTGGCCTTCTACAAAATCTCTGATACAATGACCCTATTACACAGAGTCGTGACCACTTTCACCGAACCACTATATCCTGCATTCGGGATCGCAGCAGGTTCATCGGTCACAATCTCAGGCAAGGAAAGAATTCAGAAGGACCTGTAATCAAGCTAAAGCGTGTCATCAACATGTTATTATGAATGCACTTTCTTGTTTTTTTATTTACCATAAAAGGAAACACATTTCTGTTATGTTTAGAAGTCTGTAAGGCTTCGCTTTGTAATTATGATGGAATAAAATAAACGTTCTGTTTGCTTATTAAAAAAAAAAAAAAAAAAAAAAAAAAAGTCGGACACTTCCTGAATCTCGCTGTGTCGCTTGTAAACGTGAACATTGAGGTCGCGTTCGGGTTGATGTAATCGAAATACCACTGTTCTTACATGAGGATGGTTACAATAATAATCACTGAATGTAGTGTCAAATAATGTCCAAATAAACATCTTACACAACAACATGTAAAACATTTTCAAGGATTGTATAAACAAATGGTAAATTAAGTAAATAGCAAGTTGCTTTGAGAGACAGAGGTCATAACAAATTGAGAGAGAGAGGTCATAACAAATGTTTGTCAAATTTAATAACAAGCAGGTTTCTGCCACCATTTCACGTCCATAGTATTTTTCCATACCATGCAAGTCAAAGCTGCATTGTAGCAAACACTCTTCAGAATTTCTTCCCTTGTTTTAAGACCCAGACCCTTCTCAGATGAAACCACACAAAGATGAGGCATAATGGCTAAATAGTCCATTTATATATGATTATCTTTTTTTTGGTTGATATTATGTGATTTATACTTTCTCCTTTGTTATGTTCCTGTTCTAAGCATCAATAAAAAAAAAAAAAAATAAATATATATATATATATATATATATATATATATATATATGTATGTATGTGTGCATGTATATTTTTAATGGATTGATTTCACAACAACCGTACAATAGAATAAAGTGAAAATTACAACAAGGAAGAATTCTAATGAATTCTAATCACTAGGTGTGTTTTGTTTTTGTTTATTTTGCATGTAAATATAAATAAATAGATGGGTAATCTAATTCTTAGAATAAAGAGAAAATGTATCAGTTGACATTCTCAGCCAATGAGCATGAAGCTGTGTCGTCAGTTTGTCGTTTCCCATCATGCTTTTGAATAGCGCAGTCGGAGGAGAGCAACTGCGCTCGACTGCTCAATCCGACACAGCCGCCTCGCTGTCGCGAGAGTTTTTTGGCACACGTCAGCATGACATCAGAGGAATTCGGACGTGACTCGGACACTTTTCTAACCGGCATGCAGCTCGCGCTGATCACCGGTGATCGGTTCTGCGCAGATTTTGCTCATCTCAAACAAGCCTAATCCCTTGTGGACTCGTGCATAGTTTTTTTATTTTTTATTCAAAGAAATCTTTGAAAGAAGCAATATTATACATATCACACAAAGAGGAAAAAAAGATTGATAAATAGTAAATAATATAGAAATAAAATAAAGAAATAAATACAGAAAATAACAGCAAGTATTCTCCTCTTTTCTATGGACACATTCTAAATCCACAAAAAAAACCCGGGATATTAAATTGAAAAAAACGTCTGTAAATTTAAACAACTTTACATTGTTTTGGTTGTTTATGAGCAAAAGAGATTTTTTTAAGTTCTCCATTTCTAACAAAAATAAATTGCAGTTAAGTGCAGATTTTACAAACTTTTGTTTATGAATATAATATTTGCCATGTAAAATATAGAAATTCACCACGTAATGAAACATTTTACATTCATTGGTATATGAACATATAGTATCTTTAAGAGATAACATATAAACAATATTAATATGGGCAAATAAAAAGGAGCTTACGTCAGACCAGAATTTAAGGGTTACAGGACAGACAGTTATAAAATAAATGGGCCAAGTTTTCCTCCTGCATATTACAAAAAGAACACGTATCACCAATGTCCATAAATTTAGATAAAGATAAATTGCAAGGGTAAATTTTGTGTAGAATTTTAAAATGCACTTCTCTAACTTTGTTATTTATACAGAATTTATATGGGAACAACCAAGCAAGTTTCCAATCAATATCTTGGATCTGAGCATTCCAAAAAGGTTTTCCTCTAGGGGAAATTTTACGTTTGGATTGAAGAAATAATCGATTTTTTTATTATTAACTGAAGAGGAAAAAAGATTGATACCATCTATGGACAATTCAGGAAAATGTTGATAATTATTCGCAAAAGTAAGGTGACTTTTCATTAGCTGTATTAATCCCTTTGGAACGGCTTTCACAACCTTCTGAAATTCTTTAAAGGGAACAGGAAAGTTGAAAGTATAAAGAAAGTCTTCATAAGATAAGATTTCTCCATTTCCATCAAATAAATCCATAACAAAGTGTATGTTTTTGTCAACCCAATTGGGAAAAAATAAAGATTTATTTCTAGAGGTTATAAGACAGTTATTCCATAAAAGTGCTTTGTGTGGGGAAAAATTATGTTGAAAACAAATCTTCCAAGCCAATAAGACTTGCTGGTGAAAATTGGATAATTTAACTGGTAATTTCCCAGGCAAAAAATTACAACGTAATAGAAAAGTTAAGCCTCCAACTGCTTCAAAAATGCACTGTGGAGGTCCACAAGACCGTACTCCGGAGCAGACGGTGGCAGTATTACACTAAGACACTGGATGCAACTGCCGTTAAACAAAAACAAGGAGAATAAGACGTCCACCGTTTGTTTGGTGTTATTCTCAACCACCAAGAGATGTGGAAGTAATCTCAACATGTCAGCCTCCATAGCACGAGCGACAGTAAGGGCAGTTAGCAAACGGACTATTTTGCCAACAAGAGCCGCTTTAACGCTGGTGAGTAAGCGACAGAGATACATCGGTTTTCTTAGTTGACGTTACCCCAAACGAGCGGATGAGTTCATTAGCTATCATCTGCTCAGTAACTGGCTAATAATACACATTGTCACTCTCTCAGACAGTCACCCGTGCAGTCGAATTAACTTCGCTTACACGGCGATTTTGACGAGTTAACCGTTATCACATGCTTTAAGATTGCGAATCGATTGGTTAACGTGTGTATTAAATATCTTTAAGAAAGGCGTCTAGATCAGGGGGCTCAAACATACAACTGCTCAGCTATAGCCAAAATACGTAGCTGTTACGCAACGTCAACGTAATCTGATGACAAAATTTGCGTCGCAGCGAAGGTTAAATTCCTTCGCTGCGTCTGAATTCGCTCACTCACTAGGGTGCTCTTAACTAGTCCACTGTATGGGGAAGAAGGGAATGAAAATGAGTGAACGATTTAGGACACTGACATATAATTATTTAATTTATTTTTTATTTATTGAACAAATATTCATGTACAAACAATATGGCATTAATAACAGTTATTACCATTAAAACGTACAAAACGGGTCCATAAAATACACACATACATCTAATGGAAAATAAAAATATGTAAGGGGCTTTCCTGTAGTTCAGTGGTAAGAGCATTGCGTTAACAACTCAATGTTGTTGGTTCAATCCCAGGGGATTGAAGATACCTATGTAAAATGTATAGGATAATGCAATGTAAGTCGCTTCAAAGCGTCTGCCAAATGTAAATGTTGGGGTTTTCTTTTAAATCATATTCTTCTACGGTAGACAAAAGACTAATTGCATTTTTCTTCCTAATCACTGTAAGTGCTTTTGTAAATGAAACAAATTCACCATGAAATGCATAGAACCTTGTTATCACCTTTAGATATTTTGATTTATGTACAAAAAATTTCCCAAGCATGAGGATATTGTTAACCAGGAAGTTGTCTTTGTTATTGCCCATTAAAAGTCCATATATAATGTCCTTTGCTGTGAAGTCTTCGAGGTGAGGTATCTTTGGATGAAGCCAGTCATAAATATCAGACCATAAGACCTCTACATGCATACGTTGAAAAAACAAATGCTCTGAGGTTTCAATATCGTCACAAAATAAACATTTATTTGAGTCAAAACCAAATCTAATTAGTAAAAATTCACTCGATGGATATATCCCATTTAGAATTTTAAAATTAACTTCTTTAACTTTGGGGGGCAAAGGAAATTGTAAATATTTGGTTTGAAGTCTGAGAATGGTATCTTTTGAAAAAGAATTTGAAATTGAGTTTCTATAAACTAATATAGGAAAATAAATGTTGTTAAATGTATTTCTAACCGTTTTGCTTGAAAGTTGGCATCCTTTAAAACCACAGCCTTCAACTGAAATTGCTGGGAGATGTGGGATTATTGCGACAGAATAAGAGAGAGTTTCTTTAATTAGACATAAAATAGAATTTGGGATGGCTTTAATAATAGATTCAAATTTGGCCCGATTGCAAATGAGATATAACATTTTATCACAGAAATTTTCTTATGATATAATTCCACTATTATTATCATTTAAATGGGACACTGACCAATACCTTTCTCCATCCAGTTCTTGTCAAACAGTGATTTGTTCCTGACCGTAATAGATCTATTGTTCCATTATTTTGAATTGTGTGGTGTAAAATTATGATTATATAAAATTTTTCAATATAACAAAACCTATTGATGAATTTTGGATAATTTAATTGGAATATGTTGAACGGTGAAATCACAATTTAGTAAAAATTATATTCCTCCTAATTTCTTAAACAATTCTCTGGTTATGTGAAACCAACAATTATTGTGGTTCAAAAAGGATTTCAACCAATTCATTTACAGCATCCCATTTATAGCTTGTAACCCTCCGTCTTTAATTTGTTATCTCAACCCTTCTAATGTAATGTTTTTTTCCTTCATATGAAACCAAAGTTGTAATATCTGATAGATTTTTTTTAATGGCTCTATTCGAAATAGCTATTGTGTATGCAGGATAGATTAACCTTGAATTGCCTTCCATCTTCGTCAACAAAACTATACATAATAAGTTTAGATCACGCAGGAACCAAGAGTTAAGTTTAATTTGACATTTATCTAAAACTTTCCACACATTCATGTCTTCTATTTCACCAGAATCTTTTGAAATAAGCATTCCTAAGTACTTAACTTTAGATTTTATAGGGATGTACTGCCTGTCAATTGTAACTGCAGTTGCAGCATTACGCCGCAGGTAACGCTGTTTTGTTTTCAGCCCAGTGAGACGGAAGAGTTGCAGGACAAGAGCTAATAGGAACTGTATTAGCTGTGTTTCAGGGCTGTTCAGTTTAAAAATGGTTTTAAAAAAACATTTCTGTTGGGTTGAATAAAATATTTGTTTTATACAACTCAATAATAGTAATTTTCATAAATTGATTTCTACGTTAAGTGTTTGGTTAAGCCTACATGTGCGAGAGAGGGGGGGTCGCAAAGACCATGATTAAGAATCGCTGATATAAACGGTATGCTGCCGGTTATGCTTTTAGGCATGTTTAGTCGAATGTTTAAACCCTGTTTGATTGGCCAACCTTGTTTTGACATAGACGAGCGCTGTGGCGAGCGCACAGAAATCACAACTATGACAAATGAGCAACAACATTTTTTTTTTAATTTATATCCTTGGAATGGCCCGGCCTACATTGAGCAGCCTATTTAATAGCCCTTTCACCCAGAGATCTCGGAAAATGCATGCATAATGAGTCCCTGGATTTACATGTGATCATGTGATGATTAATGTACTGTAATGTAATGTGCAATGTCATGTGCATGTTTTTTAAACATGAATGTAGGGCTGTTCAGGTGATAGAATTTCCCTTGCTTTGCTTTGCTTTTAGGTTTCTCAATAGCATGGTTTGCTTTTTTTTACCTCTTTCCTTCCAAATAGAGCTAAAGCTATATTGTTAGGTTATTATTATGTAGCATATATTATTGTTTTTTATTTTACTTAGATGCCTTTTATTTATATACTGTATTTATTGGAAAAGGCAGAACAATGACGAAAATAATGAAAGGTTCTGAGAGAAGGATTAAGCTCCACCAGTTTAAGATTCATATTTTTGTCTTGATAATTGTACTATTGGGATGAATTAAAATTTTAAATAGTTTCAGTTTTCTAATTAGGACGTAAATGCATTCACGCATGATTTATCTAAATATGAAGAGTTTTTGTTGATGTTTTCGAATAGTTGACAATCTCGCTTAACTCCTGTTTCCTGGCAATTTTATGGCAATTTTCATTGATCACTCCTCTGTGTGAATGGAGTTAATGATGTAGCCTGCAACTCACATTGACGAGTGAATATCTGATCTGTCTGCTTACATGGCAGATGCAACTGCACGTATCAGATTTATTTCCACATATGATTGAGGCCTGAACGGATCTGAAAATATCGGAACACATATGTTTTTATTCCTGCTAACGTATCTGTATCCGATGGGTAGCATCAGATCTGGGCCACATTGGAGGAAAAAATTGGAATTGGGTCACTTGATACATATTTTGTTACATATCCATGCACAAATTTGGTCTAACATTAAATTCAACAGTCAACCCTCCGGGACGCTTGGTTGTCTTTTCCCACCGGAAAAAACGTACATTTGGAAAGGTTAAAAATAGTAGCTTCTTCGGAATGAGGTGACACTTGAATACTTTTGACACAATAGCTATGTGAACCTGATTCATACACTCCTGAACAAAATCTTAAGACCTGTAGAAACATTACAATTATTCACATTTCTCTCGTTGATTGTAACCAGGTTGTAAGTACTGCTTCAAAATACCAAAACAAGAAACGGGAGCAAGAGACAAAAAACAGAGTAGGCAATTTATCATCCCCAAACGTTCTAAATGGTCTTTAGAATTGGGGAACATGCAGGAATGTCCAAAAGAGTCACGTTATTCTATTAGAAGATGTTGTTTGACAGGCGGGCGTTGTGAACTGCAGCATTGTCCTGTTGAAAGACCCAGTCATTACCGCACAGACGAGACCACTGAATTAACTGGAATGTATCAAACGAAATTTGAATAATTTGGCATTAAAAACAAAACTGAACTATTTTAATTGCTGCAACAGCCTGCGTAATGGGGAGGTACAAAAAAAAGAAAGGCTTCAGTCGGACTTGGGCTGATAATTCTTATAAGCTGTTGGACATCGGGCCAGGGCTCTAGCAAGACCGGAGCAATGTGGAAAGGGATAAACAAAGTGCTTGTGGCACTAAATAAGGAGTGGACTCCGTCGTGTAGACACACTGATACACAATGATAGAAATGGTGTATTGACAGAAACAGACAAAAAAAATGACAGACTGCTGTTTTAGCTGGAAGTACACTTTTGTTTTTGCCCACATTTTTAATGAGCTGAACTCAAATATCTAAGACTTTCTATGTACACAAAAGGCCCTTTTCTCTCAAATATTATTCACATCTGTCTAAATCTGTGTTTGTGAGCTTTACTCCTTTGCCGAGATAATCCATCCACCTCACAGGTGTGGCATGTCAAGATGCTGATTAGACCGCATGATTATCGCACAGGTGTGCTTTACAGCGGGGCCAGACTAACTCTGTGTGCACTGCATGTGCGCCGTATGTTTACACGTGCCCATGTTTACGTATTATATTGTTCACACAGCACGCCTATGCAGTGCGGTCCATCCTTTGCAGATGCGGTGCGTCAGTACAGCGAACGTTTACGCATCGAGTCTATTTTTGCTGTACAGCATGGAGTGTTTTAAAGTGATAGCACACCTATTATGCTCAAAATGAACAGGAATTGACAAAGAAATTCAGTAATTTCACCATAAATGGATATAAAGTAAGGTTACTAACATTTTTATTCGTTATTTGTTTAATTTAGCAATAAAATCCGATTAAAATGTTGTGTATTACAAATATTCTACAGTGATTATATTTCGTGAGGAAGGTGCTTCTATGCAGAGAGTGACAAGCAGGTGGTCCAGAAAGTACAAGACGGCAGCACAATGGATAACGCGCCCCCTGGAGGCCGGCGGTGGCTCCTCAGTTGCTATGCATTTTCCCCACGATCTGCGCCAACATTTGACCCGGCACCCAGAGTTGAAAAAAGGCTCAACTTTGGGCAGAACACGTTGCCTGTAGCGGGCATTTTCAGCCACGTAAATGCGCCTCAGTGGCCACAACAAAAAGCCACTCCAAATTTGATTTTACAGAGTGTGCGGCAACCCTGTCAATGGCGAGAAAACATGATAATGATGCTGATTTTGGGCTGCACTCACCGACACATTTTCCGGTGCCGGGAGAAGACATATAACGTGCAAGGTCAAATTTCACATGGTCGCATTGGTGCGAGTGCGTAAAACGAAGGATGAAAGACGGACTTGCGATCAGTGCAGGAAAGGGCGAGCAAAGAGTTTGTGCACTTCCTCTGTCTCCAACTGTTTGACATCATTTGGTGCTCCATAGGCTTTTAAAATGTTCTCATGAAACATTGATGCAATATTCGGACCTACGCATCGCTTAATGAAGTAATCACATCGGTTTCTAAACTGTCAGGAAGACAGAATCCATGTTTCACGTGGAACATCTGCATTTCTTAAAGCACACCATTCTTAAAGTCTCTCTACTTGCTTGAAATGTTAAGGCGGGATTGGCAGGCTGCATTTGGCCCGTAGGCCACCGCTTGACTCGCCCTGCTTTAGAGCATTTCTTATTTATCATATATATTATGCTTATCATGTGATGCTCATTTCTTTTATTTTCTCATTCTTTCTCAGACGCATTCAGCTGTGAGTAAAGTCAAACAACTTTTACAGGATAAACCAGAATATGTGAGACTCTTCTACATTCAATTTACATTCAACTTTATATATATTTTTATTCATATATTTTATTGTGCATTGCTTGTCAACATTACTTAAAACAGATTGGCCTCAAGGTTGGTGTTCGAACCAGAGGATGCAATGGCCTCACCTACACTCTTGACTACACCAAAGAGAAAGACAAATCAGATGAGGTGGTATTGCAAGATGGTGAGTAACATTATAAAAAATGAACTGATATTTTCAGTGTATAATTAACAATTAATAAAAAAAAATTGCTAGATTGCCATGTAAACATTCAATTTGTTTTTATATTGCTGCTTTTTTGTAGGTGTAAGAGTTTTTATTGAGAAGAAGGCACAGTTGACCTTGCTGGGCACAGAGATGGATTTTGTTGAAACCAAACTTTCCAGCGAGTTTGTCTTCAACAATCCCAACATTAAAGGAACATGTGGTTGTGGTGAAAGCTTTAACATATAAACATCTGCCCTGAAATAAGAGATCCTGTGAATTTGTGGGTTAAGTGATTTAAAGAAAGCGGCTAATGTTTAGTGGAACATTTTGGCATTACCTCCAGCTATATCAGCATTGCTTAGATATTCTATTTCTAAAACTATGAATATTTTCTGAGTTTTTCTGAATACACCAAATTCTTCATGTACTCACTTTTATTTCATTTCAAAACCTGTATGACTTTCTCTCCTCTTGTAAACACAAAAGAGAAGACTTTTGAACAAAAAAGACTTGAGAAAAGTCTTAGTGGTTGAGTCCTACAGTGGCCATACAGGGAAAACAATGAAGGCCGATGTTGTTTGGTTACATTTTCGAAGTATCTTTTGTCTTTCACAGAGGAAAGGTCATACAGGTTTGGAATGACGCGAGGCTGACTAAATGAAGATTTGGGGTGTTCTGTCCTTTTAACAGTCAACATTTTAAGCTGTTATTAACTAGAAGTGTCCCCTGAGATACAGCTTTGAAATATTTTTTCCAAATAAACTGCTATGTCATATTTGCTTATGGCACATAGGAGTTGACATATGTGGTAAACCAGATAATGAGGCTTTTCCTGAATGGCTGCTGGATGTTTTAGATGTGTGGCCGTATAATGCAAAGCAACATTTGCAACAGTGAAACAGTGTTGTTTAGTAATAATCTAAGTTAAATGTAGATTGAAATGTAAGAAATATTTGAATTTCTGGTCAGTTGATCTACCTGTCAGATAGGCTGCTGTGTAACATGTAAGTTATTAGCTGCTGTGTAACATGTAAGTTGTTGTTGTTGTTTGACTGTGTACATAATGCAAATCATTTTAAATCTTTTGTCTTAACAAATAAATCAAATTCATGCATAAATGTGTAGAGTTCTTAATTAAAGGTAAATATCCATTTACTGTTATCCCATTTATTTTTTTAAAGCAAAATGCAGAAAGCTGCCAACTTTGTAACAGGTGTTTAAAATCTTCATTCAGTATCAAAGGAACAATACTTAATCATCTATAAACCTATGGTAAACAGTGCTATAAGTTATAGATTAGAAATAAGTGACAAAAAACATGGACGGATGACAACCAAAAGACGACTTATTTTTGTTTTATGCCAGTGTCCATTAAGTCCAGTAATAAATAATAATCTTAAAGTTGTGTGGTCTATCGCATAAAGCAAGATGAACAAATTCAGAGTTGTGGAGTAAATTTTAGAGTTAACCCAAGTTATTTGAGTAATTTTGTTTCATGATGCTGGCCACCAACTTTCTCAACACAAATTGACACCAAAACAATGAATACAGGGCAGATGTTTGCAGTGAACAGCCAACCGTCTTCAACATCAGCGCCGCCGCTCCCACTACGCGAATCACGCACTATGCGTAGGGCACCAAAAATAGCCTGATGAAAAAAACATTTTTAAATCTAATATTATTTCATTAGACTATAGAAAAATAATTAGGCAGGCATATTTTAGCCATGTATATGTAAAAAAAAAAACGGCTACTACGTGTGGAGCACTAGGGGTTACTACGTGTGGAGCACTAGGCCTTGTTTGAGTCACTGCTAGAGCTCAGAAACAGGCCAAGGGAGGCAGGGCCGCTCCGCCGGGCCCGCCGCCAAGGAGTGCTTAGTGATGGATGGAATGGTTGATATATGCCACGGCAGTCGTGCTGTCCGACCGGACCAGCACGTGCTTGTCCTGCACGAGGGGAAGGAACCTCCTCAGTGCAAGCAGCACCGCCAACAACTCTAGGCGATTGATATGCCAGCGCAGGCGGGGGCCCGTCCAGAGACCCGACACTGCGTGCCCGTTGCACACAGCACCCTAACCCTGCAGGGAGGCGTCTGTCGTCACCACGACGCGCCTCGAAACCTGCCCAAGAGGGACCCCTGTCCGCAGAAAGGTCATTGAAGACCATGGGGTTAGGGTGCGCCGGCAGAAGGGCGTGATCGCGACGCGCCTGTTGCCGGTGTGCCACGCACTCCAAGGAACTCTGCTCTGTAGCCAGTGCTGTAGCGGTCTCATGTGCATCAACCCGAGGGGGACCATCCCCGCCGAGGACGCCATGTGTCCCAGGAGCCTCTGAAAAAGTTTCAGCGGGACCGCTGGCTGCTGCCTGAAGTCCCTGAGGCAGGTCAGCACTGACTGGGCACGCTCGGAAGAAAGACGTGCAGTCATGGAGACAGAGTCGAGTTCCATACCGAGGAAGAGGATGCTCTGCACAGGGGAGAGCTTGCTCTTCTCTTGGTTGACCTGTAACCCCAAATGGTCTAGGTGCCGGAGCACCAGGTCCCTGTGTGTACACAACAGATCTCGCGAGTGCGCCAAGATGAGCCAGTCGTCGAGATAGTTGAGTATGCGCACCCCCTGCTCCCTGAGGGGAGTGAGGGCGGCCTCCACGACCTTCGTAAAGACTCGAGGAGACAGGGACAGACCAAATGGGAGGACGCGGTACTGATATGCCTGTCCCTCGAAAGCGAACCGTAGGAACGGCCGGTGACGAGGGAGGATGGACACATGGAAGTACGCGTCCTTCAGGTCGATCGCCATGAACCAATCCTGACGCCTGACGGACGTCAGAATGTGCTTCTGCGTTAGCATCCTGAATGGCAGCTTGTGTAGGTGCTTGTTCAGGGTACGCAGGTCCAAGATGGGGCGCAGCCCGCCACTTTTCTTGGGGACAATGAAATACGGGCTGTAAAACCCGGAGTACATCTCGGCCAGAGGGACGAGCTCGATCGCCCCCTTCGCCAGAAGGGTAGCGACCTCGGCCCGAAGCACGGGAGCATCTACCCCTCCTACTGAGGTGAAGAGGACGCCCCGAAACTTGGGTGGGCGCTTGGCGAACTGAATCGCATAGCCGAGACGGATCGTTCGCTCTAGCGACCGTGTTGGTCTGGGAAGAGCCAACCAGGCTCCCAGGTACCGAGACAGGGGGACCAGAGGTTCGATCTGAGTCATTGCCCCCGTGGGGGGTGGTTCGATGGCTGGCAGTACCCCGGGGAGGAGAGCGGCTCTGCCGAGGTGCCTGTCGGGCGATATCGCGGCATACCGCACCGTCTGACTGAGGGTGCTGGTGGCCACTGAGAGTATACCCAACCGTGTGTCTCGCCGAAACACCACGTGGGGTTGCCGAGCACCGTCCTGTGGAGGGTGAGAGCGGCTGTGAAAAAGACCCAGGGAGAGAGACAGCTCTTTTCGTGAGAATGTGGGCACCAGGCCCTGAAAAGGGCCCGGCTGGTGTTGCTGGGACAGGGCAGGTACCGTCCCAATCCGACCCTTCAGCGATGTAGTTGCTTGGGTCGGGCCCGGTGAACTCGATCTCCCTGGGTTCACCCCGTCAGGAACGCTTCTGCTTCCGCGGAGGTTGGTGACGGGATGGTGCTCTCCTCTTCGACGTCCTTCTCCGGGAGGCCGCCTGTGCAGGGGGCGCTGGGGCCGGAGTCTAAGTCGAAGAGGGACGGGGCTGCTGGGATGCAGACGCCGCGCGGGACCTCGACGGACGATAGGCGGCCGGGTCGCAGCGGGGCAGGATATGCTTAATCGCCTCCGTCTGCTTCTTTACCGTCGAGAACTGCTGAGAGAAGTCCTCGACCGTATCACCAGACAGCCCACCCTGCGCGATGGGGGCGTCGAGAAAGCGAACCTTCTCAGCGTCCCGTATCTGCGCAAGGTTTAGCCAAAGGTGTCTCTCCTGGACCACCAGTGTGGACATCGTACGACCCAGGGCTCGCGCCGTCACCTTCGTTGCCCAAAGAGCGAGGTCAGTGGCAGTGCGGAGCTCCTGCATTAGCCCCGGGTCGGACTTTCCCTCGTGCAACTCCTTCAACGCCTTGGCCTGATGGACCTGCAGGATGGCCATGGCGTGAAGAGCCAAGGCAGCTTGACCCGCAGCGTTGTAAGCCTTCGACACCAGCGATGCCGAAAACTTACAAGCCTTGGAAGGGAGCCTTGGTCGATCCCTCCAGGTGGCAGCTGTCTGCGGGCACAGGTGCACCGCGACTGCACGTTCCACCTGTGGGATGGCGACATAGCCCTTAGCTGCCCCGTCATCGAGGGAAGTCAGGGCGACCGAGCCAGTCTGACGCGCACGCGCCGAAAAGGGGGCGTTCCAGGTCCGACTGAGCTCCTCATGCACTTCCGGGAAGAATGGTACCGGTGCCGAACGTGGCTTAGAGTCACGGCCGGCGCCAAGATACCACATATCCAACCGCGAGCGTTGGGGAAGAGGCGGTGCGGTGCACTGCAGCCCAATACTCGCGGAGGCCCGGGAAAGCATGGCTGACATCTCGACGTCCGCTTCATCCTGTGCTCGACCCCCCGGGGGAGGAAGCTCCAAGGAATCGTCGATGTCGGATGCCAGGAGGTCGCCCTCCGATGCTGCGAGCGACATCTCATCGTCGTCACGCCCCGTGTCCGAGTACGTGATGGAGGAACAAGGCGGTGTACCGCCTTTTCCGGGAGCCGGTGGGTCCGCGAGCCGGTGGGTGACGGATTAAGGCTCACGGTAATTCCCCGATCACCCTCGGTGCTCACCGAAGCGGACAGCAGGGCTGATGCCGCTGCTGCCGCAGAACGGGAAGCACTCGAGGTAGCGGCTGATTCTCGCAACGTCTGAATCACCATCTGTCCGCAGTGCCGGCAAGATGTATCCACAAATGCTGCCTCAGCGTGCTGGGGTCCCAGACACCTGAGGCAGACATCGTGTCCGTCCCCTTCCTGGATGAGTGCGCCGCACCCACGAGCACAGCGGGACATGCCGCGCTGAAGAAATATTAAGCCCTGAAAAGGGCTCGCTCTTTAGAGAGACGCTTTGGCAGTTGCCGAGACGCCCAGGGGAAGTCACAGGAAAAGGGACAGTCCGCTGCACCACGTCGTAAGTCCAGCAACACGTAGATAATATCTGCAGAGTCGTCAGCATCAGGATGCGAAGGTTCCGAAGAACAAAAGGTGAATGAATGCGGCACGCCGGCTCCCATTTATACCCGGATATCCGGGGGCGGAGTCCGGCATGCAAATTTCATTCGCCAATTTTCATTGGCCTGTTCAAGTCAGTCAGAGAAGGTAGGTTCTCAAGTCAAACCCCATTCTGTCGACACAACGTCGAGAGACCGACAGAAAGGGAACTGAAATGTTAGAGGTGTCTTTAACGAAAATAATTTACACTGGCATATCTTAAAATATATCAGTGCGATTGTTTTGTCTCAAGATGCACACCAGTGATGTTTTTTGTAAAGTATCCTAATATAACTAAGGCCTAGTCCTGGTTTAAACTAATCCTTGTTCGGGAAACCGGCCCTCTATGTTCAAGCAGAATTTAAATGAGTGCCAAACAAACATTGCTCGCTGGATTCTTTAGTGGAGGAGGTAAGAGAAGACAAAGGGATTGTGATTCAGAGATGTTACCATCCATACATCTTCTTCCACTTGTCCACCGCCGGGTCGCGGGGGCAGCAGTCTAAGCAGAGATGCCCAGACATCCCTAGAAACTTCCTCTAGCTCTTCCGGGGGGACACCTAGGCGTTCCCAGGCCAGCCGGGAGACAAAGTCCCTTCAGCGTGTCCTAGGTCTTCCCCGGTGTCTCCTCCCGGAAGGCGTCCAGGAGGCATCCGTAACAGATGCCAAGCCACCTCAGCTGACCCCTCTCGATGTGGAGGAGCAGCGGCTCTACTCTGAGCTCCTCCCGGGTGACCGAGCTTCTCACCTAATCTCCAAGTGATCGCCCAGCCACCCTGCGGAGGAAGCTCATTTCGGCCGCCTGTATCCGGGATCTTGTCCTTTCGGTGATGATCCAAAGCTCATGACCATAGGTGAGAGTAGCAACCTAGATTGCCCGGTAAATTGTGAGCTTCGCCTTTGCGGCTCAGCTCCTTCTTCACCACGGCAGACTGGTACATCGACCGCATTACTGCAGAAGCTGCACCGATCCGTCTGTTAATCTCCCGTTCCATCCTTCCCCTACTCGTGAACAAGACCCCAAGGTACTTAAACTCCTCCACTTATGACAAGAACTCTCCACCAACCTGAAGTGGGCAAGCCACCCTTTTCCAACTGAGGAACATGGCCTCGGATTTGGAGGTGCTTCACACTCGGCTGCAAACTGTACCAGTGCATGCCGCTTGGGTGATGGACGAGTCCACCCCTGAGCCCTCAGCCTCTGCTATCTCAATGGAAGACATGACGGTGGCATTGAGAAGATCCTCGAAGTACTCCTTCCACCGTCTGACGACATCCCCAGTTGAGGTCAATAGCTGCCCACCTCCACTGTAAACAGCATTGGTAGGGCACTGTTTCCCTCTCCTGAGGCGCTGGACAGTTTGCCAGAACCTCTTCGAGGCCAGTCGATAGTACTTCTACATGGCCTCACCAAACTCCTCCCAGCCCCGAGTTTTTGCCCCCACAACCACCCGGGCAGCAGTCCGCTTGGC
This sequence comes from Barbatula barbatula, assembly GCA_037178815.1. Lineage (NCBI taxonomy): Eukaryota > Metazoa > Chordata > Actinopteri > Cypriniformes > Nemacheilidae > Barbatula > Barbatula barbatula. The sequence continues at coordinate 6,847,723 of CM074077.1, read as the reverse complement.
CTGCTGGTACACGTCAGCTGCCACAGGAGTCCCACAAGCCAACCAGGCCTGATAGGACTCCTTCTTCAGCTTGACGGCATCCCTTACTTCCGGTGTCCATCACCTGGTTCGGGGCTGCCGCCTCGACAGGCACCGGAGACATTACGGCCACAGCTCCGAGGGGCCGCTTTGACAATGGAGGTGGAGAACATGGTCCACTCGGACTCAATATCTCCAGCCTCCCTCTGGATCAGGTTGAAGCACTGCCGGAGGTGGGAGTTAAAGATCTCTCTCACAGGAGACTCGGCCAGACGTTCCCAGCAGACCTTTACAGTACGCTTGGGTCTGCCGAGTCTGTCCAGCTTCCTCCCCAGGTGGTGATCAGTTGACAGTTCTGCCCCCTCTCTTCACCCGAGTGTCCAAGACATGCGGCCGCAGGTCAGATGAAACGACAACAAAGTCGATCATCGACCCACGGCCTAGGGTGTCCTGGTGCCACGTGCACTGATGGACAGCCTTATGCTTGAACATGGTGTTCGTTATGGACAAACTGTGACTAGCACAGAAGTCCAATAGCTGAACACCGCTCGGGTTCAGATCAGAGGGGCCGTTTCTCCCAATCACGCCCCTTCAGGTGTCACTGTCGTTGCCCATATGGGCGTTGAAGTCCCCCAGTAGAACGACGGAGTCCCCAGTCGGAGCACTCTCCAGCATCCCTCTCAGAGACTCCAAGAAGGTAGGCACAAACAACAGTGAGAGACCTATCCCCAACCCGTAGGCGCAGGGAAACGACCCTCTCGTTCACCGGGGTAAACTCCAACACATGGCGGCAGAGCTGGGGGACTATAAGCAAACCCACACCAGCCCGCCGCCTCTCACCATGGGCAACTCCAGAGTGGTGAAGAGTCCATCCTCTCTCAAGGAGCGTGGTTCCAAACCCTATGTGTGTAATATGTGGAGATAAATTGGCGAAGGAGTCAATGAAGCGCTCAAAATTGCTTCGACATCTTGAAACTAAAGGCAGCTAACGGCCTTGATATCCCGTATTTGGGATATTTGGAGACCACTATAGAGATATTGGCAAAGACATTGTCCCAGATGGGCATTCTAGTGGTGAAAGATTCAGTAGACCCTGCCACTAAAGTAAGGAGAGAACAGGTCCCTGTCTTTTAGCAATGAATGTCATTAGTAGTTGTTACCATGAACTATTTCTGGAACATGGGACAAGTTTTTTTAGTTCCCCCTCTACCCAGCACCTGCCATCAGGGGTTAGGAAGGATGCACAATACCTGTTTTTGGAACCAATGTCATTTGAAGGCCGGTTGCTGGGGGGACCTCCTCGTTCAATCAGATTTTGAATGACTTATATCGTTCCCTATGGCCCGAGCAGAAGCTAAAATCGCCCCAATTGCTTCCTCAACTCCTTTTATAATAGATTAGATTAGATTAGATTAGATTAGATTAGATTAGATTAGATTAGATTAGATTCAACTTTATTGTCATTACACATATACAAGTACAGTGTAACGAAATGTAGTTTAGGTCTAACCAGAAGTGCAATTAGCAAGTGCAGGATATACAGTTAGAATAAATACAGAATACAATATTGAGAAAATATTATACAGTTATGAAAATATTTTACAGTAGGTATGTTCTATGGAAATATGACAGTAGGTATGTACTATGAACAATATATACAGATGACTATATACTATGAACATTAACACTATGAACATTAATGTACAGGTGGATATGAGCAGATAATAATTTAGACTAAACAAAAGTGCAAGTGATTTAAGTGTGCATAGATTATTGACATTAGCTGTTAAAGTTGCAATGCAATAGGTGAGTTAATGCAGTTGTTGAAGTAACAATGCAGTGGATGAGTTAATGCGGTTATTAAAGTTACGGTGCAGTATACGAGTTAATAATAGGTTGCAGTCCAGAAGATGAGTTAATGCAGTTAATTAGGTTACAGTGCAGTAGATAAGTTAATGCAGTTATTGAGGTTACAGTGCAATAGATGAGTAGATGCAGTTAATTGTGTTACAGTGCAGTAGATAAATTAGTGCACTTATGAAAGTGGTCCATTAGTGCAAATGAGCATTCAGTTATATATTTCAGATGTGCAAGTGAGCAGTATAGAGTGCAAATGATGCTCTGCGTGTGTAAACAGTCCAGTAGAGCAGATAACATGAAGTACTGGTGTGTACAGTTCAGTCATGCATGCAGCCCTGTAGTGCAATGCAAACAATGTTATAGCAGCTTGGAGTTCAAGGTAAGAGAGGTAGTGTTCAAGGTAAGAGAGGTAGTGGAATCAGAGGGGGGCAGAGTTCAATAATGAAACAGCTCTGGGAAAAAAGCTGTTTCTTAGTCTGCTGGTTCTTGTCCGGAGGCACCGGAAGCGCCTACCGGAAGGCAGGAGAGTAAACAGTCTATGAGCGGGGTGAGAGGAGTCCTTGAGAATGCTGCGAGCTCGACGCAGACAGCGTTTCTTCTGAATGTCTTCAATGGGAGAAATAGTAGTCCCTGTGATGCGCTGGGCTGTTTTCACCACCCGCTGCAGTGCCTTGCGCTCAGCAACAGAACAGATCCCGTACCAGACTGTGACACAGTTGGTCAGGATGCTCTCTATCGTGCAGCGATAGAAGTTCACCAGGATAGTTGAAGACAGTTGGTTCTTCTTCAGTGTCCTCAGAAAGAAGAGACGCTGGTGAGCATTCTTGACCAGGCATGAGGTGTTGGTGGTCCAGGACAGGTCCTCCGAAATATGAGTCCCCAGGAACTTAAAACTGGAAACACGTTCAACAGCCATGCCATTAATGTGGATTGGGTCGTGTGTGCCTCCTTTCGCCTTCCTGAAGTCCACGATGATCTCCTTTGTCTTGGAGGTGTTAAGGAGCAGGTTGTTGTCTGAGCACCATGTGGCCAGGTGCCGGACCTCCTCCCTGTATGCAGTCTCATCGTTGTTGCCGATGAGACAAATCACTGTTAAACCTTTCTCATGATCATCTTTACCCCATTAGGGAAATCTTGGAATTTCTCATTCAAGCTAATTTTGTGGTAAATAGGTACTTAATAATAAGTACTTAATATCTCCCAAAACACAGCATCAATGCATAGATGAGAAGTGAAAAAAAGATTTGATATTTGAATAATTATAAATGTTTATATTTATATTTGAGGAATTTAGTGGTAAATAGTTACACAAGTGCTTCATCTCCCAAAACACAGCATTAATGCATAGATGAGAAGTAAACAAAAATATTATATTATTTGTATTATATATTTTTTTACAATTACTTCATCAATTGTTGGAGTCATACTGACCCCAAATACCAGTACTGTAAAAATGAAACGGGACCATATGAGTATTCTTATAAAGCTGCAGAGTACTGTTCAGTTAGTTTTCTTCTGTGTTTCATTTAAATTAAGATTAATTTAACGTGCTCACTTTCAGGAGCAGAGCTTGATGGTTGGCGACTTTTTGGTAATATCACAAAGTTTTTTAAATGTCTTATTGGAACGAGGAGATTAAGTTATTTTAACAAAACGTGTCATAAAAGTTACAGTTTGGTCTGGTTTTGTTTTCATTGCAAACACACGTGATATTTACTTTTTTAAGCTACTTTAAGAAAACATACCACGTTGGTATTTATTTTTCGTTTTAAAAACGTTTATTTTGGTTCCATATGTTTTTTTAAATATTGGGTGTGGTTTTTAACTTTTGTAACCAAAATGCAACATTGTTAAATGTTATAAAAATGTTTCGTGTTTGCTGGAAACACGCAGAACACAAAGCGCTTTGATGAAGGGGATATTAATCTATATCTATCAAACCAAATCTGCAAACCAAAATCTGCGGCATATTGTTTGCCAGCAATGATAAATGCCAATCACATGCGCGCTCCCTGCTGAATTACACATTTGAAGTACAGAAGAAAGAAAGGTTGTTGATTGGCTTGTGGTTCACTGTTCACTGTATGTTTGCAAGTAAAAGTGTTTTGTTGATGGAACGGACTGTATAATTTGAATGGTCTTTAAAGTTTATGGCCGCCAGGGAGCATCGATTAGAATGCAGACAAGATGTTCGTTGAGGTGTTTATTGGAATGAAGGTGTGTGTGTTTCGTCAGTATTAGAACAAATATAAACTTCACAGTCTCTCAACACCAACGCTCTCTTCCAAACTTTCCAGAAAACCAAAACGTAACTGTCTCCTTCCGCACGCTGGTGCTCGGCACATTGACGCTCCTGATTGGCTGATTCTCAAGCAGCCAGTTTTATCGTTCTGAAAAGGGTCGTCCTTTTTCACAAAAAGCTTTTCACAAAACAAACTTGTGTCACACAAGTGAGTTTTGTCTGAAATTCGTTTGTATTTCTTATAAGTGAGCACTGCAGATGTTTGTATTTCTTATAAGTGAGCACTGCAGATGTTCTAGATCATCTTCGGAAATGCTCTGAGTTTAGTTAAATGCATTGTAAATATAAGAAATATAAAATAAATATAATATTATTGGCATTAATATACATTTTATGAATAGTTTATATTATTGACTTTAAAGTTCTTTCAATCACTTATAAATCCTTAAAGGGTTTAGCCCCTACCTACCTAACAGAGCTTCAATCACACTACAACCTATCACGCTCTCTAAGATCTCAAAACTCAGGACTTTTGATAATACCTAATTCTCCCCTGTAAAGCTGCTTTGGAACAATGCAAATTGTGAAAAGCGCTATATAAATAAAATGTATATAAAATAATTTATAATCAGATACAAAATTGTCAGGACTCGGGTCTGATCTGCACTGGTGGTGTTCGTTTGTCTTTGTTTTTGTCGATCGCATGGGAGAGCTGTCAGCTCACCATGTGTTTGGAGTCCGTGTCTGCCTCGCCCCTGTGTTTTCCTCTGTCTCCCTAACGCACCTGGTACTCTTTTCCACTCATCTCGTACACCTGCGTCCACTCTCCAAATTAATTCACCTACTATGAGTACCCGCCAAGATTCTCACTCACTGTCAGATCGTTCGTTTTTCTAGCGTTGTTGACCCCGTGGCTGTTAGTCACAGCACTTCCTTGAAGTGTCACTCACGCTTGTCTAGGATCTATCACTCACTCTTGTCTAGGATCTATCACTCACTCTTGTCTAGGATCTATTACTCACTCTTGTCACTCACTCTTGTCTAGGATCTATCACTCACTCTTGTCTAGGATCTATCACTCACTCTTGTCTAGGATCTATCACTCACTCTTGTCTAGGATCTATCACTCACTCTTGTCTAGGATCTATCACTCACTCTTGTCTAGGATCTATCAATCACTCTTGTCTAGGATCTATCAATCACTCTTGTCTTGGATCTATCAATCACTCTTGTCTAGGATCTATCACTCTTGTTTAAAGTGTCACTCTTGTCTTGAAAATTACTCACTATTTTCATGACCCGTCATCCCGTGAGATCGCTATCTAGTATTTGGAATTATTCTCTGTGTACTGGATGCATTTTCTCAACGTATATTAACCATTGCCTTGGACTCTGCCTTTCAGATATTTAGCCATGCTAGTGAAGACCGCTTGCCCTGTCTGTGTAGTGGGACCGCCTTATTATCCGGGTTTCACCGCTCTATCTATCCAGACTCCAGCGCCAATATTTTCTACACGGTGTTACCACTTCTCTCACAACCATCGTGATCCCCACCTCACCTTGCCAAGGTCGCTGACTGCCTCGGTCGGATCTCCGCTGCTGACAACTACAGCGCCATTCGGACGGGTGTCACAGATCATCACTTCCCGGTCTGCGGAGGAGACGACTTCTCTTCCCCTCTTCACGGGGGCTTGCGCTGCTGACGGCTGAGGGGACCCGAGCCTTCCTCGGATTTTCACGTTCGCGTTTCATGGATTATCCCTCTCAGGCACATTCGAGAGGTAGGTGGTAGGATCTGTTCGATCGCCTTAGTCTGCTTCCTCAGTCTGCCGTCCTCCACGGTATCACCAAGCAGCCCTGCTTGCGAGATGGGCGCATCCAGAAGGCGGGCCTTCTGGGCGCCGCTCACCTGCGCAAGACTAAGCTACAGATGCCTCTCTTGGACCACCATTGTGGACATCGACCGACCCAGGGCACGTGCCGTGGCCTTCGTCGCTCGTAGCGCGAGGTCTGTGGCAGTACGCAGCTCACTCATACGAGTTGGGTCGGACTTCCCGCCGTCCAAATCCTTCAGGACTTTCGCCTGAAAAACCTGGAGGACCGCCATGGCGTGGAGAGCGGAGGCGGTTCGTCCAGCAGCACTGCAAGCCTTCGACACGAGTGTCGAAGAGAGCTTACATGCTCTGGACGGGAGTCTAGGTCGAGCTCCCCCAAGTGGCAGCTGTCTGCGGGCACAAGTGGCCCTCGACTGCACGCTCCACGCGGGGGACGTCAACATAGCCTCTAGCCGCCCCACCAACCAGGGAAGTCACAGCCACCGAGCCCTCCGGCCTGAAACGCGCCGAAAGGGGCGCATTCCCGGACTTGGCGAGCTCGTCATGCACCTCCGGGAAGAATGGTAACGGAGCGGGGCGTGGCTTTTGACCACGCCCCCAAAACTGCGTCATAAATCCAGGAGGTCGAGTATTCTCGAAGTCGAGTATCGCGGGTAGCATCAGCAAACACACAGGTTCCGAAGAACAAAGGGTGAGTGAATGACCGCCGCCATCTTCCTTTATACCCGTATGCACGGGGCGGAGACTGGCGTGCGCGTGCCATTCGCCAAGCCCATTGGCGTTTTATAATTAATTATCTCGGAGAAGGTAGGTTCTCAAGATCAAACCCCAGTCAGTCTCTCACAACGTCTCGTTCCCTCCATCAGGGAACGGAGGTTACAGGCGTAACCGAGACGTTCCCCTCTGGCAAAAACTGCTGCCTCTGCACAAGCTCGACAGTGCTTGCACAACAAGAAAAAAACTAAAAAACAAAGTTAGATTTAAAATTATCATTAATAATCTAATAGCGACTGAAGTTTTGTAGAGTCGCCACGTCCTTCGTCCAGCATTTTTCAGGTCTGGGTATGGATTGCGCCCTGCCCGCTCCGATAACCTTGGACTGCGTCCTGCCCGCTCTGGTAACCTTGGAACAATGAGACAAGACTGGCTGAGAGTAGAGTACTGTTCTGCACTCTTTGATGCAACAAATGCATCAGTTGTTATTGGAAGTGTCCCTGGTTCCGGTTGATCTAACTAGTGCAGCCTAGGTCTTTGAAATATATTTGTTATGATAGTGTAGTGTATGCAAGATTAAAAAGATGCGTCTTTAGTCTAGATTTAAACTGACAGAGTGTGTCTGCCTCCCGGACAGTGCAGTGAAGACTGTTCCAAAGTTTAGGCGCTAGATAGGAAAAGGATCTGCCGCCTGCACTTGATTTTGAAATTCTAGGTATTACCAACTGACCTGACACCTGAGAGCGTAGTGCACGTGATGGACTATAATACGTTAGAAGTTCTCTCAAGTAGTGAGGAGCTAAACCATGCAAGACTTTATAGGTAATAAGCAAGATTTTAAAGTTTATGCGATGCTTTACAGGTAACCAGTGCAAGGTTGACAGAACCGGGCTAATATGCTCATACTTTTTTGTACGCGTAAGAACTCGAGCTGCCGCATTTTGGACCAGTTGGAGTTTTTGTAATAGGCCTGCAGGGCAACCACCTAATAGTGCATTACAGTAATCTAGTCTTGATGTCATAAAGGAATGTATAAGCTTCTCTGCATCTTTTAAGATGGAAAAACGCAATTTTACAGGTGTTGGCGACCTGGTTCTCAAATGACAGAGTACTATCGAATATAAAGCCAAGATTCTTAGCTAAAGATGAGGGTTTTATGGAACATCCATCAATAGTTAAGCAGTATTCTTGGTTGTTACGTAGGGCGGTTTTCGGTCCGATAAGTAACACTTCAGTTTTGTCCGAGTTCAGTAATAAAAAATTGCTACTCATCCACTTTTTTATATCGACTATGCATTCCACTATTCGATGGAATTGCTGTGTTTCATGAGGCTTCGAGGAAATATAAAGTTGCGTATCATCAGCATAACAGTGAAAGCTTACTCCGTGTCGCTTTACTATATCTCCTAGAGGTAGCATGTATAATGCGAAGAGCATAGGCCCTAAGACTGAGCCCTGTGGTACACCGTACTGGACTTTCGATTTGCGTGATACCTCATTGTTTATTGCTACATATTGAAAACGGTCGCATAAATAAGATCTAAGCCATTTCAAAGCTATTTCCTTAATACCGACATCATTTTCGAGTCTATGTAGGAGCATGCTGTGGTCAATGGTGTCGAATGCAGCACTAAGATCTAGCAGCACCAATAAGGAGATACAACCTCGGTCGGACGCCATAAGCAGATCATTTGTAACTCTAATCAGAGCAGTCTCTGTACTGTGATGTGCTCTAAATCCAGACTGGAAATCTTCATTAATCTCATTCCTTTGGAGGAAGGAGCATATTTGAATTGAGACTACTTTTTCCAGAACTTTAGATAAGAAAGGTAGATTCGAAATAGGTCTGTAGTTAACTAGTTCTCCAGGGTCCAGATGGGTTTTTTTGACAAAGGGCCTTATAACAGCCACCTTATATGCTTTAGTCATATGTCCTAATGTCATAGATGAGTTAATAATGCTAAGTAGAGGATCTATAATTTCTGGTAGCATCTCTTTCAGTAGATTTGTAGGTATAGGGTCTAACATGCATGAAGTTGATTTAGATGATCTAATGATTTTAGAGAGTTCATCGTGATCTATAGTAGAAAATAAACTTAATTTCTCCTTAGAGGCGCTGTAGTTAGTCGTTTGTTCAGCGGGATTCACTTCTGGTTGCATACTTTTGCATACATATTTTTTCTCTAATATCTTGGATTTTATTTGTGAACTAGTTCATAAAATCATCACTGCTATGCTGGTATACAGAATCAGAAGCGCTCCATTTTTCGTGCCGCTTTCTATAGAGCCTGAGTGAGTTAATTTTTCCACGGTGTCGGTCTGTCATTTTTAATCTTCTTTAAGCGCAGAGGAGCAACTATGTCTAGCGTTTCCGAGAAGGTGGCATTAATATTTTCAATGGTAAAGTCAAGATCTTCAACGTTATTACTCATGCTAGAGAGTTGAGACAATTCAGGCAAATTATCAAGAAACGCATCTTTTGTAGTCGAAGTTATTGTTCTACAATATTTGTAACTTGGAGTTTGATTTGCCACCATTGGGTAGTGAAGCAAGCATGATACCAGATAATGATCCGAAATGTCTTCGCTCTGCTGAAGGATTTTTACGTCGCCCACGTTTATACCGTAAGACAATATTAAATCTAAAGTATGATTACGAAGGTGAGTAGGTCCCGACACATGTTGACTAACGCCCATGGAGTTAAGAGTGTCTTTAAAAGCCATTTCTAAAGCATCTGTATCATTATCTACATGAATGTTAAAGTCACCAACAACAAGGACTCTGCAGCCAGTACTAGTTCTGATAAGAACCCACCAAATTCTTTAATAAAATCTGTGTGGTGCCCTGGAGGCCTATATACAATAGCCAGAATAAATTTTAAAGATGTTTTGTCCTTAGTATTAGGTATTGATGCATCAAGTACCATGAATTCAAAAGAATTGTATTTAGGATTAAACTTCTGAGAAATGCAAAAAGAGTTACGGTAAAGTGCAGCAACACCTCCCCCTCTGCCTTTTAGGCGAGGCTCGTGTTTATAATAATTATCTTGGGGGACAGACTCATTTAAAGCAATATAATCATCTGGCTTTAGCCATGTTTCTGTTAGACAGAGCATGTCTATTTTATGATCTGTTATCATATCGTTAATAAAAAGTGCTTTATTAGAGAGAGATCTAATATTTAGCAATCTGAGTCGAAACAGTTGATTATCTGTATTATGTTCATGTTTCGTTAGTTTAACATTAATTAAATTACCTTTGAGAGGTTTACGCATTATTTTATGTTTGCTAATCCGGGGGACAGACACAGTCTCTATTTTATGATGTTTGGGAGAAAGTATTATCGCATGTTGTGTTTTTAGTGTGTTCTGCAACGTGAGACGACAAGCAGACCGTTGGTTAAGCCATTCTGTCTGCTCCCTGACCTGGGCCCCAGTGAGTCAAGTTTTAGCATTAAGACTGTGTGCCATATTTCTAGACAGGAGAAAGGCACCAGCCCAGGAGGGGTGGAGACCATCACTTTTCAACAGGTCAGGTCTGCCCTCAAAACTCTTCCAGTTATTTATAAAAACTATATCATTCTGCAGGCACCACTTAGACAACCAGCCATTTAGATATGATAATCCGCTATGTATCTCATCACCACGATAAGCGGGGAGGGGGCCAGAGAATATTACAGTGTCTGACATGTGCTTGCGAGGTCACACACCTCTTTAATATTATCTTTTGTGATCTCCGATTGATGTTGTCGAACATCATTTGTGCCGACGTGAATACAAATCTTACTAAATTTACGATTAGCCTTAGCCAGCACATTTAAATTTGACTTCGTGTCAGGCGCTCTGGCTCCCGGTAAACATTTGACTATGGTGGCTGGTGCCTCTATGTTAACGTTCCGAACAATAGAATCACCGATAACTAGGGCACTTTCAGCAGGTTTCTCAGTCGGTGCGTCACTGAGCGGGGCAAACCTGTTCGAGACTGTAGTCGGAACGGTTGAGTGATGTTTTGACCTGCGACTACACCGTCTCACAGTCACAAAGCTTCCCAGCTGCGGGGGTTGTTCAACCGGAACCGAACTGTGCGCGCTAATATTGCTCGCATCCAAAGTGTTTTCTAAGCTCCTTACATTCTTACTATCCTCAGATAAAGATTGGATGCGAGACTCTAATTCTGAGATCTTCTCTGTCAGCCTAGCTTTTTCCCTGCATTTATCGCATGTAAAGCCCTCGCCGCTGACAGAGAAGGCTAAGCTAAACATTTGACATGAGGTGCAAGTGACAATAATAAGAGAAGAAGCCATAACTCACCGGGTTTGAAGAGTAATTCCAACTTACCAAGGCTGCTCGGTGATTCTTAGTATATACGCTTCAGAGAGAAACCGTTAGCACACAAGAAAACTAGAAGGCGAGATGATATTTAGCAGTGTAAACAGAAAGCCCGCTAGCACGCTTGTGCTATGCTAATGGCGCTGAGTGTTTTGGTTTAAGATCTTCAAGTAAATAACCAGGAGATGGTCATTGAGATATCAGGATAAGTTTACCAACAGCAGTGATAAGTAACAATGTATGCTATGAATAAAATACACTAATATGAAAGAAAGTACAAGTACACTGATACAACAAACCGATTCCGCTGCAGTGAGGTGAAACTCCGTGAACTATGGAAGTCAATTGAGTCCAAGAACTGTTTGGTTACAAGCATTCGTCCAAATAACTTTCTCTGTGTTCAACATGGTAGCATGGTGTGATGATTACGCATGGGCTAAGGAGGCCGAAAAACTTAAAGTGCCCCTGGCCCCGAAAGTAAGAAATATGGAGAAAAAGGCTCATTGTAGGTTAGTCAGACATAAAAGTGATGAAAAACAATTAAATGGTATAATACAAGTAGACATAAGAATAAAGAGTGTGAGTTGGAAAAACAGTTAAGAAAAGGGACTCGCATTGCCCTTGTGGCAACAGCTTTATCACCCATTAGACATGATAGAAAGGAAGTGAAGGCGACAGAGGCTGAGGTTAGACAGGAAGTGAAGGACAGAAACAGTGAGCCTAAGTCATCAGCACCGCCCCCTGAACAGTACCGCCCATTGTATCCAACCCTCACTCAGCCCCCACCATACACTTCACCAAAAACGACTCACAGCAAACAACAGGTTATGGTGGAAGTAAAAGAAGGAACCCTAGAATGTGATGTGAAAGAATTAGAAGAGCTTAGACAAGAGGTAAAATACCTGGGCAGGGTAGTAACAGAACAGGTACGTGCCGCACGAGAGCAGGTTAATGAGCAATGTAGCAGAACACATGGATCTTCCAGAGGGAAATGGTGGTAGTAGTAATGGAGAAGGAAGCGAAGATGAAGAGGGCAGTTTAAGAGCATCTAGCCCTGAACACACAACAGGTCAGGCCCATAGCACAATGCACACAGTATGTATTAAGGGAACGATGGTAATGGACGAGGAGCCAATAGCAAAACGTACTAGGGGAAGGGAAAGAGAGCAGGATTTGTCTAACGTTTCAATTGATCATCACCCCCCTAACAAACCACAGCAGAGAGAGCAGGCCGTGAGTCACCATATGGATCAGTTATATCCACGCGTACAAGCCCCATTGTTAGTAAAGAGCACTGGGGTGCAGTACCAGCCCTGATCACACAGTGACATGACCGCTATTTCCAGTAAACTTCCTCCAATTACATCAGGAGGCTCTAAGTGGTTGAGTAAATTAACGGCCTTGAGTCATGGTACCGCTCTGGCTTTGGGTGACATAAGGTGTCTGTTGGGTCATATTTTGACAGCCTCTCAGATGGGGAGTTTTGAACTCGAAGCCCAAACCCTTAGAGCGCCAAATGACACACCTTTGTCGAGAGTAAGCACAATGGTGGGCAGGGCACTCGGTCGATTGTACCCATTGCCACCCACCGTATTCCAAAACATCATGTTTCGCATAAAACCTGGTGAGACAGGTGCAGCATATTATTTCAGGTGAGTGGGAACAGATGGTGGAAGAAAATAGTTTAAACAACCCAATTACACGAGACATATTCAGAGCAGCAGTCATGGCAGGTGCCCTTAATGGTGTTAAACAATTAATGGAAAATAACCCTGACATTCCAATTGCTAGTAACGAAGTATGGGAAAGGCATTTAGTCCACCATACAGATAGGGCTGTAGAGAAAGCAGGAAAAGAAGAAGAACAATTAGAAAAGATAAAAATAGAGTTGCTTAAATTACAGTTAGTAAAAGCAAAGAATGAGGGAGGGACAAAAAAGAGTAAGCAGATGCCCCAACAATCCCATCAGCCACCCCTTACCAATATGACGGCCCACCCTATGAAGAAGGTCATTTTGAGGGACCCTGGGAAGCACCCAAAAGGTATAAACAAGCCCATGCAGCAGGGGGAGGGGAAATAGACAAAGGGGCAATTGGAGGGGTAATAATAGAGGGAGGGGGTCTTATGGAGGGAGGCAGCAGGGTGGGGGAAATTGTTTTGTGTGTGGTGAGGCAGGCCACTGGATGAGAGTGTGTCCACAGATTCTAGGTCAGTATAACTGACCACCTGCGGGGGGATGGGGTCCTCGAGGAGGTGGTGCCGGGGGTTGCGGCAGGGAACCACAAACCCCATACAACCCGGGGCAACACCCTCCACCACCCTCCAACCTCCAGGCGCCTATGCACCCAACATGAGGCCCGTGGGGTGGCGCGGGGGACTGTTGAAGGGGCCTACAGAGAACTGACATGGGGGAAAGGGCTGAACCTCTCATGACATTACTGGTAAACAATAAACCAGTAAAAGCTCTGGTGGACACCGGAGCCACCTATTCCACTGTCACAGGCGGCATAAAACAATCTGATTTGAGTGACAAAAGGTGGGTGTCGTCGGATTCTCTGGGGAGGTAGAAAACTGGCCTAAGACAAAACCATTTAAAGTAGAAGTGGCAAATCAATACTTATCACACTCGTTCCTTTTCTCCAGGAATGCACCCATTCCTCTTTTGGGGAGAGATTTATTAATAAAATTAGGGGCTAGCATTCTGTGCTTAGCAGAAGGGGTTATAGTTACATTTCCAGATGGTACAACCATTAACTGTTCCCTATCAGGTAATACGACAGACAGCCAGTGGATGCTGACCTTGTGTGGTGAGGAGGAGGCAGCTGATCTTTACTGGGTAAAATTAGATGATGACACACAGTGGGGCACAGCAGTGGAACTGCATAATAAATACCGTGGATTTCAAATTTAGAAATCTATTTACCCCCCATAGACCCATTGCATTGTACATTGTTTTATGGCAGGAATGACATAACCACTTATGAAGAAATGTTTCAGGAAGTGGAGGGGGACAGATGGGTGTTGGAGGGAGCCGGAATTTTTGTAAGTAAAGAAGGAGTGATGGCTCCAGTGAAGCTGAAAGAAAAGCAGTTGAAGTGGTATGAGATGGCAGACACAGCAGCACCTCACATATCGTTAGCCTTACACCCAAGCCATGAAGCCAGGGAGCTAGGTAAGATTACAAAAACACTGTTGGCCACCCAGGATTGGGAGCCCACGGAGAAGACAGATGTTAAATATTCACCTAAACACAAAGCCTATTGGATAGAAGGTGCCACACGAGACACTGGATCTCTAGAGCATGTGCAGGTTTCTAGATTCCATGGCAGGGAGCTGTCAGATAGTGTGGGAGCACCAGATGTCATAAAAAAATTACCTGAGGATCTTTGGTCTCAGGGCCCAACAGATGTAGGTTTTTGTAACATGTCTCCAGTTTACTTTCAGTCAAACACACCCGACCCCATCTGGATTCCACAATACCATAACAATCCTGAGGCGGACGAGGGTGTGGCCGTAACAGTAAAAGGACTCCTAGAGAGGGGTGTTATTACACCATACAAATCTAGGTAGAACACACCTATTTTTCCGGTGCCGAAACCAGGCACAAATAAGTACAGGCTGGTACATGATTTGAGAGCAATCAATGCTGTTGTGGCTACACCATCGTTAACAGTGCCTAATCCGTATACTGGACTCTCTGTGATAACACCTGAGCATAATTGGTTTACATGTATTGATTTGGCTAACGCATTTTTCTGTATCCCTTTAGAAGAGGAATGCAAGGCGTGTGTGGCTTTCACGTACAGAGGTTGTCAATATTCTTACAACAGATTACCCCAGGGGTTTGTTTTATCACCAGGAAGTTTTAACCATGCACTAAAACAACAATTAAAGGACTGTAGTTTGCCTGGAGACTGTGTGCTGATCATGTATGTTGATGACCTACTTTTGGCAGCCAAAACAGAGCAAGGATGCCTGGAGGGGAGCGAAGCTGTGTTAAGACAATTACACAAAAGTGGCTTCAAGGTAAGCAAGGAAAAGCTGCAATTTTGCAGACCTTGTGTTACATTTCTAGGTCGCATGATCACCCCAGAAGGCTCCACGCTAATTGTAGCCCATAGACAAGGAATTCTGAGTCATCCAAAGCCAAACGCGGTTAAGGAGATGTTGTCATTCCTAGGCCTAACAGGGTATAGTAGACATTATATTCCAGTGTATGTTTCATTAACAGCCCCTTTGAGAGATCTTGTAAAGCAACAGGGTATGAAGAATTTGAGAGCAGATATTGAGTGGACAGAGGAAGCTGAACGGACGTTCATTAACCTGAAACAACAAATGGCACATGCAGCTAATCTCAGCAGTGCCGATTACAGATCACCATTTCACTTGGAAGTTTCTGAGACAGGGTCAAGTGCACATGGGGTACTTTATCAAAAAGACCAGGGGGCAGAAAAGTGTTGATGTATGTTAGCATGTTGTTGGACAGTGTAGAGGGAGAACCGCACGACTGTGTACCAATCACAGAGAGGGCGTCAGTGGTCAGACCAGGTTTGTTCGCAAAACCATTGACTGTCCTTGAGCCAGTCATGACTTTGTTCACGGACGGGTGCTGTTTCAGGGCTGAAGACGGAAGTTTGAAAGCGGCTTATGCAGTGGTAGAGCAGTTTGGACATGAGATGATTAGGAGGGATGCAACAAGGTTAGATGGGAAGCAGTCAGCACAGAGGGTAGAAATGGTAGAAGTGATCAAAGCCTTGCGACATGCTGGTGGACACCGTGTAAACATCTATAGTGACTCTGTTTATGTTGTTACAGCTGTAAATGTTGAAATGCCCTTATGGCAACGATGTGGCTTTATCACATCCTGTGGTCGACCAATTACGCATGCGCATGCGGCCAGAGACTTTTTAGAGGCTCTGATGATCGCTTGGGAGGTGGCAGTAATTAAATGCATTGGCCACTCTAAGACGGAAGGTCATTTGACTGAAGGTAACGATGCTGAAGATCTGGCAGCGAAAGCAGATGAACCTTAATTTAAAACTAAAATTGGCTAAAATCTGTACACAGACAAAACTTAATTGGCTATCAGCTCTCACTTTCGCACTGATGTTCATCAGCTCATCTGTAAATAGAATAACAGGTTTCACTCATTTTGAATGGCTTACGGGTCGTCAGTTTCCAGCACCCAAGACAGCCCTGACAAGGAACCTGTACGCCCATTATCTCACAATGTATATTTTAACAAACTAACTGTTCTGATTAAAACCTTTTGCCAACAGGTCAATCATGTTAAAGCTGAACCGTTCACCATAGTCACAGCAGACTAGGTGAGGATTAGAACATTCCGAAGGAAATGAAATGAACCACTCTGGTCACAACCCTACCGAGTGACAGCACGTAACTCACATTGTGTTCAACTAAAGGGAAAAGGAGGCATCTGGTTTCAGTTAACCTCTTGTGTGACTTGTGCACCCCCTTGTAGGAATCTTGATGAAACACGGGTGGACCTGAGGAGTCAGGTCCAAGAGAGGGAAGGTGCTGAAGCTTTTGAGACAGCAGGTACCGAACCATCTTAAGAACAAGAACAGCACCCAACACTCCAACAGCTAAAAAGAATAATAATTAAAAAAACGGGTGACGTGTTCACAAGTCCATATACAGAAACATTGTCTCACTGTATAAGTGCCAACTGTGCATACGGTGCAGGTATAGCAAAACAGTTCAAATAAAGATACGGTACTGAAAAGGTGATTGCACAGAACAGACAACCAGGTGAATGTGCTGTGACCAAAGAGAAGGACGGTAGAATCATTTTCCACATGTGGAAATACGTATTACCATTTATTCTTTATAATCAATATATATATTGTTGTTATTGTGAGTTTTCATATTTTAAATATTCACATTTTTCATATTTATTATTTTTCATATTTTTTCATATTCTTCATATTGACTATTTTTCATTTTTTATAATCACATTATTCATGTTTTTCATATCATTATTGTTATTGTGATTTTCATATTGTCATATTCATTAACGTATAACCATTTATTCCTTACAATTAAGTACATTTTGTGTGATTTTAACCATATATTTTTCTCATTAAATTCTCATTAAGTATACTGTGTGTTTAACCGTTTTAATTTTCAAGAGTGTGTTTATTGTTCCTTCAAAGTACTAGAGAGGGTAACGAGATGAAGCTGTGGGACAACTGTAAGCTGTTGGGGATCCTATTAATAATTTCAGGAGTTATAGTAGGAATAATTTTTAGCCTAACTGAGGGTCAGGAAAGCAACAACACCATATCGAAATGAAGTAACATTCAGGAGTAAATAATCCTATAGGGGGTTGGCTAGACAAAACATTGGGAAAATGGAAAGCAATAGTAATGTCTATTGTGATGTCCATAGGGGTATTTGTAGCAATTTTGATTACGTGTGGTTGTTGTTGCATTCCTTGCCTTAGATCGCTTTGTAATCGCCTAGTAATTGCGGCCATAGAGAAACTGGAAAGCCCTCAACCATTTAATATGCCATTGTTATCTAGCTATTATAACGACATGGAGGACCAAGAATTGTGACCTCTTTCGAGGTCAAGAGAGGGATTGATGGGTTTACGATGTTCTATGTATTATAAGTTTATATTTACTGTTGTTTTACTGTCAAATATAATGATATGAGTATGTTTATGCTGTGCGGGTGTTTTAAACTTGAAAACTAGTTTGCAGGAGTGTAAAACAAGAGCTGTGAGGAATGCAGGTGAGTGTGTGTGCGAAAGAATGTTCCTGTTGTAAATCACATTCTCCGGCAAGGCCCGGCTGTTTTCAAATCATGTTTTGCAGAAAACCAACAGTTTGCTGGGAAATGGAGTCAGATTAACGTGTCCCGCGGTGATTGGTTTCAGAGGAGCCTGAAGAGAGAAACGACGTCACATGTTAAATGTCTGTTACACACAAGGCTGGGGTTGTTTTTTCTTACTCATGTATGTGAGAAGAAACCCCAGCTGGAAAGAAGCTTTTACATCTGAAAATAAATTTTACTTAAACTTTTTGGGAAAAAGCTCTTCATTTTCATTCCAATTTAGAAACTATGTCAGCAGTAATTGGGATTAAAGGGGTTAGTTCATCTAACTGATAATTTTGTCATTAAGCATTTATGTTCGAGTCTGCCTAGATGCAGAGTAAATTATTTACTCTCTCTCATGTTATTCCAAGATAATTTCTTAGATTTATTTAGCCCTTTGTAAAAAACCTTAATTGGAGTCAAATTTTAAGGATGCTAGGACGAGTTCATGTAAACACTTAATTGCAGCCCATCAGAGTGACATCGCCTTACTTGTCCTACCTGTAGTCCTTCCAACGTCAGTTTATAAGATCGGAAGGAAAATGCTCAGACCAACTTTTATTGAAACCAGGAGGTCTTTCATAGACATACAAATACTGTGGGGAAATACTAATATCGGGGTTCTTCCATAAAGGATTTCAGCAATTTTTTTATTTATTACTTTCGGATTATGAGGTTAACTTTCACACTACACTGTAAAAAGTGATTTTTGATCTTGTACATTATAGAAACATTATTCAAGTATGTTTTACAAACAAATACTATTTTGTCTCTTTACTTGAAAATGGCATGTTTAATTCAGTACATTACTTGAAGTTTCTTTGTCATTTATTGTTCTAAAATACATAAGTAAATTTAAATACAATCTCCTAAGTAATATTTACTTAGTGTTCGCCATCTTATCAAATCACACCAAAAAATGAACAACTCAAGTAAAATGTAATCAATACAGCAATATAATGCGCATGCGTCTTTGGCTCAAATACACAATAACAAATAGATTTTATTTTTCCAACAAAAACAACAGTGTACATCCTAACAGTGGTGTACCAATGTACAGTGGTGTACATACAAAACAACCGAAGAATTTATACAGTTACAGTAAAAAAAAAATATGCTAGATCCTCTCTTTGGTTTCGGTCTGGCCACAGCACCTCATCCACATCACAGGCAATGTTTTCCCTGGCCAAGCAGCGGGGGAAATATCGCCTAGCATGGCGAGTCCAGCCATGAAGAGCATCAGCTTCTATATCTCCACATGCATCTTCCATAGCTTGGAGAAGGGGTATACGCGTTTGTGGATTTCGGTCATACACTTTACATCTCCAGGCAGAAAAAGATTCCTCAATAGGATTGAGGAATGGGGAATATGGAGGCAGATAAACAACTAAAAAGCGTGGGTGAGCAGTGAACCAGTTACGAACCAGAGCAGCCCGGTGGAAAGATACGTTGTCCCAAATGACAACGTACCTGAACTGCTCTGGGCCGTCTATCTGATCTGGGGGAATGAGTGTGTTGTGTAGAGTGTCCAGGAATGTGATCAGATGGGCAGTGTTGTAGGGGCCAAGGGTAGCATGGTGATGGATGACGCCGTTGTGGGTAATCGCTGCACACATTGTGATGTTCCCTCCGCGCTGGCCAGGGACTTCAACAATGGCACGCTGGCCGATGATATTCCTTCCCCTCTTTCGTCTTTTTGTGAGGTTGAATCCAACCTCATCAATGAAGATGAACTGGTGCTCCACTGCAGCCACCTCTAGCTCAAGGACTGTCTGAAACACACATGACAATATCAGAAATAGACATGGAGTGGTCACTATAGTGAAGCACAATCATTATGATTACAATACTGAAATATGTAGGCTTTAACTAATTTACACAGTGTTGAGAGTATGCATCAATTGTGGGATTTTATAGGACTCACTTGCACATAGTTACAGTTTTTCTCAATTGTTTACACACATTTTCTGAAAGCACGCCTCATATTCTCAGAACTCTACACACAAATCAAAAAACACAAACACAATGGGCAAAACCCCTCAATTCTCCTGCAAAATGAAACTTTATTTTCAAAACAATGTTCTTTCTTCTCAAAATGGTATTTTGTTTTCAAATGACACACACAAACCATCATATGAATAGACATTTATAAGAACCGGTTGAACACTGATGTGCTCTTTATAAAATACTATGATGAATGGAAAACACTTCTCCATTCATCATTATGACTTTAGTCTTTATTTGGTTCAGTGTTACACTTACTACAGACTTACTACATATATATATATTTAAAATAGATTTTATAGTCAGAACACACAAATACACGATAACAAATATATTTTATTTTTCCAACAAAAACAATGTACTGTGTACATCCCAACCAACGCAAAGTTGCACATACAGTGGTGTACATACAAAACAACAGAAGAATTGACTGTATACAGTTACAGTAAAAAAATATGCTGCATCTTCTCTTCGGTTTGGGTCTGGCCACAGCACCTCATCCACATCACAAGCTATGTTTTTCAGTCCAGCCAATATAAAGCTACTATATCTCCACATGCATCTTCCATAGCTTGGAGAAGGGGTTTACACATTTGTGACAGGTGTTTGCCCATGTGATGAGTCAGTGTGCATATTTGAATGGCAGTGTGTTCCTTGTGAAAACAATAGATTTTTCTGCCTGAAAACTGTGCCAAATGCAGAGAATTGTGTGTAGTGTTATGAAAAAAGTGTGTTTTAGAACTGCAATGTGCGTGTAAAGCAGGAATTGTGCTTGTAGTTTAGCAGAATTGGTTCCGGGGGTTGGTGAATGAGTTACATGTTCCAACAAAACCCCCCCCCCCCCCCCCCCCCCCCCCCCCCCCCCCCCCACCCCCCCCCCCCCCCCCCCCCCACCCCCCCCCCCCCCCCCCCCTTTTTATTTCTTTCCCCCCCCCCCCCCCCCAACAAACATCCCAAAAACAAAAACATATAAAAAAAATTACCAAACAGACCACCACCCCCCAAAAAGTAGTTTATGTTTTTTATTTTTTTTCAGTATTCCCCCAAATCGTTTTTGGAAGAAATTATTTTTCCCAACCCGAATTCAAATAGTTGGCTAAAGTTCTCAAAGGTGGTTCCCCCGGGGTGCAATTCAATGTAGAACCTATTGGGATTATGATGTTTTGTGTATTATAAATTCATGTTTACTGTCAAATATATATATGAGTATGTCCATGCTTTGCTGGGTTCTTTGTCTTGAAAACTAGTTGGCAGAAGTGTGTAACACGAGCTCTGAGGTATGCAGCAGCAGGGTCTCAGATAACAAGTGTGTGAGTGTATGTGTGTGTGTGCGTCAATCGCATCTCTCGGCAGGACCGGCTATTTTCAAAATGTTTTTCAGGGACCAATAGTTGGGGGAGAATGGAGTCAGATTTACATGTCCCGAGGTGATTGGTTCCGGAGGATTGAACGCCCGTCCAATGAAGGGGAGGAGCCGAAGAGAAAATCGACGTCACATAGTTTATAAATATTTGTAACCCGAAA
Source organism: Barbatula barbatula (assembly GCA_037178815.1). NCBI lineage: Eukaryota > Metazoa > Chordata > Actinopteri > Cypriniformes > Nemacheilidae > Barbatula > Barbatula barbatula. The sequence continues at coordinate 6,826,356 of CM074077.1, read as the reverse complement.
GTGTTTGTTCGGTTGTTGCTCGTGTATATGTTCGAGAGACAACTCCCAGCTGGAAGAAGCTTTTACATCTGATAATAAATTCTACTTAAAGTTATTGGGAAAAACGATCTCTTTGGCTTTGCTTCAAACTTTTGAACACGCAGGACTCGAGTTTCAAAAGTCCTATAGTTGGTGACCCGTCGACGTGGTTTGGAAACAAAGGGAAGTTTTGGCGCCACATTTCGGCGGACCCCGTGGGGGAGGGAAAAAGATATCGAGACCGATTCAGATTTAACACAAGGCTGGCTTTAAATACATAAGGTAAGCAGAAAACCTGTTATTTCGAATTCTGCTATTGGATATACTAAATTTCTGTGTTGAATTTGATGAACATCTCGATGAATAGACGAGTAAAATTGAAATAAGGAAAATCAGATTTAAAAGCTTCTTAAAACAGGGTCCTTTGGTTTAAAAGATAAACCATAAAACTGGGTTAGAGTCCCGTGATCGGCGAATCACAAATTTTGTTGGGAAAGAAATCCCGTGATCGGCGTATCACAAATTCATTTAGGTTAAAGTCCTTCGGAGAAGAGATCCGTAAATTATTTACTAGTTTGATTTTATTTGTATGAATGGTATTGGGGATGAAAGTATTTAGACGTGGTGTTTAGTTGAATGCATAAGTGAACGGAAAATTTGCACGTGGTGTGTGTAGGCCTTGTGTATGTGTATAATCTAAGTTGGTGTAAGGAGACGATCGTAAAGGAACAAGTAGGAAAGTTGTATTGAATATATATATATATATATATATATAAAGTAAATAAATATAATAAGAATGGCAGAGTTTCAAAAGGAGTGTGATGAACACGAAGGTCCGACCGTATTAGCGCAATGGCAGAGTATCGCTGAGATGATGATTGCACAGGCTGAACCAAGAGAGAAAAAAGGAAGACAAAGAGAGGTTGAGGAATGTTGGGTAGAATTGTGTGATAATTATGCATGGACGAAAGAGGCAGAGACATTTAAAGTGCCCCTGGCCCCGAAAATAAGAAATATGGAGAAAAAGGCTCATTGTAGGTTAGTCAGACATAAAAGTGATGAAAAAACGATTAAATGGTATAATGCAAGTCGATATAAAAGTAAAGGGTGTGACTTAGAAAAACATTTAAGAAAATGGAGTCGTCTTGCCCTAGTGGCGACAGCTTTATCACCTATTAGACATAGGAAAGAAGGGAAAGCTACAGACGATGATGTTAGACTGAAAGTGAAGGATGGAAACAGAGAGACCCAGTCACTAGCACCGCCCCCTGAACAGTACCGCCCATTGTATCCGCCTCTTGCTCCGCCTCTTGCTCAGCCCCCCCTTACATCTCACCAAATACGACTCACAGCAAACAACAGGTCGTGCTTGAGGTACGAGAGGGAGTTTTAGACTGTAATTTAAAAGAATTAGAAGAACTTCGACAGGAGGTACAACATCTGGGCAAGGTAGTGACAGAACAGGTACATGCAGCACGAGCTCAGGTGAATGAGACAATGCGCCACATGGCAGAAGATATGGAACTTCCAGAGGGAAGTGATGGTAGTGAGAACGGAGTAGGAAGTGAAGATGAAAGGGGAAGTTGTAGAGCAGCTGGCCCTATAGAAACAATAGGTCAGGCCCAGGGCACGATGCATACAGTATGTATTAAGGGAACGATGGTGATGGATCAGGAGCCAATAGCAAAACGTACTAGGGGAAGGGAAAAAGAGCAGCAGCTGTCTAATTTTTCAATTGATCATTGCCCCCCTAACGTATCAGAGCAGAGAGAGCAGGCAATGAGTCATCATACTAATCAATTATATCCAGGCGTACAAGCCCCATTGTTAGCAAAGAGCACTGGGGTGCAGTACCAGCCCTGGTCACACAGTGACATGACTGCTATTTCCAGTAAACTTCCTCCAATTACATCAGGGGGCTCTAAGTGGTTGAGTAAATTAACGGCCTTGAGTCATGGTACCGTTTTGGCTTTGGGTGACATAAGGTGTCTGTTGGGTCAGATTTTGACAGCCTCTCAGATGGGGAGTTTTGAACTCGAAGCCCAAACATTACAATATCCAAATGATCTTGATTTTTCAAAAGTAATCACAATGGTGGGCAGGGCACTCGGTCGATTGTACCCATTGCCACCCACCGTATACCAAAACATAAAGTTTCGCATAAAACCAGGTGAGACAGGTGCAGCATATTATTTCAGGTGCGCTGCTGAGTGGGAACAGATGGTGGAAGAAAATAGTTTAACCAACCCAATTACACGAGACATATTCAGAGCAGCAGTCATGGCAGGTGCCCCTAGTGGTGTTAAACAAATAATGGAAAATAACCCTGACATTCCAATTGCTAGTAACGAAATATGGGAAAGGCATTTAGTCCACCACACAGATAGGGCTGTAGAGAAAACAGGAAAAGAGGAAGAACAATTAGAGAAAATAAAAATAGAGTTGCTAAAACTACAGTTGGAACAAGTAAAAAATGAGGGAGGGACAAAAAAGAGTAAGCAAATGCCACAACAATCCTACCAGCCACCCCCTTACCAATATAACGGCCCACCCTATGATACAGAAGCCCATGCAGCAGGTGGGAGGGGAAATAGACAAAGGAGCAATTGGAGGGGTAGTAATAGAGGGAGGGGGTCTTATGGAGGGAGGCAGCAGGGCGGGGGAAATTGTTTCGTGTGTGGTGAGGCAGGCCACTGGATGAGAGAGTGTCCACAGCTTTCAGGTCAGTTTAACGGACCACCTGCGGAGGGATGGGGTCCTCGAAGAGGTGGTACCGGTGGTCGCGGCAGGGAACCACAAACCCCATACAACCCGGGGCAATACCCTCCACCACCCTCCAACCTACAGGTGCCGATGTTCCCGCCATCGGGCCCCGAGGGTGGCGCGAGCGTTTATTGAAGGGGCCCCCAGAGAACTGAAATGAGGGCTAGGGCCGAACCTCTCATTTCGTTAATGGTAAACAACAAACCATTAAAAGCTCTGGTAGACACCGGAGCCACCTATTCGACTGTCACAGGCGGCATAAAACAATCTGATTTGAGTGACAAGTTTGTGACGGTCCTCGGATTCTCTGGGGGAAGAGAAAGCCACCAAATGACACAACCCTTCAAAGTTGAAGTGGCAAATCAATGCTTATCACACTCGTTCCTTTTCTCCAGCAATGCTCCCATTCCTCTTTTGGGTAGAGATTTATTAATAAAATTAGGGGCTAGCATTTTGTGCTCAGCAGAAGGGGTAATAGTTACATTTCCAGATGGTACAACCATTAACTGTTCCCTATCAGGTAATACGACAGACAGCCAGTGGATGCTGACCTCGTGTGGGGAGGAGGAGGCAGCTGATCTTTACTGGGTAAAATTAGATGATGACGCACAGTGGGGCACCACAATGGAACTGTATAACAAATACCGTTCATGGATTTTAAATTTAGATATCTATTTACCCCCCATAGACCCATTGCATTGTACATTGTTTTATGACAGAAATGACATAACCATTTATGAAGACATGTTTCAGGAAGTGGAGGGAGACAGATGGGTGTTGGAGGGAGCTGGAATTTTTGTGAGTAAAGAAGGAGTGATGGCTCCAGTGAAGCTGACAGAAGAGCAGTTAAAATGGTATGAGATGGCAGACACAGCAGCACCTCACATATCGTTAGCCTTACACCCAAGCCATGAAGCCAGGGAGCTAGGTAAGGTTACAAAAACACTGTTGGCCGCCCAGGATTGGGAGCCCACGGAAAAAACAGATGTTAAATATTCACCTAAACACAAAGCCTATTGGATAGAAGGTGCCACACGAGACACTGGAGCTCTAGAGCATGTGCAGGTTTCTAGATTCCATGGCAGGGAGCTGTCAGATAGTGTGGGAGCACCAGACATCATAAAAAATTTACCTGAGGATCTTTGGTCTCAGGGCCCAACAGATGTAGGTTTTTGTAACATGTCTCCAGTTTACTTTCAGTTAAGCACACCTGACCCCATCTGGATTCCACAATACCGCAACAAACCTGAGGCGGACGAGGGTGTGGCCGCAACAGTAAAAGGTCTCCTAGAGAGGGGTGTTATTACACCATACAAATCTAGGTGGAACACACCTATTTTTCCGGTGCCGAAACCAGGCACGAATAAGTACAGGTTGGTACATGATTTGAGAGCAATCAATGCTGTTGTGGCTACACCATCGTTAACAGTGCCTAATCCGTATACTGCACTCTCTGTGATAACACCTGAGCACAATTGGTTTACATGTATTGATTTGGCTAACGCATTTTTCTGTATCCCTTTAGCAGAGGAATGCAAGGCGTGTGTGGCTTTTACATACAAAGGTTGTCAATATTCTTACAACAGATTACCCCAGGGGTTTGTTTTATCACCAGGAATTTTTAACCATGCATTAAAACAACAATTACAGGACTGTAGTTTGCCTGGAGACTGTGTGTTGATCATGTATGTTGATGACCTCCTTTTGGCAGCCAAAACAGAGCAAGGATGCCTGGAGGGGAGCGAAGCTGTGTTAAGACAATTACACAAAAGTGGCTTCAAGGTAAGCAAGGAAAAGCTGCAATTTTGCAGACCTTGTGTTACATTTCTAGGTCGCATGATCACCCCAGAGGGCTCCACGCTAACTGTAGCCCATAGACGAGGAATTCTGAGTCATCCAAAACCAACCACGGTTAAAGAGATGTTGTCATTTCTAGGCCTAACAGGGTATAGTAGACACTATATTCCAATGTATGTTTCATTAACAGCCCCTTTGAGAGATCTTGTAAAACAACAGGGTATGAAGAATTTGAGAGCAGACATTGAGTGGACACAGGAAGCTGAACGGACGTTCATTAACCTGAAACAACAGATGGCACATGCAGCTAATCTCAGCAGTGCTGATTACAGATCACCATTTCATTTAGACGTCTCTGAGACAGGGTCAAGTGCACATGGGGTACTTTATCAAAAAGACCAGGGGGCAGAAAAGTGTTGATGTATGTTAGCATGTTGTTGGACAGTGTAGAACAAAGACAGCCACCATGCAGCAGGTTTGTCGCAGGCCTGGCAAAGATAGTGAAGAAAACGTCTCACATTGTTATGGGCCACCACCTAATTGTTTTAACCACGCATTCAATCGCATCTTTTGTTAATTCTGAATCATTCACATTTTCCCCTTTACGACAGCGACGCATTGCAGCAATTTTGCTCGCCGACCATATCATATACACGCATGAGGGCATTAACATGGCAGATTTGGTGGAGGAGGGAAAACCACACGACTGTGCACCGATCACAGAGAGGGCATCAGTGGTCAGACCAGGTTTGTTTGCAAAACCATTGACTGGCCCTGAGCCAGTCATGACTTTGTTCACTGACGGGTGCTGTTTCAGGGCGGAGGACGGAAGTTTGAAAGCGGCTTATGCAGTGGTAGAGCAGGTAGGACATGAGATGATTACGAGGGATGCAGCAAGGTTAGAGGGGAAGCAGTCAGCACAGAGAGCAGAAATGATAGCAGTGATCAAAGCTTTGCGACATACTGGTGGACACCGTGTAAACATCTATACTGACTCTGCTTATGTTGTTACAGCTGTACACGTAGAAATGCCGTTGTGGAAACGTTGTGGCTTTATCACTTCGTCAGGTCGACCAATAACACATGCATGTGAAGCCAGAGACCTTTTAGAGGCTCTGATGATCCCCTCAGAGGTGGCAGTGATTAAATGCGCTGGTCACTCTAAGGTGGATAGCTCTTTGAGCAGAGGCAATGACGCAGCAGACTTGGCGGCAAAAGCTGCTGCTGGTTATGTGTCCTCGCAGATGATGTGCACATCAGAAAGAACATCTAATGATTTATTGCCGAGATTCACAAGGGAATACCTTTGTAAAGAGCATCAGCGCTGTACCCCTGAAGAAGTCTCTGTGTGGGCACAACATGGAGCTGTTCGTGCCTCTGACGGACTGTGGCAAGCTCCGGATGGACGTCCGGCGCTCCCAGCGAGTCTGTGTCATTCCATCATGGTAGAGGTTCATGGAGTGAGCCATGTCGGGGACAAACAGATGATGAGAGCGCTTGAATATTGGTGGCATCCTTTTTTAAAAGCTATGGTCTCAGCACATGTGAGCACGTGTGAAGTTTGTCAGGGATATAACGTTAAACCCACGATTAAACCAACAAGGGGTTCGTTTCCTTTGACCGGTGGTCCGGGGGACGAAATCGTGATTGATTTCACAGACATGATCACGAGGATACAGGGTAAGCGTTATCTTCTGGTAATCGTAGACTATTTCACTGGATGGCCTGAAGCTTATCCTGTAGGCAGAGAAGACAGTACGGCGGTGATAAAATGTTTAATAAATCATTATATACCTCGTTATGGCTTCGCCCGGCGTTTACGATCGGATAATGGCAGTCATTTTAAGAATGAACATTTGCGAGTCGTCGAAAAGGCCCTAGGCCTAAAACATGCATTTGGTGCGGTCTGGCATCCTGCCAGCCAAGGTAAGGTTGAACGAATGAATCTCACCCTAAAACTCAAATTGGCTAAAATCTGTGCACAGACAAAACTAAATTGGTTGTCAGCTTTGCCATTGGCCTTAATGTCAGTAAGATCATCTGTTAACCGAATCACAGGATTCACCCCTTTTGAATTGTTTACAGGTCGGCAGTTTCCAGGGCCACGGAATGCACTGTCGGATGCCATTGTGACACCATTATCTCACGCTGTCTATTTTGATAAACTGACTGCTCTCATTAAGACTTTTTCATGCCAGGTCAATCCATCTCCAGCAGCAGACCCCCCTCCAACGACGGTACAGTGGGTGAGGCTGAGGACGTTCAGGAGAAAGTGGAATGAGCCGAGGTGGTCGAGACCTCATAGGGTGACAGCGAGGACATCACACTGTGTTAGATTGCAGGGCAAGGGTGACACTTGGTTTCATTTAACCTCATGTGTAGCTTGTGACCCCCCCTCAAGGGATCTTGCAGAGACACGGGTGGACCTGCGTAGACAGGTCCAAGAGAGGGAAAGTGTGGGTGGAGAACCAGAGGCTGAAGAAGCCACAGGTGAAATCACAACACCACCAGTACAATAACAATTGCAAATCATTCACAAGACAGGTGTTCCAGGTGAATGTGCTGTGACCAAAGAGAAGGACAGTAGAATCATTTTCCAGTGCAATAAATTTTGAGTGAATACTCACGGAGGTGGAAATACGTATTACCATATATTCTTTATAACCATATTATATATTGTTCTTATTGTGATTCTCATATTTATTATTTTCATATATCTATTGTTTTTCATATTTTTTAATATTTACTATTTTTATACCTTTATATTACTATTGTGATTTTTATATTGTCATTCCTTACTATTTTATTTTGTGTGATTTTAACCATTTATATTTTTCCTTAATTGCATATTCCCATTAAGTATACTGTGTGTTTAACCATTTTAATTTCCAAGAGTGTGTTTATTATTCCTTTAAAGTCCAAGAGAGGGCAACAAAATGAAGCTGTGGGAAAACTGTAAGCTGTCGGGGATCCTATTAATAATTTCAGGAGTTATAGTAGGAATAATTTTTAGCCTAACTAAGGGTCAGGAAGGCAACAACACCATATCAAAATCGAGACACAAAAAAGCCATAGCCGATACGAGGTTACCATGTGAACAACTCGTAATTAACTATGTTTGGGGTAAGACTACATCATTTACTTTCGACCTATGCGCTGTCATAAATTGTGGGGGAAAAAATAGCTCATGGAGGGGGTACAATATATATATATGTATGGATGGGAATATGGACAGTGTTTGTAAGGTGTCCCAGTCTAGGCAAACCTATAGGGGTGAATGGTGTCCATCATGGAATAAGGTAATCGCATATACAGGTGCTTGGACTCCGGAACAACCTAGCCTTTGGACCCGTACCTCGGCAAAATTTGATTTAAAAATGCAGAGAGATTACAGTGCAAGTCAAAATCCACTCACCCTTTCAATATCCACCAGAACGGGATCAGCCAATTATACAGGGGAGTTTTTCCTTATAATGGGGGTGCACAGCCCAGGAACAGATAAAAAAGCAGTAATAAAATTTGTTGTGGACAGTTCACCTGAGGAGGAAAGAAATGAGACAACAGCTGAGCCATTATCGGTAGGACAAAAGAATGGAGTGGTAGAAATAGATTACACCATGTTAAAACCAGAAGATATGATAGAGCGAGCCACAGGATATGGGGAAAATAATTTGTGGCTGGAATGGATAATTACCACAGCCAGAGAACAGAGGTTAGATGATTGCGTTGGATGTGCTAATGCAAGACCCCATTTATATATCGAACCAGCCCCGTTGTACCAAAATGATACGTGGGGCTATGAGTGTATGCTGGCATTGACACGGATGGCCAGTCCAAAAAATTGTACCACACTAGCAGCAATATTCCCACCAATAACTAACCTTTCACGGGCAGGTCCATTTACACCAAAGAAAGCAAATTATACCTGTTTTGATATTAAACGTCTATCACCAACCAGCAACCTGGGGGAGATAAATAAGGAGTGGTGTGATCAGATCATAGTAGATAATGGGACTGAAATAGGTACGTGGGCTAGAGCAGGTTTGTATTATTATTGTGGAGATCGAAGATTGTTTACTAGGATACCTGAGCAGGCAAAGGGAGTGTGTGCCATGGTGAGACTGGGAGCCCCAATAACTCTGATAGGGGACAGAGCAGTCAGAACGGAAACCATAAATTCAGCAACATTGACAAGAAGACGTAGGAGACATATCATTAAACAGAGAGCAATAGGTTCAAGTGTAGATTTATCATTAAATAGTCCGACATACATTGACGCGATCGGGATTCCCAGAGGTGTTCCAGACGAATATAAGCTAGCGAACCAAGTGGCAGCAGGTTTTGAGAATATACCCATAATAGCTGCTCTTTTTCCAGTCACCCCAAACAAGAATGTAGATAGGATTAATTATGTGCATTATAATGTGATGAGGTTAGCGAATATGACAAGGGATGCCGTAGATGGTTTAGCGGAGCAGCTAGCACCAACTTCACTGATGGCTATACAGAACCGTATGGCTCTGGACATGCTGTTGGCAGAGAAGGGAGGAGTATGTGTTATGTTTGGTGATCTTTGTTGCACTTACATTCCTAATAATACAGCACCAGACGGATCAGTGACGAGGGCATTGGAAGGTTTGAAAACTTTGTCTATAGAAATGAAGGAACATTCAGGAGTAAATAATCCTATTGGAGATTGGCTAGACAAAACATTGGGAAGATGGCAAGCAATAGTAATGTCTGTTGTGATGTCCATAGGGGTATTTGTAGCGATTTTGATTACGTGTGGTTGTTGTTGCATTCCTTGCCTTAGATCACTGTGTAACCGTTTAATAGTTTCAGCTATTGAGAGACCGGAAAGCCCCAAACCATTTAATATGCCATTGTTATCCAGCTATACTGACGACCCAGAGGACCAAGAATTTTGACCTCTGTCGAGGTCAAGAGAGGGATTATTGGGATTATGATGTTTTGTGTATTATAAATTCATGTTTACTGTCAAATATATGTCCATGCTTTGCTGGGTTCTTTGTCTTGAAAACTAGTTGGCAGAAGTGTGTAACACGAGCTCTGAGGTATGCAGCAGCAGGGTCTCAGATAACAAGTGTGTGAGTGTATGTGTGTGTGTGCGTCAATCGCATCTCTCGGCAGGACCGGCTATTTTCAAAATGTTTTTCAGGGACCAATAGTTGGGGGAGAATGGAGTCAGATTTACATGTCCCGAGGTGATTGGTTCCGGAGGATTGAACGCCCGTCCAATGAAGGGGAGGAGCCGAAGAGAAAATCGACGTCACATAGTTTATAAATATTTGTAACCCGAAAGTGTTTGTTCGGTTGTTGCTCGTGTATATGTTCGAGAGACAACTCCCAGCTGGAAGAAGCTTTTACATCTGATAATAAATTCTACTTAAAGTTATTGGGAAAAACGATCTCTTTGGCTTTGCTTCAAACTTTTGAACACGCAGGACTCGAGTTTCAAAAGTCCTATACCCCCCCCTTTTTTATTTTTAAAACACCCCCCCCCCAAATTTTATAACCTCTTTCAAAAAATGAAACACAACCACAAAAAAATTTTTCTAAAATTTTTTACAATTCAAAGAAATATTTTATTTGAGCAGCAGGTTCAAGGGCAGCAGGGCAAGAGCTAATTGAGAACCCCACTCCCCCCTAGTGATAGTGTGGGACAATGTCAGTTTTCCCCGACCTGCTCAGGTAAGGGAATGGTTTACTGTAACATCAATGGGAAGTTTATGAACCTGTACCTCCCTCCATACTCGCCTTTCTGGAGTTTTTCTCCTCTTGGAGATGGAAAGTTTAAGATAGACAACCCTAAACAAGAGTAAATCTGCTGCAAGCCATGGATTTAGCCTGTGGTGATATAGGTGAGGAATCATGTCAGGACTGGATACGGCACACAAGAGGGTTCTTCCACCATTGCCTCAGGAAGGACAATATTTCTTGTGACGTCCATGAAGTGCTCTGGCCTGACCCAGCCCAAAGACAAGAAGCACATTGATCATCACATGGTTATTCTTTTGATTTTTGATTTTATATTACAGTACATTGAAGGCTGTATACTGTACAATAAATAAATAGTTTGGCCCTGAACATTGTGCTTTCCATTTCTGAACAGTACTGACTGCTCAATAGATTTTCAATGGTTGCAGGTTCATATCAACAAAGAACAATAATTACACTATGACAAGTTTATGAGATGCAAGGTACAGTACTGTAAAAATAGGGGTAGGAGGAGGAAGAAACCCAAAAAAGTGCAAAGAGCATAGCAGAGTAGTAATTTCTGATCAATTTTGAGCTACAATGATAGAACATGTTTTCGTGTTTATGACGGAAAAATATAAACTTTGTTTTGAGATTAAAAATGTACTTTTCCCTGAGAACTATGTTTTGAACAATGTATTTTCTATTTAATGGTGTATTGTTTACTGACTGCTTGATAGTGTATTTCATTTTGATCACTTTGTTTATGATTTGAGAGCAGTGTTTGATTTTGAACACAGTTAAAACAGTTTAGAGTCGAAAGTTTCAATTTGCAAGAGGAGTCAGAGGTTTTGTAAATAGTGCTTGAAGATGAGGTTTTGTGTTCAAAGTTTTCAGAAAATGGAGCAAGGTTTCAGAAATTGTGTTTTAGTAATTGAGAAAAACTGTAAGCTATCTGCAGTCCCAGTGGTTTGTGCCTAAGTTACCTTTTCTTTTTTTATTGAGTTAAGGATGCCAGCAGTGTTCATGTTAACAATGTTGACAGCGTTTTGGATAACGTTAATGTCACGATCTGAGAGAGAGACCCAAGTGCAGGTGGAACATAAGTTTATTAAGGACAAAGTCAAATGTGAGTCACACTCGAGCCGAGCTCGGAAATAATAAATACGGAGGTAGTCAAGGCTGGGGTCGGTCGATCCGCGAACAGAGTCCAGTGGGGCAATGACAGTTCAGAAGAGGGACAGGCAATCGTCAACCGAGGGGCGAACTTTATCATAGGGGTGAAGCAACTCGTAAACAGGCAGGCAGGAGAAAAATACGAGAGGACAGTCCAAGAAGATCTAACCAGCGATCACCAACTCGGATGAGCACACACTGGACAGAAGACAAGGTTAGTACACAATAGATTCAAAATGAGAAGATGTACCACTGTACAAAGGCCAAGCGATCAGCATAAATTGCCAAACACACTGGCAAGGAACAGAAAGACGGAAGCAACTATAACAGTCAGAAATTAGCGAGCAAAGAGAGAACAGGTGTGCAAGAGAGCGAAATGATAGTGGTAGCAGCTGTGCGTGAGCACACGTAGAAGAGAGTAAAACGAAAGACCGAGCACAATCGTACTGGCGATGAGGAGGAAGAGAGGTGGCCCGGGATTTACTGAAGACTGTCCGTAACTCATGATAAACCTCAGGAACTCGGGTCAGATCGACACGCTCCACCTGAGGAACAGAGCAAGAAGAAACGGAAAACTGTGCAGAACCAAGACAATTTGCATGACAAGAAGCGCTCCAACTAGAAATTTTATTATTTGCCCAATTAATAGCAGGATTATGTAGAGAGAGCCAGGGATGCCCGAGTACTATGGGGACCAAAGGAGATTTAAAAATGAGGAATGTTAGCTCCTCCCTGTGGTTCCCTGATGTAATGACCCCAAGCGGGACGTTGATGTGTGAAACAGACCTGAGAACTCTACCATCCAATGAGTGGGCGTTGAGAGGTGGGGTGAGAGGCACGATAGGGAACCCCTTACTGCGGGCCCAAGCTTCATTCACAAAATTCCCTTCTTCACCCGAATCAATGAGGGCAGATGCTTTAATAGACAACAGCTTGCGAGTCAAAACCACCGGCAAGAGAGTACGAGAACCCAAGGTGGGGGAGGTGGTGATAGCGCTCGCCAGGACTCCCCTGACTACCGGCGAGCGCCAGCTTTTCCCAGACAGGAAGCAGCCTGATGTCCCAGACCGCCACAGTAAAGACACAATCCCTCGTTGAGACGCCGTTGCTTCTCCCTGGCAGAAAGACGTAATCTGCCCAGCTGCATCGGCTCGGGATCCTTGTGGAAAGTGGGCGTTGCCACGGGAAGTGGACGGAAGTCCAAGCGAGGTGTAGAGGACGCCTTGACTCGTCGACGCAGTTCCATTCTGGTGTCGATGCGAATGGCGAGATCTATGAGGCCGTCAAGTTCGTCAGGAGGATCCCGTGCATAAATCTCGTCTTTGACCTCCACCGTCAAACCCTTGAGGAAGCGTGCTACGAGAGCCTCTGCATTCCAGTGGCAAGAAGCCACCAAATTACAGAACTCAATAGCGTAGTCCGCGACCGAAGGCTTGCCTTGCCGGAGAGCCGCCAGAAGTCGTGATGCCTCCTTGCCGAAGATCTTTATCATCTCAGCTTTAAAATCTGCAAAGTCATAGCGGTGTGCGGACAGCGCTTCCCACATCGCCGCTCCACAATGCCGAGCTCGTCCGACTTACAGGGAGATAACAAAGGCAACTTTAGCCCTCTCAGAAGAATAGGTGCGCGGTTGAAGGGAAAAGACGACCTCGCACTGGATAATAAATGCCCAGGACATAAGGTTGGCTCGCCATCGTACGGTGGGGGATTATTGACACGGGCTCCTGAGAAGCTAACGCGGGAAGAGAGGTCTCAGCCTGTGCAAGCCGTAGACGATCCAATCGATTAGTCACCTCGTGAACTTGGGCCGATAGAACATCCATGGTTTGCTGGGTGGCCATCAGTCCCTCCTCATGCCGGCCCAGCATTGCGCCTTGCTCTTCGATAGCAGTGCGAAGAGGTGTTCCGTCCGCTGGGTCCATTCTGGCCAGTGTGTTATGTCACGATCTGAGAGAGAGAGAGAGACCCAAGTGCAGGTGGAACATAAGTTTATTAAGGACGAAGTCAAATGAGAGTCACACTCGAGCCAAGCTCGGAAATAATAAATACGGAGGTAGTCAAGAAGGCTGGGGTCGGTCGATCCGCGAACAGAGTCCAGTGGGGCAATGACAGTTCAGAAGAGGGACAGGCAATCGTCAACCGAGGGGCGAACTTTATCATAGGGGTGAAGCAACTCGTAACCAAGAAGATCTAACCAGCGATCACCAACTCAGATGAGCACACACTGGACAGAAGACAAGGTTAGTACACAATAGATTCAAAATGACAAGACGTACCACGGTACAAAGGCAAGGCGATCAGCATAAATTGCAAAACACACTGGCAAGGAACAGAAAGACGGAAGCAACTATAACAGTCAGAAATTAGCGAGCAAAGAGAGAACAGGTGTGCAAGAGAGCGAAATGATAGAGTGGTAGCAGCTGTGCGTGAGCGCACATAGAAGAGAGTAAAACGAAAGACCGAGCAAGGATTAGACCAGAGTCCTGACAGTTAAAACATAATCTTAGTTTTGTTTTGTTAAAGACATGAATAACGGAGTTGAATCTTTACAGTTTTTTTCCAATTGTTAACACACAATTTTACTAGTCTGGTTTTATCAAAATACTTAACACAATTCACGAAACCACACACCTAAACTGCAAAATACCTCATATATCCTGCAAAATGAAGCACTGCAACCGAAACTACACATAGCATTATCAAAATCAACTTTTGCATGAAATGGCACACACATTCATATTACCAGATTTTTGCCTAACCAACTACACATTGTTGGGAATAATAAAAAGCACCCCCATCTTTAGTATTCTTTGCCATAATACTAAAATATGTATCAGATTGTTCACATGCTCAGAAATATTTGCAGATACACACACATGCTGTTGCAACATTTTATTTTTTCCACTACAGTAAATAAGTCAGTGCAACATATATGCACAGCAGATATATTTACATGGGACTGAACAAAAATATTCTTGCAAAAAACAGTAAACTGAAAAAGAATTTCAGAAAAAATATATTACAGGAAAAAAAAGAGGCAATAAATTTACAGTTTTTTTCAATCGCTAACTCTTAACACAGACTCACACCTACAAAACACAATTGGCCAAATGGATAATTTTTTTCTCAAAAACACATTTGGTTAAATATATGCTAACTCTTCATTTCAAAATGGAACACATATTTCTCTGCACACACGAACTTTACCAAAACACTGGAAATCTGACTCAAAATGAAATTATTCTGTCAAAGAATAACACTTGTTTTCACTTCACAAGGTACATGGAGTCAATCAAAGTAAACCAGGTTTCAAAATACTGGCTATTGTTGACATTACATAAACTGCATAGACTTTAATGTTTTAGTTTTACAGGTATTTGCATGCAAACCATGCAATCCACCAATTTCTTGGTTGGGAACTGCATGTCTACATGTACAGTAATGTTCACATTCAAAAGCATTCCAGTAAAAAGAAAGTCATGTTTTTTTCATTTACTGTTTACTACAGGAGGTACAGTAGAAACATGGTATGATAGAACAGAAAAAGTTTTACAGTATTGCTTACAGAACAAAATATCCATGAAACACACAAGAGCATTCTGAACAAAAAATCTGGTCATGTGGCTGATGGTCATAAACCTTCCACCTCCATGCAGAAAAGAACTCCTCTATGGGGTTGAGGAACGGTGAATAGGGTCGAAAGGAAGACACTTACCAGTCTTGGGTGGACTTCAAACCATGTTGTTATCGCTTGCGAATGATGGAAAGCCACATTGTCCCAGGTAATTACAAATGTCCTCATGTTTTCACCCTCCTGATCCTGCTCTGGAACCAGGCGCTGGTGGAGATCATTGAGAAAGGCAAGGAGGCGCTCGGTATTATAGGGTCCAACCTGACATCTGTGAAGGAGTAATCCTGCATTTGCAATTGCTGCACACATGGTAATGTTTGCCCCTCTCTGTCCTGGCACAACAACTGTGGCCCTTTTTCCAATTACATTTCGTCCACTTCGACGCCTTTTGGCCAGATTGAATCCTGACTATCTATGTATACGAATTCATGAGAGGCCTCCAATTCCATAACTCTCTGAAACAAAGTTTATGTAAATCAAGTCATTATTGTATACAATACTGTACTGTAACCTATTACTGTGTAGGTTACCGACTTGCAAAGTGCAAAGCTTATAGAAATGGATGTTGAATTGATTATACACTATACCTGGACATATTGTCATCGTAGCTCCTTGACTCTCTCACTGTTCCTCTCAAAGGGAACCGTGTAGAGCTGCTTCATCCGCACTCTGTGTTTGGACAATGTCCGCGTAATGGTTGTGAGGCTGATGCTATCGACCCAACAAAAATCACCTGTGTGTCAATTATTCGATTGTTTGTTTATTATCAGCTGAGATATATTGTTTTTGAACTGATATCATTGCAGAAGCAGAGGTTTTTATCTCGTTTCTAAAGTTTGGAATATTGTTTTTGCTATTGTGGGATGTTGTGTGTTAGCATTCGTAAATACTACAAAAACAATCCATAATTTTGTTGGGAGGTATAACTTGTCTGTTAAGAAAATGTAAGCATTGTGAAAGTTTGTTCACTGACTGCATATTGTGTGAAAACGACATGAAATGTGTGAGTGGTATGGCCACAAAAGACCGATGCTGTGCTAATTGTGTTTAGAGTTTTGAAAATGTGACAACTGGTTAGACAAACGCTTGTTAGTGACTCAAAAAAACTGTAATTAGGCAGCATCTTGCCGCACAGCCGGGTCTGGCCACAACGCCTCGTCAACATCACAGGCAATATCTTCCCTTGCCAGACATCAAGGGAAGAAGCGTCTTGAGTCCATCCCTGAATTGCACCCACACCAATCTCATCACATGCCTCTTCCATGGCCTGCACAAGAGGCATGCGCACAAAGGGCTGCCGGTCGTATACCTTCCACCGCCATGCCGAAAAGAACTCTTCTATGGGGTTCCGAAATGGTGAGTATGGTGGGAGGTATTGCACGAGAAATGTTGGGTGGTCAGCAAACCAGTTTTGGACTGGGGCTGCACGATGAAAGCTCACGTTATCCCATACTACAACGTATCGGTTTCTTTGATGGTCTGCATCATTCATATGCTCTGGTGGTATGAGAATGTTGTGAAGTCTGTCCAGAAATGTGAGAATATGGGCTGTGTTGTATGGTCCAAGGTTGGCATGACGGTGGAGGACACCATGCATACTGGAGATGGCAGCGCACATTGTGAGGTTCCCACCACGTTGGCCAGGAACATCTACAATGGCTCTGTGGCCAATGATGTTTCTCCCCCTTTTTCTGGTCTTTGCTAGGTTGAACCCAGCCTCATCTATAAAGATGAACTCATGTGGGATTGCATGAGCATCCATTTCCAGTACTCCCTGAAAACAAAGAACAAAATCAGTCAATATGGTGTTATCCAGTACACTGGGAAACAATGTTGCATGTAGTGTACTGCAGTCAATATAGGACTTACATCCACATAACCAAGTTTACAATGGCAGCTTCCTGTACCCCGGTGAACATTTGGCCCCTTCCTCCACCATGGTGTCGTCTCTCAGTCCTTCAGAAAATATAAAATAAAATATATATGGGGCTTGGACAATGCAGCCTAAATTTTTCCCCCACAGTAGACTACATTGTACAGGAAATTTGTACAGTTCATGAATGGCTGATGTCATACACCAAGTAAACAAGTGTCCCCCAACTGATACACTATGACATGGGGTGTACTACATGTGTGCTACATACAATTTTGGTTACATACCTGTTCTCTAGTCTAAAGGTCCGGATGACAGAGGCGACAGTAAAACGGCTTAAGTTTGGCTGCACTCTCTGTCCAGCCTCACGCATTGTCAGCCCATGGTTGATAACATTATCTACTAAGGTTCCTCTGATTTCATTTGAAAGTGTTTGTCTTCTTTGGCCATGAACTCCTCTATCTGCTCTACCCCTACCCCTCACTCTTCCTCCCCCTCTTATTCTCAACCTCCCTCTTCCTCTCTCTGCAATGTCTTCCATTGTTGTTGTAAAAAAAAAGGTTCTCATCTGTGGTCTTTTAATAGTGCTAACATCCTGATTGAAGTGTTAACAATTAACCATTGAGGTGTTTGGCCAGGTGGCACATGTAATTGGTGTCAATTAGTGTCATTTTGAATGGCAGTGTTTTGAAATGGCAAACATGTGACTTTATGTCAGATTGTTGTGTGTTATGCAGAGAACTGTGTTCAGTGCATTGAAATAGTGCCTTTTTGAAATGCAATATGTGTGTAAAGCAGAAAATGTGTTTTGGAGACTTGAGAAGAAGTTTTCCTCTCTGTGTGTCAGTTTAAATAATTGTGCTGTGCATGTCATTTTAGTGTGTTAGCAATTGGAAAAAACTGTAATAAATGAACCTATTAATTTAGTTGACAGACTTGCACCACCATCTGTTATTAGCAAATGGCATCTCTGTTGAAAACAATTCTCTTAAGTTTTATACAACGTTAATCTTGTTAGACGATTATTGTAAAAATGAGTCTCGACTTGTCGAGACTGTTTTTCAAGATGTCTGCTGTCTGTATACGTGTAATGTACTGTCTTTATAACGTATCTTCTTATTAAACTGTTGTTCACTTACAAAGCTCTTAATGCTTCGGTTTGCATGTAAGGACCCTCATTATGCTACTGTGGTAGTGTGAGGCTATTTTGAGCCTTGTGGTATTAACTAGCGATTTACTTTAATTTACTCTCTGCCCCATATACTAGCGTTATATGCTAATCTATTTTTGGAGATAAAACTCTTTACATTAGATTATCATGAAAACGCATCCCAGAGAACGATCTACTCGGTAACCATGTGTTAATTACCCCTAGGTTCATTTTTCACCGGAGTTGTCCTTTAAGACTAGTGGACGGTTTGTCTCAGAACAGGAAAATTGAGGAAAATTTAAAAATTGATACTGTACAGTATTTTTACCACTTTAAAATTTGTGCACTGATTTGTGTATTTCACAGGATATAAGCAGGGAGATGATTCAGGAGACCTTCTCCAGTCATGTCATGAAAATCACTGTACTGAGCCGATCTGTAGAAGAGGAAGATGCCAGTATATCTGATGTCATCATTGTCATCGAGGGGACGGAGTTTTACTATTTGTTTTATTTCATGTTCCCATCTTTAAGGAATATCTGTCATGATTCTGCCGCATCATGTCATGTTTCTCTTGGTTTAGTGGCAGGATCATGACAGAACCTCATGTTAAATGTGGAGAGAGACAATTATTGTTCTTATGGCCTTCCATACTCTCTCCGGTCTCGTCATTGTTCCCATCCTCTCGTTACCCTCGTTATTGCTTCATGCCCTTCACCTGTTTCCCTCTTTATTTGCTCCCTTATTTAATGCCCTTGTGTCTTCTGTCTTGTGCTGGTTCATTGTGGTTGTGTGGTGAGTCCATGTGTCTTGTCAAAGACTAGTTCAGTGTATTTGTAGTTCTTGTTTTGAGTTTATGTTAAGTCTTTGTGTAGTTAGTCTTAGTCATGTTATTGTATCCATGTTTTGTTCTGTTACCCCCTCGTGGGTCTTTGTTTTATTATTTGTTAACCCCTTACCTGCTGTCTGCACCTGGGTCCTCTCCGTGTCTCACCACGAGAATCGCGACAGAATGAACCAGCCATAATCGGACCCAGCAGACAGAGGGATCGTTGTGGCAGCAGTAGAGGCTGCTGGGTTCCCCTCCAGGGTTAGAGGCTGCCGGACTCCCTTCCAGGGCCAAGAACGTTGGACTCCCTTCCTGAGTCAGGGCCGCCGGACTCCCTTCCAGGGTTGAGACTGCCGGATTCCTGCTCAGGGCCGAGGCCGTCGGATTGCCTTCCAGGGTCGAAGCTGCCGGAATCCTGTTGCCCGCAACCGATCCCCAGCCGGGCATTCCCGCCCGGTGCATGCGGCCATTCCGGCCCGGTGCATGCGGCCATTCCGGCCCGGTGCATGCGGCCATTCCGGCCCGGTGCATGCGGCCATTCCGGCCCGGTGCATGCGGCCATTCCGGCCCGGTGCATGCAGCCATTCCGGCCCGGTGCATGCCTGTTCCGTGTCTGCCGGCTACCCTGTTCCGTGTCTGCCGGCTACCCTGTTTCGTGTTTGGTACCTGTCATGCCGGCTATCGTGTCCATGTCAGTTCCCTTTGGACTCTTGTGTGCCCCTTCCCTTGGACTCTTGTGCTTGCCCGTTTTGATTTATTGTATTGTCATGTTGTATTATGTTGCCATTGTCACAGTCTGTCTTGTCTTGTTTGTGCCTTGAGGAGCATCAGGTTGCTGCTCCTTTAGGAGAGGCTTATGTCATGATTCTGCCGCATCATGTCATGTTTCTCTTGGTTTAGTGGCAGGATCATAACAGAACCTGATATTAAATGTGGCGAGAGACAATTATTGTTCTTATGGCCTTCCATACTCTCTCCGGTCTCGTCATTGTTCCCATCCTCTCGTTACCCTCGTTATTGCTTCATGCCCTTCACCTGTTTCCCTCTTTATTTGCTCCCTTATTTAATGCCCTTGTGTCTTCTGTCTTGTGCTGGTTCATTGTGGTTGTGTGGTGAGTCCATGTGTCTTGTCAAGTCTAGTTCAGTGTATTTGTAGTTCTTGTTTTGAGTTTATGTTAAGTCTTTGTGTAGTTAGTCTTAGTCATGTTATTGTATCCATGTTTTGTTCTGTTACCCCCACGTGGGTCTTTGTTTTATTATTTATTAAATATGTTACAGTTTTTCTCAATCGATTTGGTACATTTCTCCAAACTCAGGTAACAGCTCTCAAAACAGTTAACACAGTGATCAGTACACTTTGTAATTGTCCTAAACAGATAGCAAATTCTCCTTCATTTCATGCAAATCACAAATCAAAAGCATAATTTTCTCAAAACACTGTGCACAAACATCTCTCATTTTATCACAGCAGTTCATACATCCAACCAAATCTTAAGTATATCAGGAAAAACATTTGTAACTTTGTCATTTTTCTTCACAAAGATCACAAGCATTTTTGTACCATTTTCAAAACACAACAAACAAAACTCTGTGAATTGTAAAGTAGTCAGTTGCACACGGTGTGTCTTCAATTAACGCCAAATTTGTATCTGATGACTTAGTAATCCACTCAACACAGTAAAAGCCAATTTCCTAATTGTTCACACAGCTGTCTTACGTAATTACAACAACTACAAAAGGGGAAGAGAAGAAGAACAAAGAAGACAAATGAGGAGATACAGTAAGACAAAAAAAAGAAGTATGAGCAGTGGAAACAGAAGAGGTTTAAGAGTGAGAGGTGGTGGCCAGGGTAGAGGGAGAAGAGGAAGAGGAGATAGAGAAAGAAGAGCTGAAGATGTAGGAGGAAGAGCTGAAGATGTAGGAGGAAGAGCGAGAAGAGGACAGGGAGGAAGAGGAGGGCAAAGAGGAAGAGGAGGGTAAAGAGGAAGAGGAGGCCAAGGTGTAAGAGGAGGGAGGAGAGGTAGAATTAGGATAGGGTACACGCGTGTTTCAAATGAAATCAGAGCCACACTTATTGACCATGTCATAAATCATGGTCTCTCACTGAGAGAAGCTGGCCAGAGAGTTCAGCCCAATATAAACAGATCCACAGTGGCTTCAATTATCCGTACATTTCAGAGGGAAAACCGGTAAGTAACTATCATTGTAAGAGTAGAATGAAAGAGTCCATGTAGTCTTGTTTGACATAGGTCTAGATCTCTACAGTAAATGTTCCTGCTTGTCCAAACCTTTCTCAGAATTGAAGTTCGAGAACATTCAGGTGGACGAACAAGACTTTTTTCAGTTGAACAAGAGCATGCCATTGTTGACATGGTGGTCCAGAACAACACCCTCTGCCTCAAAGAAATTCAGCAAAGAATAACACAGGACAATCAACTGTTCCACAATATCCACCCATGCAGTCTCTCCACAATTGGCCATGTTCTAAGAAGAAATGCTATCCGAATGAAGCAAGTATACAAAGTGCCCTTTGAGAGGAACTCCGTTAGAGTGAAGGAGTTGCGATTGTTCAAGTATGTGCAACCCAATTACTGCAATTTTACTGTCAACTCAAAGATATATTTTTCCTGAATTTTAAGTTGTGTCCATTAACTATTCCATGCTACTATATGTGAAAAGATTT
The DNA here is from genome assembly GCA_037178815.1 of Barbatula barbatula. Classification (NCBI taxonomy): domain Eukaryota; kingdom Metazoa; phylum Chordata; class Actinopteri; order Cypriniformes; family Nemacheilidae; genus Barbatula; species Barbatula barbatula. The sequence goes on along the minus strand of CM074077.1, from coordinate 6,804,718 downwards.
AGGCATATCTATGTATACTGCTGCTTCAAAGTGTAAACTCAAACTTCAGCAACAATTTCACAGTAGTATTGACTGCAATCAATGCCATTACTGTAAAACACAAATTTAGCATATTTTACCTTGTGTTCTTTTTACTCTAGAGAATATTGGAGTTGGATAGCAGTGCAACTCATTATGAGTACCTGTATATTGATGAAGCAGGCTTCAATCTTCACAAAAAAAGGAGAAGAGGGAGAAATGTGATTGGCCATCGTGCTACAATCAATGTCCCTGGACAACGAGGAGGCAACATCACTCTCTGTGCAGCAATTTCTACAACTGGTGTTGTGGCACACAATGCTGTCTTGGGACCATACAACACAGCAAGGCTCCTACATTTTTTAAACCTCCTCAATGAAATCCTCTTTCCGCAGGGTGATCAGGAGCAAATGGTGCGGAATTTTGTAGTTGTTTGGGACAATGTCCAATTCTACCATTCAGCACTAGTGCGAGAGTGGTTTGAGAATCACCCACAATTCAGGATGGTGTTTCTTCCACCATATTCTCCTTTCCTGAATCCAATTGAGGAATTCTTCTCCTCTTGGAGATGGAAAGTACATGATCGCAACCCTTACAACCAAGTAAGTCTTCAAGCAATGGAAGAGGCCTGTGGAGATATTGGGGCACAAGCATGTCAAGGATGGATACAGCATTCAAGGCGTTTTTTCCCACGATGCATGACTCTTGAAAATATTTTCTGTGATGTTGATGAAATTCTCTGGCCAGATGTAATTGAGAGGCATGATCAATAAAATAATTGATTCAAATGAATGCAGTACATTTATCACTTTATTTTTTATTTACCTATATACTTATTTGCATAATATATATATTTTTGTGTGTGTTGGGTGACAACTTATTGTTATACAGCTGAACTCCTCATTAAAGAACTTAATGGAAAACAAGTATTTTCATTCATTTCATTGTGTATCTTCAGCTGAATTTGTTATAAAATCAACAGAGAACACACTTTTAGTTTTGATGTTAATATTGAATTTTAATAAATGCATTATTAGAATAAAATGCTGTGTTTCATTGTGCGGTGATAACTTAACGGTTTCGCCAGCATTATAGCGTGTTTAGTTTGCTGTGTTAACTGTTTTGAGAGCTGTTACCTGAGTTTGGAGAAATGTACCAAATCGATTGAGAAAAACTGTAACCCCTTACCCGCTGTCTGCACCTGGGTCCTCTCTCCGTGTCTCACCACTCGAGAATCATGACAATATCATTGAAATAAAAGTATTCAAGTAAAATGTATGTCAGTGTTATTTTATTGAATGAACACCATTTAAATACATAAACAACATCAAGTAATTTTAAAATAATATTTAAAGTAAAGGTTACTAGGATTATTGTGTAAAAAAAAACATTTATCAGCATTACTTGAGTAAAACATATAAACAAACAGTCAATACAATTTACTGGGAAATTCCAAGTTACTAATTAAAGCTGCAGTTCCTTGTGTTTCATTTTTCCTTGGGAATTCTATTGAAATTACTCACATTTTGTAAGTGAACAAAACTTTCCTAACTTTTTTTCAAGTAAATCCTACTCCAAATTTTCTTCAGAGCACTCTGGTTTGTACAATAGTTTTTAGCTCTGTTCTCACACATTTTTTTCTTCAGATCGGTACCAACATGGTTGAATACCTGCGATCAAAAGGCACAATCGATGACTCATGCTGGGAGACAACGAGTGCTTTCAGGCTTTTGGTATACTAAATGGAGAAGCACTTGAGCAAAAAACATTGCTGGCAGCATTAGATGTTTGCTTTAAAGCTTTCTATGTCTTGGGTATCAATTACAGTGCTCTCTCGTCTGGCAGTTTCTACAGACTGTGGTGTTTGGACTTCTTGGAGATGAAACTTCAATAAGAATTCTACGTGCTTTTATATCTGCTGCTAAACAGTATAGCTATTGTTAATGAGAACAGCTTTGCTGGTGCAATTTATTTAGCTTTAAGTTCTGTGACCCTTTCTCTCTTATGAAAAACAGAATGTATGCAGTTTGTTATTTTGGCTGAATATTAACTGATTCTGACATTGTGCAGCGGTGCAAAAAGTGTTTAACATGTTCTGAGAATGTTTTAATGCCAATGATTTAACAACACATTTTTCTGTGACAATTTCTCTAGTAGGAAATGTAGAATTTATGCCGTTTGTTATTTTTACAGAATGTTATTCGATGCTGACATTGTGTAAAGGTGTGTTCAATTAATTAGAGAATGTTTTTCTGCCAATGTTTTTACACTAATTAATACATTTAATTACATTTAATAGTTAATAAATTTTTACTGTGACCATTTCTTTCTTAAAGAAATAGAATGTATTCAGTTTGTTATTTTCGCTGAATGTTAACTGATTCTGACATTGTGCAGATGTGCATAGTGTTCAACAAATTATAGAAAGTTTGAGCATGTTTTAATGTCAATTTTCTTTTACACCACAGTTGATGTAGTAGAACAATTATTTTCTTAGGACATGTAGAATGTTTATTTTGCTTAATGAATTTCCAAGGTCAACACAACTCAGCTGGGTCAAAATAACCTAGCGCTGGGTTTGTCCCTTTTTGACCCAGAGCTGGGTTACCAAAGTAATTTATTTTTAACCCAGCATTTTTTAGAGTGATCAACTTGAGTAGTTTTTTTTCATTGATATATTTTTAATTTTACTCAAATCATTTTTAAAATACTGACTTTTACTTGAGTGACAGTTTCTCTGGTTACTTGTACTTTTACTTAAGTAAAACCACCTTTGCTTAAAGCAATAAAATGCACCTGATATCCTTTGTAAACTCTCCAATTAGTAAATCCATTTCACCTGTTTATTACTCTTCAGCAGTGATACTACATAAATACAGCATATAGTCCTATATTTAGGACATTTTTATAAAAACTGCATACATTTAAGTTCTGGCTTTATTCGCCCTGTCTGTAAAATCAGGCCTTAGAATTGTCTTTTAATTTCAGTTTATGCGGTCGCTCTGTATATATGGCATGGGTGATGAGTATTTAGCTGGTCAAGTGGATTTGTAATTGTGTAGATATAACAATTGTTATCATGAGCATTGTAATGTTTTAAGTGGATGTCATAACAGATGTCAGTAGATGGGAAGATTTTAAAACGAGCAGTTCATTCATAAATCCATAGGATCGTACCTTCATGCTGTAGAGAGCTGCTTTAGAAATACAAACCAGAAGACAGAAGAGCATGGATATTTCATGGAAAGATTTAATATGTTGGTTCTGATGTTGTACTAACAAACACAACAACAGACAAACACATTTAAAAGCAATATCAAACAAGCATCAGTAATATCACAATGTTTTTGTACAGCTAGACTGTTTTGTGACCACTCAAAATTCTGCATTAATGTGTAATGCCACATAATAAAACGACAACATTACACTGTAAAACTTTGCTGTAATTTTGCAGCACGTTTGCCAGTAACATTCTGTGGATTTCATTTACAAATTTGTTATAAAAGGATCACCATCACAGAAGCCGCAAACTTTGCAAAACACAAAATGTATGTCACTGCAATACTTTTTGCCACGACTGTAGCCTATATTTAGGGAAGACATGAAGTCTATGTACTGTAAGTATTTAAAATGGGACCAAAATTTACTCTGTTAAATAATTTGACATTTATTTCTGTAACAATAAGGCTATATTTGTTTTATGTCTGTTTGTTGATATTTAACTGTAATAAAAAGAATGTTTGTCATTAAATGTCTGTACTCCATCTTTATGTTACAAATGTATTTAGTAAATGTCACAATACTCTAAGGTCAAAACACTATTCAGGGATCAAAGTTAATATAAATTGTATTTAGATAAGGACTGGCTGGCCGGGAGCCTTGCGTTATTTGACAGTGTTGCCAGATCGTGATAGAAAAAACAGCAAACAAAGACAACAAAGATCTCATAAACCTCAAATATCAGAAACTAACCACTATGTCCCTAAGTGTTGAACTTTATGAGCTGAAGAGAACATTGCAACACTACAAACGAGTTCTCTGGGACGCATCCTTCAGAGAATAAACAATTTAGTTGAAATTGAAGAAAAACTTGAGCTGAAAAATAGCAGATCTGCTAATTGCGTCAATCATCACAAATGCCAGTGTGACTACCTGTTATGTAAACACCGTTTAAGGGATTCACTCCCGCATTTAAATGCGGTTGTCACTTCTGAAACTTTGCAGGGTGTACGTTGCTACTGTGTGCTCTAGTGCTTTACGGCGCAGTGACGCTATACTAGTTCCTCTCCATATGTCACTGTCCCGAGAGCTACACGGCTGAGGTGAGCCGGTCACACACGTGGACGGGGACCCCATCCCAGTAAGTGTGTGTTGGTATAGATGCGAAAGACCCGAACTATTTGATGATAAGCGGCTGGAAAGGTCCATGGAGTTTGGTGGAGGGCCAACGCACTGGGACAGGGACTGTGCCATCGCCTGCTGTCGGCCCAGTGCGGGCGGTATTTGCAGCTGTGATACTCCGGGCATTCCAGCCGCGGCCCAGGGATTGTCGTTTGCATGAAAAGAGCAAAGACTATCACTCATAGAAGCAGCAGACGGAAACTGGGACAACCCGTGTGTTGGTAGCAGAGTACCCGGCCCCCGGAAAACGCTGGTAGTCTTCTTGCGTTTCTTCCATTTTGCACGCCGATTCTGAAACCATACCTGGATTTAAACATATTTTCGTTGTTGTTAAATATTATTGAAGCGGACAAAATGTATTAAAATAGTTTAAATAGTTTAGAAAGTAGAAGCCACGAAAACATTTTTATTTAAATACAACCAATTATTCGGAACATTTAAAAATCGAGATTAGATAACATCGTGTGATGGGATTTTGAATTAACAAGCAACTGTGATTTTAGAAATCTGTATTTGAGGAAGTTTTTATGTAAAACTGTGTTGGATTATTCTGGTTCTCCGTAAATGGTGTTGGTGTTTAAAACGCACCCTTAAATTATACGAATCATGTGCTCATTTATTGCTTAAATCAAGTAAAATTCGGAACATTATAATCCTAAAATCTAGTTACACCACTCTATATCCGAAGTTAAATAAAACAAGAGGCGGATTTCATATTACAAACTGTTTAAACATATATTTTCCCTTACAACTGTAGCGATTAAATTGTTATAATCCATGACACATTCTCGGAGACACAAATTTACACAAAAATCACCGTTTATGGACATTTAGCGGTTATTGCGAATAACTAAACGGGGTTTAAGAAGTGCATTAATATATATGATTTACAGCTTTTTCGCATTGCTGTTAACGTCACAAGTCACAGTAATTTATAAAGCATACGTTTCATAAAGTGTTTGTCTAATACGCCACAACTTAGACCATTTTTTATTCGTTTATATTATGACTGAAAGCATTTATTAACAATAATTTAATCTCTACAAAGATAAATGTTCACGTTTTATTTGTGGAGGCTACATTCCTGGCACTGCAACTTCAAATCGTCACCTTGTTGATATAAGGTTTTATATTTGACAGTTTTGACATTTTTGTCAATGTGAAGTTATTCACATTTTTTATTCTGTGACTATTTATGACATTTTGAATTAACAAGCAACTGTGATTTTAGAAATCTGTATTTGAGGAAGTTTTTATGTAAAACTGTGTTGGATTATTCTGGTTCTCCGTAAATGGTGTTGGTGTTTAAAACGCACCCTTAAATTATACGAATCATGTGCTCATTTATTGCTTAAATCAAGTAAAATTCGGAACATTATAATCCTAAAATCTAGTTACACCACTCTATATCCGAAGTTAAATAAAACAAGAGGCGGATTTCATATTACAAACTGTTTAAACATATATTTTCCCTTACAACTGTAGCGATTAAATTGTTATAATCCATGACACATTCTCGGAGACACAAATTTACACAAAAATCACCGTTTATGGACATTTAGCGGTTATTGCGAATAACTAAACGGGGTTTAAGAAGTGCATTAATATATATGATTTACAGCTTTTTCGCATTGCTGTTAACGTCACAAGTCACAGTAATTTATAAAGCATACGTTTCATAAAGTGTTTGTCTAATACGCCACAACTTAGACCATTTTTTATTCGTTTATATTATGACTGAAAGCATTTATTAACAATAATTTAATCTCTACAAAGATAAATGTTCACGTTTTATTTGTGGAGGCTACATTCCTGGCACTGCAACTTCAAATCGTCACCTTGTTGATATAAGGTTTTATATTTGACAGTTTTGACATTTTTGTCAATGTGAAGTTATTCACAATTTTTATTCTGTGACTATTTATGACAACATGTGAAATGTTTTCTTTACTTTGTTTACATTTTTAACTTAAAACATTACGATTTAATTATTATTTTTTTATGTACAAATGGAAGGCAAAAAGCTCCTTTTCTCAAAACTGTTCAGATAGAACCTTTTAATTCCTAGGCGCAGATGTGTTTCAAATGTCAAATACATACAGTGTTTAGACAAAGCGTAGAGATGTATTATTTAATTTGCATCTCCTTGCAATTATATGCATTCAGTTGTAAGTAATATTTTTGTTTCGGAAAAAACATGCAAACTTGTAAACATGGTTTGAAGTCGATCTGAGCAAGTACCTTCTACCTCACCTGAACTCGTGACTCCGTTAAACCAATCCGTAATGCAAGTTCTTCTCTCATGAAGATATCTGGGTAGTGGGTTTTAGCAAAGCTCCTTTCTAGTTCGTTAAGTTGCGCTGGAGTAAATCTGGTCCTATGGCGTTTCTGTTTTTGTTGATTAAGTTTTCCACCTGACTGATTACAGTTTTGTTGTTGCTGCATTTCTTGGTCTTTAGCATTGGATCCACCATTACTTATGTCTTCTCGGGGAAGCAGGGTGATCCCCTCTTCTCTCTCTGTAGCCGAGGTAAGATCCCCTGGGTGCCTGAGAAGCTCGGTTGCAGCATCATTCACCCCTGTAGCACACGTAAGCTATTTAGCTTTTCCAAAGCCAAGGAACATACAAATATCAACACTAAAGCCAAAACGACATGTGTAAAAATAATAAGGAACAATTACAAGCAAATCGCTATATCGAAGTTTTTTTAAATTGCAAAATGAATTACAAAACAATCACTGTTTAGCTCCATCATTAAATTAATATTTTACTTAACATGAATATCTATTAATTAAACAATTTTACAAAGAAAAAGGATGCAGTATAAAATTCATAAAATGTTGTCACGGTAGTTAACCACTTTGAAAAGTAAGAAAATGTTTAGCTTACACTGAAGTTGAAGACCGGAATTTGGTGGCGATAACTCACCAATGCGAGTATCCAAGAAGTCGACATTAGAAAGCATTGCGCACTGCTGAAGTTACAACTGCTTCCAAAACTACCATATACAACTTTAATCCTTTTCCTTAGTACAGTACATAAAGTTCAAATGAAGGAAAGTAAGTCAGTGCAGTTAAAAATGCGGTTTCGTGTATTATACTGTTATATTGGGCAGAGATATTGGGCGGCGCATAATAATTGAATGAACCTCTGATCTGCAAAAAATGGTATCCAATCAGGATTGGGGGTTGAAAAATATCACCCAGCCGCAGCCACTAAAAAACCTAACGGGGTTAAATGTCCTTAAATCTCTAATCATTCGAAGTGTAAACTATTGCATCGCCCTCTTATTATGCATCTTTAATGACTTTATAATCACGGCAAATAATTAGTCAATAATAAATAGCACTAAAACATTATTGTGAAAAACCCTCAATTGATAGTCTTAGGTGACCTCGTTTAGATACAGTTGTGTCAACAAATACTTTTTCATTGGGCTTAAATCTAGATCAAATGAATGTTTATTTAAAAGTTCTAGTGCATAATAAATATCAGGGTTACATTAATAATATTTTAGCTATTTAAAACTATACATTTAACCCTGTTGCTCCATCACTTTAATTCAGATTTAAATCTCAATTAAGGATTACCTGTTTAACATTGAAACCCATTTCCGCCACGTGGTTAAAAAAATCAAGTTCTTAAAAATCGAAATGATGAGATAAAAAGTAATAATTATGAGATAAAAAGAGAAATAAGAGATACAAAGCCGACATCCGTTGGTCGACATTATGAGATGGCAAAATCCGCTGGTTAAAATGGTGAAAATGCCCCTCATTGGTTTTACAAACCACGATTGGTTATATATATATATATATATATATATATATATATATATATATATATATATATTTGTTTAAATATATATATATACATATATATATATTAGTTATTTGTTGTCCATTTTTAGAGACTTAGGAAATCACTGACAAATAAACTGATCCCTGGGTTTAAATGTTGGAAATGGTGTTTCTTCTTGTCTTTCCTTAAACACAAATAGTCAATTAAAGTTAAAGAATTCGTCGGCCAAAATAAGACTAAATAAGAGAGAAATTAGTGCAGACATCCAAATGCATCAGCATACACATTATAATAAAAAAGAGTGGAAAATATAAAAATATAAACAAATTGTAAATAGACAATTGTGCAGAAGTAATAGGTATGTAAAATAGATATTAGTGAATTAGTGAATATTCAAATTTATAAAAAGCAATACGCCTTGATGCCTTAGTACTCCTTCTGATGCACCAGCCAGAGAGAAAAAGTTAAAATATGTTGTGTCCAGGGTGTATAAAGTCTGTAATGATTTTTCCTACACTTTACAAGGGGTTTCCCACCAGTGAAAGCACAAATTATCTTTTCAGCAGTCTGGACTATCCGTTCTTGTCTTGTGATCAACTGATTATCCAAAACAAACCTGACAGTGAAGCGCACAGAACAACCTTTTTTGGATCTCCCACTTCAGGTCCTGTGAGATGGTGGAACCCAGTAACTTGAAGTACTCCACAGCCAAACAATAACAAAATATAATGTTTTATGGGCAAGTGCACTCGCACTCGCTAATGCAAATGCACTCGCTAATGCAGATCTATGTTCCTGCCAGATCCCTGCAGTCTGCAAAGGAACAACGACTAGTGGTACCATCCCAAAAAGGAAAAAAGTCACTCTCCCGTACCTTCTCTGGATCTGTTCCACATTGGTGGAATGATCTACCAGCTGCTACAAGATCAGCAGACTCGGTTGCCATCTTTAAAAAACGCCTAAAACGCATATCTTTCGTCAACACGTCGCTGGTTGATTTTTCCTAATTCTCTTCCCTTTCCTTTATAAAAAAAACCACTTACTAACCTCACTATTCTTAGCTTTTTATACTGTGCTAGGCTTTAATGGACTAGTTTGATGCACTTATGTATATGGTTGCCTATATTGTTATAATTGCTTCCAATGTTTCCTCATCTGTAAGTCGCTTTGGATAAAAGCGCCTGCTAAATGACTAAATGTAAATGTAAAATTCAATGTGTGTGGAATCCTTTCAACAAAAGATCTATAAGCTGCTGAAAGGTGTTTTACTGCCAGATAACATGCCACCTGCCAACAAACTACCAGTAAAAACCCAGTGAAGCCATTCAAATCATTGTATCAAGAGTTTTTCTGCTATGGTTTCTATTGTGAAACATAATATTAGACTTGTGAAGTCATCTCTTAAATGCATATGTTTCTATGTATGATTTTGTAGGGCAAAAAAAACCCACTGCCTTTTAAAAGTTCTAAAACACTTGATTGAAATGTTTCCCATGATCTTACAATCTTTTTATCTGAAATTGTGTGTTTAAATGTTTGAAATGACTTTTGTAGACAAAAATATAATTAAATATAATAATTTATTTAATTAGACAACTAAAATTGTGGACCACATAATATAGAAAATGCAGTCATTAAAAACCCATAATAGATTAAATTTCTTCCAATAATATTTAAAAATCTTCCTATAAGGTGAAATTTCAAGAAGCTGCTCGATAATACAAAGAGTACAATTTTGGAAATGGTGGCTACTTTGAATATGCTACATATATACTTTAGTGCTGCATATAGTTTTGATCTCCTCTGGATGCTTTTAAACATAATTCCTACTTTAAATTATGATGAGTACTATAATACTAAAATGTGGTCTGTGAATTTGTAGTATTTTAGTAATTAGATGCTTCTAAAATGGGACTTTGGGTCAGTTCAAATGAATCAGGTTGCTTGTATCAACCTAAATAAAATACTACAATTATTTCTATTTACACCATTTAACCAGCGGATTTCGCCTGCGTGCCCTGTCTTGTCTGCACTGCCCATGCGAATGTTAAGTCATAATTTCAACTTTTTATGTAATCTTTTACATTTCTACTTTTTTCTCATAATTATGACTTTTTTAGAGCCTGATTTTTTTTATCACGGGGCGGAAATTGGCTTCCCTAGTTAAGGATTTAATGAGGCGGTTAAAAAAAACAAATACTAGGCCTAGCTATCTACAATGAAACATGTGGATAAAAGATCATGAATCGAAACTGAGCGTCGTGTCACGCTTCAGATATGGGTTTAATAACACATCAGCATCCAAAGTTTCAGCAGAGAGTTTCTGTTTTGGGGGATCTGATTTTTCCCGTTCGTTAGCTGGCATCGGCTGTGAAGCGTCACGTTCGGATGCCCCATTTTTATCCTACATGCATGAAACATTTCTGCAAATGAACGGAAAAAGCAGACCCCTGAGAAGAGGTACCTTTTTTTAACGGCACTGGTACAGATATTTTACTGCACATGTGACAGGTCGCGATTGCCGTACTGCACTCTACTCGCTCCAGCAAAGTTTCCATTACCCCTCTTGTGCAAGACCGGTGCAACGCGCAGCTGACAGTCACAACCACTCGTGTCACCGGCCTCGGCCATTCCCTCACGGCTCTGGTCCCGCCTTGCTCGTTACAAACACCCCTCACCCACCCATCAAGTAACCTGGGCGGAGGACCGTGGGTGCTTCTCATTTGTGCGTCCTCGTTTCCTTTCCTCGCTTCCTTTCCTCGTGTCTTAGCTCCACCTCTTCAGGATGCGAGAGAATAAATCAAGGAAAAGACGCAAGGACGGAGGAATCGAAGCTAGTGAAATTATATATCCTCACTCTTTAGCGTCACTTCTAAGCGTCGTCAACTAATGATGACTGTACACCGCTGGATTTAGCTTGCACATCGGGATTATTGAACCAAAGATATAATTATTTATATTGTAACCGTTTCAACCTCCACAAAATACCACATTTGTTCTTTTTTTACCAGTTATTATTAATTAATTATTGTTGTTGTGCTTTCACATACTTGTACATGTAAACAATAATGATAATTATTATAATAATAATAATTAATAAACAGTGGCAAGAACACAATTTTTACTAAAGTAAAATACAAAAAAGTTGGCAAAAGTGAATTAATGCACAATACATAGCCTACTTAAAAAAAATTAATGCTTCTGCAAACATACATGGATCAATTGTTTATGACACTACTTGTTAGCCTAGTGATTATTGTTAATTCCATTACATCATCATTGGACTTTAATAAGAGTATTCTGTATATAAATCAATTTGCGTTACACATTTCCATCTACAATGAAAACGATGGTAGGTATATCCTGTGCCCTATCATTACAGCACATTCTGCACAAAATGAACAGCATCGTTCGAGCAGATGGAAAGCACGATTCCGTCATTGTGTCCTACTCCTAGCTGAGGTATTGTTAAAAATACTATGTGCACATACTGTATGTTTTGGGGTTAATATTTGAATTCAGATTCACAGCATTCTATGTTGTTCTTAAGTATAGATTAAAAGAACAGCTACTCCGATTTATACTGAAATAAATGCAACCGTACCACTGCTAAAATTATACTTCGATGGTAGGCAGCAGGGACATGCACATGAATTTTGAGGGGCAGTTGCTCTGAGGGCACCCCCCCAAATAAACAACAACTCACGGGCTATATGAAGGACTGAGAATAACAGGGTCTTTATTAAAATATATATATAAATAAGTAAAACACTGAAATACAGCACTCAATTACCTTAACTAGTACTAATAATAACACAGCATCTTGGCTTCAAACAATACCAAAAATAGTGATAGGATTTAGGCATTTAACCATTTAGAATAAAATAATGAATGTGATGCATTACTTCCATCATTAATTCTTCTTGCTAAAACGAAACGTGAGAAACTAACTATCAGCAGACATGTAGCTTAGTTTGCCTAATGCTTACCTACCAAAAAAATGTTTGCCTAGGCTGCTTGTCTGCAAGCTATCTGTCTTATTATTTAGGCGTGCAGCGCTGCAGCTACATAAACAGAGTTTGCCCTTCCCCTTCTGACTTTCACTTTTGATGCCTGAATATGGAAGTGAATGACGCTTTGCGTTTTTTTTATCTAGACCTTTGTGAAATTCTGCATCCATTGTATGATTTATTTATTTATTTTCCACCTTGGAAGGGCAACGTGAGTCGAGAAGGGCATCTGGGCAGTTGCCCGGGCAACCTGAGCAACCCCCTGTGCACGTCCCTGGTAGGCAGAACCTCAAGGTGGACTGTGGTGAGGAAGGCGGGACGAGAGCCGTGACGCGGGGCCAGTGGTGTGAGTGATTGTTGCAATCAGCTGTGCACGCACCGGTCCCGCATCTCTGACGGAGGAGATTGGGAGCTTAATAGGACAACCGGCAGGACTGTTGACGAGAGAGGACCGGGCCCGGACATTGTGTTAAGTTTGTGTTTGTTTTATGGCCGGCAGTCGACTGTGAGGTGGCTGCCGGTCTTTACTTCCGTGTTTATTGTTTGTTTATGTTTAATTAAAGTTTTATTGTTTGAATGTCCGCCGGTTCCCGCCTCCTTCCTTCCCTTCTATGGAACTTTATTACATGGACTTTCGACTCAACCGGGACTCTATGGAAGCTTTGATGAGGATGCTGCCACAAGATGAAGCACATGGATGGGGACATCTCATAACGTAAGATGTCCCGGGCCTTTCAGGTGCCAGTATCGTCTGTTTGTAGGCTGGTTCACACAGGACCATAAAGATTGCATCCTTGCGCCAGCAGGTCATTCAGTTCCCAGATGCACAAGACCTTGATGAGGTTGTCCTTGATAAAATTGATGATATTGCTCCTGTGAAAGTCAGGAAGAGTGGTAGACAAAAAGCACCTTGGAGAAACTCAACAGCAGTGCAAAATATTAAAAGACAATGCAGAAAAGCAGAGCGCTTGTGGCGGAAGACAAAACTTGTAGTCCATTATAACATCTACAAAGACGCCATCCATGCTTTCAAAATGGAACTAGGCAAAGCTAGACAGACTTTCTTCTCAAATATTATGAACAGCAACTTAAACAACACCCGGACTCTTTTTGCTACTGTAGAAAGACTGACAAACCCCCCAAGCCAGATTCCCAGTGAAATGCTCTCAGACAGCAAGTGCAGTGAGTTTGCTTCTTTCTTCTCAGATAAAATCAATAACATTAGAAAGGTGATCAGCACATCCTTGTCACTCTAAAGGTCAAACAACAAAAAATCAAGTCAGAAATCTCTGTGGGTCTCTAGAGTCAGACCTTAGCTTCAGTAGTCATGTCAAAGCAATAACTAAATCAGCATACTATCATCTGAAAAATATTGCAAGAATTAGATGCTTTGTTTCCATTCAAGAGAAACTAAGCATGCTTTCATCACCAGCAGGGTGGATTATTGTAATGGACCCCCAACTGCCCCCCCAAAAAAACCACAAGACAGTTGCAGCCCATACAGAATGCTGCACCAAGGATCCCGAGCAGAACCCGAAAATATGATCATATCACACCAGTCCTCAGGTCTTTAAACTGGCTACCAGTTACATATAGGATAGATTTTAAAGTTTTATTACTGGTATATAAATCGTTCAATGGTCTAGGACAGGGGTCGGCAACCCGCGGCTCTAGAGCCGCATGCGGCTCTTAAGCGCCGCCCTAGTGGCTCCCTGGAGCTTTTTCAAAAATATGAAAATTTAAATATAATTTCTGTAGGAGGAAAAACATTACAAACATTCTTAAAGTTTTTCAACGTTGTAAAAATGTGTATAATATTTAATTTCAACATTTCTGTCAACGAAGATTTACGTCATATACTGCGACACGCGTTTCTGTCAGATAGGCGCCGGCGGCGCGGGCGCGCGTGATGCCAGACGTGCTGACAGACAAACAAACAAACAAACCGGTGGGTGTGTCATGGACCATGGATCCCAAGGGGAAAAAGAGAAAGATAGTTGAGGAGAACAGATGATTCAACAGTTCTTGGACCGAATCATTTGCTTTCATTGCCAATGTGGAAAATTAGAGGAGGGCAAAGATAAATTTAAGAAGTGGATTGCATCTCCAAACTCCACTACTGCTGCTAGTTTTGTTGCAACCCGGGAGATAATAAAGCGTGGGAAAACGTTCAGTTCACAGATGATACTGATTTTTGTCAGTATATAGTATATAGTTTGGGGGAAGAGGATTGTATTGTATTATTGAGGATTGAAGAGGACTGCATTTTATTTCCATGGGGATGTCAGGATGCATATGCACGTTGCACATTTTGTTGTTTTTTCGAATCCTAAAGTAAAAATGACATCAAAAATCTGATTTCTTTATTGTATTTCTTTAATTTCATCAATGCAGCGAAACATAATACATTAAAATTATAATGGAAGTTAAACCTAAAGCACCATCGTACAGCAGAGTAGTCACGTGGTGCGTCATTCTCTCCAGGATGCGCTGCAGGGGAAAATAAACATTTAATCATGAATGCTCATTATGTATTTGTAGCCTACTTATCATTTTGATACTAGGGGGGTAATAAAGCTAATATAGACACTTACAGCATGTGTTGCCTTCATTATAAGGCTTATATAAGGCTTTTAATTTTTTGCGGCTCCAGACAGCTGTTTTTTATTTATTTTTGTCCAATATGGCTCTTTCAACATTTTGGGTTGCCGACCCCTGGTCTAGCCCCACCACATTCAAAATATTCTCTTTAAAGGAAATTAGGACCCCCCCCCCCAAAATTACCAAGGGTCCCCCCAAACCAAGGAGAGTTTCCTTTTACCTTTATTCCCCCAACCACCGGGAACCAGCTTCCAGAAAAAATCAGATGTGCTCCCACAGTAGTCACATTCAAATCCAGACTCAAAACACATCTGTTTAACCTTGCATTTAATTAATGTGCACTGTGCCTCTGACGACTGTTTGTGCTGTACTGTATTTTATTTATTTTCTATTCTTAACTGGTTAAATTATTTTTTTCTTATTTCATCACTGTTCTATAAAATGGATATTTTTAATTTCTTCTATGTAAAGCACTTTGAATTACCATTGTGTATGAAATGTGCTATATAAATAAACTTGCCTTGCCTTTGAAAATTTGGCCAACAGCCCCATGTTCTCCAAGTGTGTGGGTGCTATAGATGGATGTCATGTCCGCATAAAAACCCCCGCTGGACCCACTGTCCAGGACTACATCAATGGAAAACTCTTCCCATCCATTCAGATGCAGGCAGTATGTGATGGGAAGGGCCGGTTTCTTAATGTTTTTGTGGGATATCCTGGTTCTGTCCACGACACTAGAGTCCTGAGAAACAGCAAGATGTATAAAGATGCACTGTATCCTCCACAAGGATACTTCCTTTTGGGGGATGGAGGCTACCCCTACATCATTCATCCTGCGGCCATTATTACTCCATACTGGGAGCCAGTGCAAGGGAGAGTGCAGGCCCCCTTCAATCACTACCATGCCAAGGCTCGCTCCATAATTGAGCGGGTCTTTGGTATGATAAAAACACGCTGGAGGTCCCTGCTTTTCAAGTCCAACATGTTTACCATGTTTACTGCGTTTACCATAAATTGTCTATTAAGGCACATAATGGCACACAAATGATCAATGCAAAAACATACAAACAAACAAAAGATTGTGTTCAACTTTTTTTAATCAATTGTTCAAAGAGGTCAAGGAACCTATTTGAAGTAGATTGCATTAATTTGTGCATGGCTTGAAAACATCCCTCCTCTTTTTCTATCTCATTTTCTAGAAAATCTAGCACTCTGTTGGTTCTTTAATTTTTAGGTGGCGGGGGATCCGAAGAAGTACATTGTGTTTCCTCGTGAAAGTTGCCAGATGGTGCGGAGGTTGTGGAGTCCTCCTCCCTTTCCTCCACAGATGCAGATGGTGACAAGCCAGGCTCATTGGACAAAGCAGAACTGCCAGTGACTTCTGCGTCGCATGAATCTATCAGAATGGGAGGCTCAATAGACGGCCTCCGCCCAATAGCCTCATGCATCGCAGAAAACCACGGCCATGTGGCTGCTGTGGCCTCCCCACTATCTGTTCCCGTTCCCTTAGGTGGACAGCGGAGCTCCTAAAATAAAATAAATATATTGTCTATTAAACTAGCAAGAAGAAAATTCACACAAAATGAAATTAATACATGCATTCAGTTTGTACCTTATATTTTCTTTTGTAAATTGTCCCATTTTTTGGAAATTTGGTTTGGTGTTATAATTCCTGCCAAACCAATCCTCTGAAGAACCCATGCTGTAGATGACATGACCACCACATTGGGCACTATTTTTTCTAATACATTAGAAGCTGTCGCACCTTTGAAGTAAATAAAGAATACTGCACCATGAAAAATATTGCACCATGGTACAATAGCACCACTCCCGCCCTTAAAAGAGAAACCCGTTAACTAGAGCGCAAATGCAAAAAATCCCAATTAGAGGTCTTTAAAATTGCGTGGAAAGAGAGTGCAAACTGTTATAGAAAGGCTGAACACACCCGTAACCTCATAGAAACCAACAAAACAATCCAAGGTTTTTATTTAGCACAGTTGCTAAATTAACAAATAAACAGACATCAACTGAACTGGCTATTCCGCCAGACCTCGGTAGCAATAAATTCATGACATTGTTTACAGAGAAAATCTAAAATATTCGCGACAAAATAGTCAAAAATCAACCTCCAAGTCTCTCCTATGAATTAGTACCAACCACCGCTAAAAAAAATACTAGATCTTAGTTGTCAGACAGACATCAATTTGTCCATTTAAATGGGGAATCATCAAATCTAACTCAAGTAAAATATGGATTACCTCAGGGTACCGATTCTGGGACCCGTGCTGTTCTCCATATACATGCTGCCCCTCAGAAACATTATTAAAAAAACATGGAATTAGCTTCCATTGCTATGCAGATTATACTCAGCTATATATCTCATCAAGACCAGATGATTCAAGTAGTGAGGAGCAAAGAGATTTAAATCTCTATTATCTATTAAGGTGTTAAATAAAAACCTTGTGCTGGTTTTCTTCTATTAGTGATGGAAGGTAGGCAGATCTAGATGTTTTTAGGGCTTTCCTGTATTTTCTAATACAATCCTTCCATGCTATACGAAATACCTCTACTTTAGTTTTCTTAAAGCTGCGCTACATTTTTCATGCCGCTTTCTTTGAAGCCTGAGTGTGTTCATTATACCACAGTGTCATTTTTAACCTTCTTTAAGCGCAGAGGAGCAACTGTTGCACCTCTAGCGTTCATGTTTGCTAATCCCGGTGACAGACACAGTCTCTATTTTATGATGTTTGGGAGAAGGGATTATTGCCTCTGTCTGCGACGTGAGACGGCGAGCAGACCATTGATTATGCCTATCTGTCTGCTTCCTGCCCTGGGCACCAGTGAGTCTCGTTTTAGCATTTGGCGCGCTATGTGGTCGCATTTGGCGCGCATTGTGGTCACGTGACCACTTGCTGAAGAAAGCATGAAAATGGCTGGATTTGTGGAGATCCAATACAAATGTACCCCTCAGGGAGAAAAGAGTGAATTGAGTTTCACATTGGCTTTAGGAAGCAAGAGTAGTTTAAATGCTCACGTTTACAGTTGTTATGATGAGTAAATTAATATATAATCACTTTGTGTTTAGAACATGATGGCTGTTTATAAAATGTCTGTTGAGTATTTAGTTGTTTGCTGAAAATGGTAAAATGAAGAAAAGGAGAAAAAGTGTCGGAAAGGTGATGTATTTTGATGTTGGTGATATTTGGGTAATGCACTGTGGGTAACGCAGACAAAAGAATGTTGAGTAATGCTTTCAAAATAATTGTTTGTACCAGAATTGTACTGGTTGTGCATTGAATAAAGAGATCAACAGATGAGCTTTGAAAGAGCAGATGCGACTCCTATTTCTTCTGACATTATTCCTGTTTTAAATGGAGCAGTAATCTGGCTGCGGGGTCTGTGAAATCGATACCTGCAACAGAGTATTGGGAGCTCGTCAAGGGATCGGTTTCACGTGACACAGGGAGGCTGATCCTGTCATCTCAGAACCGTCGGGACCAATTGGGGTTGGGCTTAAGGGTGTCAGCTGCTACATCCATGGGCGACAAGACACAAGACAAGGCATGTGCCAGGTGATCTGCAGATGATTATCTCCATCCTAAGGTTGAGGCTGCAATGGAGGAGATGACGGAGAAAGAAGTCATGGAGGAAACGCTTTTGGTGTGGGACATCCGTAAAGATCTGACCACACTACCGGCTGACGATTTGTTCCACATTGCCAAGGCCATTGGGCCTGTACAAGGTAAAGAGTCATCTGAACTGGAGGCCAGATTGGTGACCACTCGTCAGACATCACATATAACAATGTATGCAGACCTTCAGAGAACTTCAGCGATACGACACTGTCAGAGCTGTGATAAGAATCATTAAACCCGGGATATTCAAAGACATGCTGATCCATAAAGACGACATGACGGTAAACAAGCCTCTGCTGAGGTTGGATAATTACCCAAGACTTGGGCAGGTGCCTGGCAAACAGGTTCGTGTGGCCGAGACGGATCGTCCTCACTAGGCACTGTGACGTGCTGGGGAGCTGTGACCAGGCCCCCAGACATCGTGACTGAGGAACTAGAGATCTGTCCCGCCAGGGTCGGGGCCCTGGAGGGGCGAGCGGGTCTGCTGACTTAAGTCTTCACTGCCAAATGCACGGTTGTGAGGAGAGTGCGAAGGGCTGTGGAAGTGGCATGTCTCAACGTCGAATTTTTCACCGCTGGCTCCAGCACATCACCTGTCCACCAACTCCTGGTACACAAGAATTGTCATTGACTATCTGTTTGTCTGCTTAAGATTTATATTCAGTAATATTAATACTCGTCGCATTATTTTTAATAAAATATCTGGCTTTTAACCTCCAATTACAGCCATAGTCTAATTAATTAATGGGAAACACTGAATAGGTTTAGTCAAATACCATAAAAAGACCAGACCCCTTGACACCTGTGAAACTTTTCTCCCCAAACAGCAAAGATTGATTCAAGAAGTGAACATGTAGCTTTGTTTATGAGCCATTCTACAGACTTTGTGCAAACTGCTGTCCCATTTAAGAAGCATTCAAGTATTCAAATCTTAATTGTTTACTAAGATCCTTCAATCATCTTCCGAAACCCACAACAATATTTATAATATCAGTAATATCAATATATATATATAATCCTTATTTGTTTTACTTTCAATTGGGAGATGGGTCTCCCGAACCCAAACCCCAACATTTTAACGTATGCATTTTTTTCCATTGTTGTTTTAAAAAATACCTTTTTGATGTTTTAAAAAAAAGTTCAATAAAAAAACATATTTATTTCATATCGTATTTGTAAATTATTAAACTTTTTGTAAAAAAAATGTGTCCCAGATTGTCATGTCACTATGAAAAAAAAGTGGTTGTTTTAGTCAATAGGCTGAGACTGATTTTAACCACAAGCCTATATTTTTTTATCAAGAATCTACTGCATATTATTAGAAATTTAGTATGTTATAGTAGTGATATAGTATGTAAGCTGTAGGTTTTCTATGAGATATTAACATTTACATTTAGCAGATGCTTTTATCCAAAGCGACTTTAACATTATCCTATACATTTTAAATAGGTATCTGCAAACCCCTTGGATTGAACCCACAACCTTGCGTTGTTAACGCAATGCTCTCATAGCAATGCTTTGTGCTGCGTATGTGCAGGCTGTATGCAACGAACATTATAGTCAGTTGTTTGTATTAACATTTAAAATTAAATAGTGTGATCACTGCCAAAATATTACCATAACTACTGAACAGTGGCGGTTTTAGGCACGGGCGAACCGGCCAGTCGCCCGGGGCGGCATTTTTTCATGTCACGTGGGGGGCGGCACCGGCACGAGCAGTAAAAAAAACTCTGGGCTGCCGCAAATTGGTTATCTATTATCTATCATTCATTCATTGTGTGGGGAATTGGGGAATTGGCAAATTGGCGCCCCTGCATGCTGAAAAGATAAAGGTATGAACTATAATTTTTTTTTATGATTACTGTATCCATTTTCAGCTGTTTAGCCTAGTCGTTAGAGCGCCCGACTTTCATTCGGACGGATGCCGGTTCGAGGCCCGCGCAGGGCAGGTAACTGACAACACTTATACAACAGATACAAGATACTTATAAACTGTTACAAGTTCAGTTATTATTATTTATTTCCATCAGTTGGGTTAACATAAGGTCCCGTAATGAGCAAACAGAATTTTCCAATCTGTAGCTAGTTTCTAAGACGAACATAACCTTTGCTATTTATTTGCTACATCACACATGTCATGAATATGAAGGTTTTATGCATGTTTATGACAACTGTCATTAAGTGTCATTCGCTCAATTATGACATTTTTAATGCAAATATTGTTTGTTTGAGGTCTTTGTTGACAACTTTACATTAACCAATACATCTTAACCTGTCATAATTGTCATAAAAACATGACATAGCAGATTAATAATTGAATGTAAGACACTACTTAGCTGGTGTTTCGGCATCTAACCATATTGCCTTAGAGACACTTCTGTACGCGTCACAGTTGTTTTATTTGACAGAACAAACATTTTACTTGTACGGTCAACAGAAAGTTGGCCATCCCATCGCTCACCCCCTACCAACCACGACAAACAATATAACACACCGGATATAAAGGAAACGGAAGTGAACACAACAAAACACGTGATTACAAATAGCCAATAAGAAGATAAATGAATTAAGGCCACTACAGCTGGGTTAACCGTCATATTGGTTTTGACATTGGCTGTCATGAGGCCATTATAACTGTCATGAATCTTTTTCTAACCACTTTTTTTCCAGTGGTACAAATTGAATGTCAGTAAAATATCATTAAGTGTTAATACTCTGTCAAATTGTTTTATAACAATGTCATGTATACTTTTCTTGACCTCAACTACAGTGGTACAATTACATTTTAATGACAAATTCAATTTGTACCACTGTAGTTTAGGTCAAGAAAAATATGACATAATTTAGTTTTTTCGAGGGGGGGGGGGGCTCTAAGATGTTCTCGCCCGGGGTGCAATTCAATGTAGAACCCCCACTGCTACTGAATGTGTGTCACGACTGAAAAATCGGATGTTTTGTCAAAAATACACTAAGTACATTAAATTATCAACTAAGATGCTATGAACTTGTCTTGGTTCAATGTTTATAAAAAGAATCCTTAACTTTGTTATGCCTTTAACAGAGAAAGATTGGATTCAAAATAGGCCTACTACAAATGTCATAAATTACATTTGAAATATTGTAAAAATTTTAACCGTTATTGATATAAGTGTGAAAAATTTTTAATAGCAAAAAATATATTTAAAAAGTAGATTTAAACAAAATCTTAATATGTAAATATAATCCTTCTCATTAAATTATATATTATTGTGTTTCGGTATGACCCAATTTGGGGAAAGGAAGACTTGAAATCAAAAACTTTCTGAAATTACAATATGAAAATGAATCTTTGTACCTTTGATATAATACAACTTGGATACATACGAAAAGAAACATTCAAGGTAATTTTGCTCCAACTCTTTAGAATCGGCCTAATATTGCTATGTGTAGAAGAAACATTGGCCGCAGCTAACGTCACTACAGTTCACTCACGAAACAGCAATGCATTCTCTCTTCACGGCTTTCTTGTAAAATACTACTACAACTACAATAATTACAATTATAAGTAAACAAGCACACCACTCCGCTGAAAACACAACTTACCGGAAGCCGCGAATGGTTTGTATCCTGGAAATGTGCAAACTGCTGAAGGCGTCTAAACGTTAGAGGTTATCCAAAATGAGGCCATCAGGGAAAAGGTCATCATGTTTAATCATTTCATGTAGGATTAAATTGTTAATTAATTTGACTAATAGTTAGATTGAGCAGGCCTTCACAAAAGGGCCTTTAATTACAAATCTTTTTTGTGTCGTGACATAAGGGCACTTTCGGCATTAAGGGCCATAGAGGCAAGTGCTCAAGCACCCTCTGCCCCTCCCCCCTCTGCACATGCCTGATTCAGAGGTGGGCTTGCTGTTGTGTTTCAGATCATTGTCCTGCTACATAACTCAAGTGCACAGGAGGTCACAAACTGATGTCTGGACAATATTCTTTATGATTTTCTGGAAGTGCGCTGAATTCATGGTTCCACAATGATGGCAAGTTGTCCAGGTCCGGGAGCTGCAAACCCCAATGTTTGACTGTTGGTATGATGTTCTAATTATGAAATACTGTTTTTAATTTTTGCCAGATGTAACGAGCACACACCTTCCAAAAATTAAACTTTTGTCTCGTCAATCCACAGAATATTTGCCCTGAGGTTTTGGTAATCATCAAGATGTTTTTTTGGCAAATATGAGCTGATCCATTGTGTTCTATGGTCAGCAGTGTATTTGACCTTGGAACTCTACCATGGATGGCATTTTTGCTGAACATTGACCTTAACTGAAGCAAGAGAGACCTGCAGTTCTTAAGGCGTTGTTCTAGGTTCTTTTATGCACTTTAGGAGTCATTTTGGTAGGCAGGCCATTCACCAGTGTTCCAAGTTTACTCTATTTGTGGATAATGGCGCTCACTGTAGTTCGCTGGAGGCTTCGAAATGGCTTTCTAACCATAATACATGCAATAAATGTGTTTTTCGTGGCATGATGTGTTGCATTTTGACATATCTTGGCTTTCTTCACTTTGTCACACAGGTTCTATTTAAGTGATTTCTTGATTTAACAGGTCTGACAGAATTTTATAGTTTTATTTAATTAACACTGCATATAGGAATTTATAGTCTGTCTGATATTTGACCTGTGTTTTGACTTCCATAACCTTTTATGTTTTACTTATAGTCAATGTTTTCTTGTACAGCTGCTTTGTAACAATGGAAGTTGTAAAAAGCGCTATATAAATTAAGTTTTTCCTTGACTTGACAGTAATCAGGTGTGGCTAATACAACTTAAATTAATCACTCAATTATTCACAATTCGTTCATGATTTAACAGTGGGGGCAATTACTTTTCCCACATAGGGACAGGTAGGCTTGTCCCTATGATAGCTTTTTTCCTTTAATAAATGAAATGATCACTTAAGCATATATTTTCTAATATTATAATTTGTTTGATGATTTGAATAATCAAAATGTGACAAATATGCAATAAAAGAAAACAAAAGGCAATGCTTTTTCACAGCACTGTAATTTAGATACTCTTTACTCAAAAATAGAATTTACAATAACAAAGTGATTGCAAATTGTTACCTCAATTTTACTCAGCATGATTCTATAGGTTGTTTGTATACAGTGTTCTTTGTGGCAAAAAAAGATAAAAGTTCATATTCATGTTTAATCAACACAATACAAATGTTTTTTAATTTATTTAAGATCAGTTAAAAATAAATAAATGCTGGAATAAGCCATTTTCATCCGTCTCTGCATTCCCTTAGTCTTTCATGTAGCTGTTGGGTGACTTTATCCTTCTTGAGATTTGTTTCTGTTTAAAGGCAAAACTGGAGTGGTCTCTTAATTATTTCTGTGGCTGTATGTTAAAAAAGATACTGCTTTAGATATGCAGTCTGGGGAATTTATGTTCCCAAACATTCATCACATCAGTTTGCAGTGACACATTTCCTCTTAAAAATATGTATGGATGTTAAAATGTGGAAATAATTGATTGGAATTGACATGAAATGAGAAGTGAGAAATGAAAGCAGACATGGCTTCCCATTAACAGTTTCAAAAACCTTAGATTTCAAGTCAACCTATTGGCAATAGTATACTTCAGATTGTCCATTGTACATTACTGCTTTCTTTTGGTCACACAGTTGTTTGTTACATAATGATCAAACTAACCTTTATGTCCTGGTGATGTCCTGCAATGAATGCAACTGTTTTGATAAGCTCCAATTAGCAGATCCTTGAGGTACAACACAAAACACTTAGCAGCAGGTGCACAGCTATGATGTATTGAAAGTGTATGCCACTTCGTTTTTTTCAGGCAAGATTTCTCTCTATGTTGTAATGAAGGGTGAATGTTTAATGCAGTGCCCATGCAGAAAGCACTGAACAGAAAACCTTTTCATTTCAGTGTCTTCTTTAGCCTTTTGGAAGATGAGATTGCCAGTGCACCAATCCAATCATGAAGGAAGCCTTCTGAATATAGGTGAGTGGCACTTAAAATCCCACCAAAGACGTCCAGGTCAGTGTCATTGTATTTTCTATTTCTATGTTGATTTAAAAGAAATCAAAGGTTTTTTTTAATAGGTTTCTTTAAGAGAGAACATTGCTGCTTTAGAATAGAGACAGGCTTTTAGGTTGGCTTTAAGAATCTGAGTTCAAACGAGAACAAGAAATACAATAACAAATCAGTGTTACTGTATGTGTCTCCCTCTTCTCTATAGCAGAACAACATCAAATACGATCTTGGTGCAGCCGATGGGAAAAATAACATCTGCCTAAATTAAGTAGTCCCGGGATCATATATTAAATGGCTTGGGCATTTAACTCAATTAATTGCTGCCTGTGTATGGGGGCCTTTAAGTATATTTGGCATGCATCACGTATAGGAAGCTTCACTTCCTGCGATACCATTACACTTCCAGTTCATTCAGTTCTATATACTTTGGTTGCATCTTGTGTTTTCTTAGTGGCTAGATTTCCTCCCGCCCATGTGTCACCATGCGCCACTAGGCGCTGAGTCAAATTTATTTACCTGAACAGGTTTAAGTCGAATCACACAGCAACATTGAGCTATCAGCCTCATAGGCTAGTAGCCTCGAACAACCGTTTAAGACCATTAAAATCTTCCTTCAACGTAAGCGGCTTCAGCAATCGCAATTCACTCAATGGCACCTCTGCAAATCATTCATCCAGATCTGTACTTTTTAGGGCTGTGTATTGTCAAGGGCCTTGCGATATGATAGCTACATATCACATTAGATGGGTCACAATACAATATATTGCAATATGATACATGTCAGCAGCCATATCACCCTGTAGCCCAAGATTAGTTGCCCGAAGGGGCGAGCCTGGCAGTACCTGGATGGGAGACCTGCTGGGAAAAACGTAGGTTGCTGTTGGAAGTGAGGTGTTAGTGAGGCCAGCAGACGGTGCTCACCCTGTGGTCTGTGTGGGTCCTAATGCCCCAGTTACAGGGTCAATAAGTAGTCTCAATAAGCACAACTAACTACAGCGCCCATAAGGAGAAATTGCAATTATTTTCTACTATAGATTACGATGAACTATCTAAAATCATTAGATAATATAAATCAACAACATGCATGCTAGACCCTATAAATCTACTGAAATAGATGCTCC
The DNA here is from genome assembly GCA_037178815.1 of Barbatula barbatula. Taxonomy (NCBI): domain Eukaryota; kingdom Metazoa; phylum Chordata; class Actinopteri; order Cypriniformes; family Nemacheilidae; genus Barbatula; species Barbatula barbatula. The sequence continues at coordinate 6,779,092 of CM074077.1, read as the reverse complement.
CAGAAAGTATAGATTCTCTTCTTAGCATTATTAAGTCATCTCTGACACTAGGACATAAGGTGGCTGTTATAAGGCCCCTTGTCAAAAAAAAAAAAACAACTCGACCCTGGAGAACTAGTTAACTGCAGACCTTCATTGAATCTTCCTTTCTTATCTAAAGTGTCAGTCTGCCTCTTTACCAGATGACCCACTAGGGTCATCTGGTAGATGAAACCCAAAAGGTGAAGCAGACACAGCAGATCTCAGAAGTCATTTATTTCCCAAAGGTCACAGGGCAACTTTGTTGTATCCAATACAATGGAAGGAAAATAATAATAAAATAAAAAATAAAAGATACAATTAACTCAAAAAGACTCAGTCAGAGTCCATCCACAAGGAAAGTCTGACACTATGTTCCGATCGTACATCTTTTGAATTTGAGTCACAAGAATCAATAACATGAGTAGGGCAACGGATGGGTCACACACACTCAAACACCAAGCACAAAACAAAGGAAAAAGAGAGCTTAAATACACTCTGCATAAACACAGGTGAAACTGATGCCATTAATGACACATGTCAAGGGCAAATAAGCACTCAATGGGGCCCCTAGTGGCCAAAAAAAGAACAATGGGTAAACCCTGACATAAAGTTCTGGAAAAACTAGTTTCAACTGAATTATGTTCCTACCTCCAAAGGAATGACATCAATGAAGTTTTTCTGTCTGGATTTAGAGCACATCACAGTACAGAGACTGCTTAGATCAGATTTACAAATGCTTACAGCACACTCCTACATAGACTTGAAAATGAAGTCAGCATTAAGGGGATAGCTTTGACATGGTTTAAATCTTATTTATCTGACCGTTTTTAATATGTAGCAATAAACAATAAGGTGTCACACAAATCTCAAGTCCAGTACGGTGTACCGCAGGGCTCAGTCTTAGGCCGATGCACTTCGCATTATACATGCTAACTCTAGGAGATATAATAAAGCAACACAGAGTTAGCTTTCACTGTTATGCTGATGATACACATCTTTATATTTCCTCAAAGCCTCATGAAACACAGCAGTTCCATCGAATAATAGAATGCATAGTCGAAAAACTGGATGAGTAACAACTTTTTATTAATGAACTCGGACATTTACATTTAGAAGAGTTAGTGTACGTTTTTTATGTTTTTGTCAGGTATTCGCCGAAGATGTGCGTTATTTTGAAGAAATTATTATGACTTAGAGAGCGGCAGAAGCCCCTCCCATGACGCGAATTCAATTAGTGGGCTAAAGTGAGTCACACACCACCTCGACTTTCTTCCAAATAATGCACTTTTTATCCATAATGCATGAATACAGGCCTATAGTTCCTGCACATTTTAGTTTTTCTGAATTGTGTGAAATGGCTAATGAAAAATAAGTAATACAAAACGATTATGGCCGTGACTCGTTTCCTGAGTGACAGTGTTGGGGGCGGGGGGGAAATCTGTTGATTGTCTAGTGCCAAATAAACAGAGATGGACAGGAAAAGGTCAAAGCCATCAGGTGCACACAAATAACTGATTTGTGCAATTGAGAAATATAATTTTCTCTTTCACTTATGTTGTTATAAAAAATATGACGGTTTGTCATCATTTTGTGTGTGTGTTTTATTTTTATTTATTCATTTTTCGGGGAGGGGGGCGCTAAAAAATTGTCTCGCCCGGGGTGCAATTCAATGTAGAACCGCCACTGAGAATGTGTGAAAGTTAAACAAATATATTTAAGAACTCTTCATGGCTGTTACATTGCTGTTATAAATATACTTTTGTTCATTATTTACTATTTTAAATTAGTTTTTAATGTTATTTGAAGCCAAATTGTTTGGCTAATATAGGTAACCATATTGCAAATGTCAAAGTAAAGTTTTATTTAAAATATAATTTATGCAAAGTCGTGTTTTTATTATTTTTTATAAAATATTGTATAATTTACTTTTTTTATTCATTACATTTGCATGCATGTTTTGAAATAAATGGCTTCTAAGTAACGTTTGATTTCATTTAAGTATATTCTTTTAATAAGTTATAATATAGGGTAAAATTTTAAAAGTAAAGTGGTTGAAGACCCCTGATCTATGCACTTTTATGGCACCGTATATGGCTTTTGTATGTAAACAAATTAAATGGATAAAGATTTTCAATTCATGGTTCCTAAACATACACAAAGACTTCTGAGGAATTATAAATGATTCTGATCTCTAATGAATATTTTTCTTTTATTTGGCAGGTGGACAAAAATGCAGCAGCACCTGAGAAAAATATTTTACTAGTAGGTGTAGTGATAGAAAACCAAAAGTCCTGACATACATGCTGCTAATTTTGTGTAATTGAAACATTCTGGTGTCAAACAAGTGCCTTTTATTTAAGGACGAATGCAGCAAATGTTTTACTGTGCATTTCTCTCTGAAAATCTGAGTAAGCTGGGTCGTTCCAGACATTGTTCAGAAGAACAGCATTCTTTGATTAAAAAAAGGATTAGAGATGAAAAACATATAAAGTGCAGAAAATGTTAGGCTGCTCAGCTAAAATGACAAAATGAAAAAGACTCATCTAAGATCAGCTCCAGGGTGATCAAAGAAAGTCTGATGTTACCTGTGAGTACTGTAACAATAAGAAGAAGCCAAGCTATCGGCAAGAAGCCCCGCAAAGTCTAACGTTATGAAGTGGCCAGCCCAATCTCCAGACCTTAATCCAATAGAAAACTTGTGGGGCGACATCAAAAACGCTGTTTCTGAGGCAAAACCAAGAAATGCAGAGGAATAGAATGTGCAGTGTTCCCAATGCATTTGTGTATTTAAATAAAGAAAGTATACTGCAAATATAAAGACACCTGCCTAACACACATCGTTGTTTTTCCTTCAATGTTACTTCTGGTACTAGACTATGTGAGAAATATGGCTGGACATCCTAAAATTCTTATTTTCTAAAACGTTGGCACAGGTCATGTCCGATATGGAATAAGATCTCTTTTTACCTAATCAACCCAAAAGACACAAATTAAATCAATTTAATGGTTAGGTAAACAACAAATATTTGCTGTTGTTTTTGGTTCCCCCCATAAGGGTAACTGTGTTCACATGTTTGCCCCTCATTACTGTCAACTGCCTCCACATGTGCCTTGTTTGCACTGTGTATTTATTAAGCCTTTTGTCCCCGGTTTTGTAGCTTGGTGTTTAACGCTGTGTAGCCAGTAGGTGATACACCTTATCTAGAGTGTTGTGGAATTTTCTTATTCCTTAATCAAGGTGAGTCAATTTTGACAAACGCAATATACAGAGACATCAGGTACTTTGCAAAGTAGTTTTATTGACATTCAGTCTGCATCAAAAGACATATGCAGAGTGAAGGTGCCTACCTGTTCATTTACAGGGGCTTTTATATGATCCAAGCCATGACACCCCTTCTTCTCCCCTCCCTTGAGCAAGAACGTATCTTTGGCAACACAAATGTGTCGCCATCCCTTATCTTTACCAGAACCTCTTGGTCTTTGCTCAAGGGCAAAGGAGCTGAGTGGTCTGCCATGTAGCAAAACATTTCTCAGGAATTTAAGAACAACAAGATAGACAGTCTTGAATACATTTTTACAGAGATTAGCATGAAGAAACCCACGTCATGAAAATTTCCATCACATTCCCATCTTTTATCATATATGATAACCAAACTCATGATGCCTCCACCTGTAAGATGAGCACTGCCCTTTCTCCAACAGATTTCATAGGCCATTGTCATCGTACTCCCTAAATTCCCCTTCCGTGAGATCGATGGTCTGCATCATGAACCTTTGTTCAATTGCAGCCATGCTCCCTAAAAATGATATCAATTGCTTCTTTGCTTTTGGACTTGCGATGTCTGTAATTGCAGACACGCTTTGCGGACAGCTGTCTGCCGCGGTCAGTAATTTCGTGACCCAAAAAACGAACAACTTGTTTTGCCAGCTGGACTTTAGAGACATTTACTTTGTGTTCTTTTCTCTTATCTTTTAAACTGGAAACAAAGGCCTGCGCAACGGTAAATTTGGGCATGGCACAACTATGCCTTTATTTTTTAATCTTTTTAAACTCATTAAATATTGGGCTTATGCCATTGAGGGCTTCTGGTTTGAAGCTTCTGTTTTGAGGCTTCTGTTTTGAGGGGGAATTGCTGTTTGCGTGGACAAAAATTACCCTTGGGCGTTATCACAACAGGCTCACAGTTCCTAATCAACCCAACATAATATTTTCCTGTTACCAACAGTTGAAAGGGCACCTTTCCCAAAATTTCTGGTATGTCAATACTCTTCATTAATCTTTTTGTGTGTGAAAACACTTCAAGTCCCCTTGTTGCTGACAGACAGGCATGATTCTCACGATGGGCGTGCAACAAATTTGAATATTGCACGTCGTCCCTTTTAACCCATTCTATGGCGTGCGCATATTTGTCAGCAAAACACCCACAGCTCCCCACACCATTGTAATCAACGTCATGAGGCTCTGTGAGGCAAAACTTTCTACATCATATTTACGTAATTCAATATTACATCGTACAGCTGTACGAGCGCTGCACTCGGGTCGTGTTGGTATCATGCTCAATCTGTCATCATACACATTATGACTCTGCCCAGCAAATGAATCGGGCAGCAGTCAGACATGAGAAACCTGTGTGGAAATTTGACACTCCCCAACTCGCATTGCACCCTTTTGACATAAATTATTTTACATTAGAGCCACTAGCATTTAGGGAAAACACAGCTAGTTCAGACTCTGGCAAATTTAAACACTTCTTGTGAATCACAGTAGGCTATTTGTTGCCCCTGAATCTATCAAAAATTCAAGCGGTTTGTTGCACACAAGCATTGTGCATTTTAGCAAAGTTCAGAAAGCGGTTTCATTCATCATGGAATGTGAGCTAAGCAGATCTTCATTGCATACAGTAGGAAAAAGCATTTCTTCATTGCATATGCTAAGGGAAATCATACTCACCACCCTCGGAATGATGCCTCACCTCCTCACTTCCATCTACCTTTTCTCTTGACCTCCGTGATCTCCGAGGCTCAGGACAATCTTTGTGCCAATGCCCCGTTCTTCCACACTTGAAACACTTCTCTCCATACATGCCAGAGGGTTTAAAACCTCCTCTCCCTCTTCCACGTCCACGCCAGTTTCCTTTCCCTCCATGCTCTTCACCGATGTTTACTAGAGCCATGTGAAGTTCTTCGTCTTGTTTGTGTTTCTTCTGAAGCTCTTTCTTCTCTGTTTGTCTTTCTGCGTGCAGAGCATGACGGACGATCTCACTCATTCTTGCGCGATCTGGCTCGATGCATGATTTTTCCACTTCTTGTCTCAGCTCTCCCCTTAGGTTTCGCAGAAAAGTGGATCTGAGATGTCCTTCGAACGGACCAATGTCTGATCCGTCTGAATCAGGTTGAAGTCCAGAATGTTCTTTAAATACTTCCTCCAGTCTGGCCAAGAAATCCTCCACTCTGTCATCCGTTTTTTGCACACAAGCAGCGATCTTATCCAGATTCAGAGCTTTGGGAAAAGTAGATTTTAGTCCTTCTAAGAATTCTTCCAGAATCCTCCTGTACTCAGCATTGCTTGCGTGCGACCAATCGACATGTTCCCTTCTCTTATCCTCCACAGGCCATTTACCCTGTAGCTTTCTTAAGTCAGATGGTTTTAGTCTGATTTTCAAAAGTCTCTCTAATTCTCTCATTGAGGGTGAGAATTCCTTGCAAAATGTCAAAAGTTCTTCAGCCATCAATACTCCCCCTTTCTCTGCTGAACTGAGATGTTCAGCAGCTTCTTTCATTTCGGCTTTGGTCCAGGGTCTAAAAACTAGTTCGGGTCCCTCTGGACCTGCCACCTCGACCATAGGGAACTGCTGTCCATCTTCATCAAACGATTCTTTGCGATAAAGGTCGTTTGACGTATTCTGCCATGTGGGTGAAGTATCCGTCTGTGTCTGTCTTTTTACCGCTCCTCTCGTCACAGGAACTCTGGCGACCGGCGGGGCTGGATGGTCTTTATCCTGCTTTGGGGTTACCACGGGCTGTGGCATGTGCGGGATTGGTGCTGGTGGGGGCACTGGGGGTGCCTCGATCGGGTTCAGATGTCGGTGAGGAGGGACACAATCTTCCTCCAGTTGGTGTTTGTAACAAGTCATAGATGGGGGTAAAGAAGACAGAGGGGTTAAATCAATATACTCAGGCAAAACAGGGTACAATGGAGCATGCGGCGGTGGGGGTGTATGACACGGCGGTGGCAGTTCTTCCAAAGCCTTTTCTTTAAAAACATGGTCACGTCTATTTGCTTCCCTCTCCCATAATTCTAAACATTTACATGCTTCATCATATTTTTCTCTTTCTTTTTTGGACATTTTAAATATGTCTTTTTTCCCCATGTGTTCTCTTATCTTCTCTAATTTTGTGGTACTAAATGTACCGTTTTCAGGAAAGTTTGCTTTTTCTTTCAGATAGGGTACACCTTGTAAACTTCCAGTTCCCCACCTTTTCCTCATTTCTCTGTATGTTGGTTTATCCATATTCATATGGGATCTTCCTTGTCCCATTTTTCACGATTCAGAGTAGTCCCCCTCTACAGACTGTTTAGAAATGTTCTTTCTATTTCAGACTAGTCCCTGCTCTACAGACTTTTTAGAATTCTATTTTATTTCAGAGCAATCCCTGCTCTACAGACTGTTTAGAAATGTTCTTTCTATTTCAGAGTAGTCCCTGCTCTACAGATTTTTTGAAATTTACTATTTCAGAGTAGTCCCTGCTCTACAGACTTTTTAGAAATCTACTATTTCAGAGCTGTCCCTGCTCTACAGACTTTTTAGAAATCTATCTGACTCACCACTTTTCCTTTTTGTGCCTTGCACTGAGTTCTTTTGGGATCACGTCAGCCTGGGGTCCGGAGTAGAGTTCTCTCGTCCCTGTATGGGGTTAGAGCTGGATTTGCTATGTCCAGGATGATCAGTCAACTCTAGTCCGTTCTCCGTCAGCCTTGTGATCCCATACCTCGTCGCCAAATTGTTGTGGAATTTTCTTATTCCTTAATCAAGGTGAGTCAATTTTGACAAACGCAATATACAGAGACATCAGGTACTTTGCAAAGTAGTTTTATTGACATTCAGTCTGCATCAAAAGACATATGCAGAGTGAAGGTGCCTACCTGTTAATTTACAGGGGCTTTTATATGATCCAAGCCATGACACCCCTTCTTCTCCCCTCCCTTGAGCAAGAAAGTATCTTTGGCAACACAAATGTGTCGCCATCCCTTATCTTTACCAGAACCTCTTGGTCTTTGCTCAAGGGCAAAGGAGCTGAGTGGTCTGCCACGTAGCAAAACATTTCTCAGGAATTTAAGAACAACAAGATAGACAGTCTTGAATTAATTTTTACAGAGATTAACATGAAGAAACCCACGTCATGAAAATTTCCATCACAAGAGTTTACGAAGAGTTTTAGCGGCAGTCTTTGGTATGCTTATTTTTTACCCTTTTGTTTGTGGATTCGTTTGTTGGACCTTTGTACCTCCTTGGTTGCAGACTTCCTCTGCTGGATTATACGTTTTTGTCTCACAAGAGTTTTATATTTTATTTTTGGAGTTATATTAAAAGGAACACCAGCTTTAACTTCAAGTCCTTGTGTGCGTGTCTCACTCTTGGGTTCATCATCCCCGGGGGCATCTGGGTTAAGGATTTGTCTCCCAGACGGGAGACCTGTGATCGAGCCCCAGCGTTGACACAAACTTAACCAGACATAATTAGGTTAATACTGTGAGTGATTGACATTTTAGCAGTTCATGAACAGACAGCCACTTAGGCAGTTTAGCGTGTAGTGTGTGTGTGGCACAATATTGGGAAAAACACACGGAATGCAACAAAAGTTTGTATCTTTGCACTTAAACATTTTACAGCTGTGATCCGTAACACTGTGAGGGATCGTGCTTGGCTGCAGGCTGCACAAGACATTTGGGTCTAGTCTGGTTCTAAAGAAAGTGCTGTATCTATAATCTGGCCTGCTCAAGAAGTTCGCTTGGCTAAAAGATCAGTTTTTCTGTATTTTATTAACAAAATAAAAAAAGACAAACGTATCCACAATTCCACAACATCCAGCATTTTCTGAGAGTTGAAAATGAAAAGAAAGTATGTAGAGATTGCTGCTACTGCATATAAACAGAAGCACATAGTGGGAAAGTATGTGTTAAAATAAGAGAAGTTGACATGCTAATAATATGCATAATATTTATGTAAACATGGTGTTTTGAAGTCAAATATAACTTAATTCCTTCAAGCCAGAGCAGGAGGGCAGTCAAAGTCTGAGCATCATAGGCATAGAGTGTGTCTGTGCGGACTGCTGGCAGTGCAAGCATCAGATTAGTGGTAGTTCAACATGCTTTTTTGCTTCAAAGACTAATGTCAATAAAATACTTCCATAATGTGTTTAAGTAGACTGTGTCGAATGAATGTGGGCATTATTCATAGTATGCATACTTGGCCCAAAAGTAGACCTCCTCAAACATGTGGTTCATATAATAAACTGTATTAGGCCGAGCCCTGTGTCTCGCATCAGTTATTCATCGTGCGCTTAATAACTTAAATTGTTCAAACTTCAAAGTTTCAACATTTCAGAAATGACCGGGGGATATTCCAGAAAAAATGGTTATGTGATATAGTTGGGTAAGTTTAAGGGTTAGTTAGCTGATAACCTCAACTTTCGGTAATCAAAGCAACTTACTATCTGAAGATAACCTGCTCTGGAGCAGGTTATGTTCCAGGGTTAGTTCATCATAAGGAAATGTTACTAAGCTTTAGGGTTTGTCTGCGCATGTGTGCGCTTTGATGAGCGTCAAGTGATAGTGGAAAGACAGATTACATATAATGCATTATAATTTTACAGCAATATTACAATTACACTTCCAATCTCACTCATCGCAATTAAGCATTCACAACCAATTGTATTATTAACTTTATTATTTAAACTTTAAAAATGAAATAATCTTGAAATAAAATAATGTAAGCTGTTTTTGTTCAATCATTACAACATCTCCAAATATCACTGTATGAATATGCACACCTTACAATTTCAAAAATTTAAAGGATGTTAATAGTGAAGTATTTTAACTGTAGAACAATTGCATATCATGTGCACTTATTTGACAACATTTGATGCTTTGCGTCAAAGATGTTGATGCCTAATGGTTAGAGAGACAAATTTAAAACTGAAAGGTTGCAAGTTGGATTCCAAGACGGGCAGGCTTCCAAGGCTTTATTAGGTGACCCCCAATGGGATCACCTGTGTCATACTGTTCACATATTTAAATTCTTATTATAACTTTAAATCCATTTACATTAAAAAATATATATAACGTTGTGTCGAGACTGACAGAATGGGGTTTGACTTGAGAACCTATCGTCTCCGATTCTACTTTGAAAAGGCCAATCAACTTGGCGAATGGGGCCAGACTCCGCCCCGTAAATACGGGTTTAAAAGGGAAGATGGTGTGCCCAATCATTCACCTTATTGGGCTGAGGAACTTGAGTGCGTCCTAGACGAGTCCCAAATGAGCGTCCTCACGAATCGTAACCATCCAGTGGATGCGAATCGCACTTTTTGTAGTTTGCTAGTAGGCTGCCCAACACTGTAAGGAACACTGGGAAGGGCTAACACTTCGCCTACGGGGGGGGGGGGGGTGTTGACACTACGGAGACCACATCTACCGAAGGGAGATCATATGTGGAATACCTACACGATCTCACCACTGGGGAGAACTCATGGGAGTAGTAGTGCAGGGCCCAAACCAGGGCTGCACATAAGCAGTGGAGACCACCGAGGGGAGTTCACAGGTTTGCCGACAGGGGAACCAAGAGTGAGAAAGCATCAGACAGGACAACCCAAAGAGGGGAGTCACTACATGTGGAGCACTAGCCCTGGTACAAGAGTTCACCTCTTGAGGGAAACTCACATATACTGGGCGTGAATACAATCTGCTCCGCCAGGCTCGTACCCCCCAAGTGCTTAGTGATGGATGGAATGCCTATATTTTGTCCAATGGAAAAAATAGGGAGGCTGGAATAGCGCCTGAAGAGGGGAGAGGGCGCTTTGCAGGCGTCCAGCCACTGTCAGTCTCACTCAAGACCTGGTACGACACAGGTTTGACGCCCGTGTGAAAAAAGGCTGGACACAGCCCAACCACAGCTCTGCAGATGTCTGCCAGAGAGGCGCTCTAAGCCTGTGCCCACGAGGAGGCTGCACCTGTGGTCAGGGGCCTGAGATCGGCAAGCCAAGGGAGTGCATCCACAATCCAGTGCGCCAGTCTCTGTTTGCACAGACACTAACACAGACACAGAGCTGCTCAGAGCGAGAGCAATAGGAGGTGTGCAGGGGAGTGAAGAGGACCCCCTGTGCCTGCCCGCACTGCTCCCAATGAGCTCGACCATGGGGATGCATTCACCAACTTCCGCGGAGCGACCTGCCAAGAGAGCACGTCGGCTGTCTGATCAAGGTCGTCTGGGATATGAATGGCCTGCAGGGACACCACGCACTGCTGACTCCAGAGGAGGCATAGGGCGAGTTGCGACATCTGCCATGAACGAACGCCACTTGGCGGTTGACGTACGTTAGGGCAGCTATGCTGTCTGCAGCATGTGCTTGCGCCAAATGGGAGGCAGGGGCCTCTACATCGCAAGGCAAGCTGTCAGCAACTCTGCCCAGACACTGCCTGCCCTTTGCACACCGCACCGCAACCAAGCAGGGAGGCGTCTGCTGTACCACGGCACGCCTCCCAACTGCTCTAACGGGACTCCAGCCCAGAGTGGGACATGTCTGTCCAAGGGGTTAGGGTGCGGATAGACGTGATGGGAACACGCCCTGTGCTGGTGTGCCATGCTCTTCAGGGAACCCGATTCTGAAGCCAATGCTGAAGCGGTCTCATATGCATCAACCTGAGCCTCATGACTGCAGACAAGGATGCTATATGCCCCAGGAGCCTCTGAGTGTTTCAGGGCGACCGCTGACTGTTGCCTGACAAGGGCCAGTCAGCACAGCATCGACTGGGCACGCTCTCGTGAGGCATGCTGTATGGTAATAGAGTCTAGTCCCATACCGGGAAAAGATGTGCTCCGACAGGGGAGAGCATGCTCTTGTACTGGTTGACCCATAGGCACAATCGGTCGAGGGGCCAGGCACATGGTCCATGTGCGTAGGCCACAGATCCCACGAGTGCCAAGATAGGTCAGTCGTCGTGATAGTCAGCATACGCCCGCCCTGTCATGTGTTGTGTCTGCATGTTGTGTAAAATTGCGCCGACCTGATGCGACACACACAATGTCATTGGGTGTGATAGAACAGTTTTCTCCGCCATCTGCACAATCAGAGCAGCTGCAGCCACAGCACGAAGACAAGCTGGCATACTTGTGACTATGTTATCTAGCTTCTTATATGTGGAACCATGCAGTTGCAACAGGACACCTACAGCTACACCCTCTGCCTCCCTAGCATGCAAGTGAAAAGGCTTGGTATAGTCTGGTAAACCCAATGCTGGTGCTTTAATGATGGCTGCTTTCAATGCATCAAAATGTTTATCTGCCTCAGCAGTCCAGTCCAGACGTGTGTTGGGCGGAGTTTTGTGATCAATCAGACCTCTCAGGTGCCTATCATGGATCGCACAGTCAGGTATCCACGATCTACAATAGTTCACTAGTCCCAGAAAACTTTGGAGCTGCTGTACTGTTTTTGGGGACTTAATGCGCTTATCAGTTAGATCCTGTCTGTGAATATTGCTCTGAGGCCCTGCATCAGTACATGACCCAAGTAATTCACCTTATTCTTGACTCATTGCAGTTTTTCTTTTGAGGCCTTGAAACCTGCATCCGCAAGCACATTGCAAACAATCACAGATGCTTTTTCACAGTCCTTCTCCGTCTCCCCCGACACCAGGATATCATCGGCAAACTGAAGCACACACACTGTTGATGGCAAATCAGTCATTCTTGCCAAAGTTATGTGCACTGCTGCCGAAAAGACAGCGGGTGAGTCCGCGTAGCCCTGTGCAAGGCGTGTCCATGAATATTGTTGCCCTCTATATGTAAAAGATAACAATGGCTGAGTCTCTGGGTGTACCGGCACAGAGAAAAAAGCTACACACAAATCAATGACAGTGAAATACTTGAATACAGAATACAGTACAGAATTCATAACAGTCAGAGGTACAGAATTCATAACAGTCAGAACATCAGGCACAATTGGTGTCAGCGGTATGATTAATTGATTGATAGCCCTCAAGTCTTGAGTTAATCACCAGGTTTTTCCATCGGCTTTAACTACAGGGTTAATTGGTGTGTTGTATGGCGAATGTGTTGGTTGAAAGACACCCTGCTGGACAAAATTTTCAATCAAAGGCTTACAACCTTCCTCTTTGTCGTTTGACAAAGGGTATTGTTTAATGTAAACAGGCTTAGTTGTTTTAAGCGTTGCTTTATATGGTTCCATATCAATGAAACCAGTGTCATTCTTGAACTGAGACCATAACAAAGGGTTAATCATGGAGTCCACCCGTGCAGGCATACCGGCACAGAATACCGGCGTGTGCGAGCCACTTGGCTGCTCACATGTCGGTATTGGATCGATGGATGCCTGTAAACTGGACAGAAAAGAGAAAACAACTTGTTTTTTAGTGAATTTAATATCCATGCCCAATTTATGCATCATATCACGGCCTAAAAGATTTAGCGGAGCCCCAGGTATAATGGTAAACTTGTGAAAAAACGGTTTAACACCTGAAGCTTTAACCTCCAAGGGAGGTGTCACATGACATGTTATGTCAGTTCCTGTTATTCCCACAGAGTGAATTATCTGTTTAGTTAGAGGACCCTCATATTCTTTAGATGTCATCGATGAAGCTTCTGCTCCTGTATCAAGCAGAAATGTTTGAGGCTACTCATTCACCATAAGGGTAAAGTAAGGCAAATCCTCTCCACTATTCGAGAATGTTAAGGTCATCATACACAACTCTGAACTGACTTCACTCTGTGGGCACCCCTATCCTTGGTTTGGGTGCCATTGGGTATGGTACGTGGCACCCGAGTTCTCGTTATGTCGCTGTGGTGGGCGTCTCCTATCAGCAGAGTCATGCTCTGCAAGACGTGCTGGGGGCTGTGTATCCACCGCGTTCAACTGAGATGCGATCATCTTTGCAGCTGCCAACAGTCACGTTTAAAGTGGCCCTTCCTTCCACAGTGAAAACATGCCATATCTGACTTCCCCTTTTGGTGAGCCCGCGGTGGCAGGGGCTGGGGGTCAGAAGTTCGATTGCGGTTATACTTCCCCTTTTTCTGGTGCCCAGTAAACATAGCATTTTCTACTTTTACAGCATCTAATTCCCTTATTCGTTTTCCTAGAGTTTCTACGGTCATTTTGTGTAAATTAGATGTGGTGATTCTGATCAATTGCGCTTGCTTCGCATTCATGTTATTCAATATTGTGTTAATAAACAGAGGCTTTAAATCATTTGTTAATGGCAATTTAGAATCGTCGGTCCATGCTCTCTGAAAACGGATTCAGACAAAGATTCTTTCGGTGTTTGCTTAGTACTGGCAGCAAACTATAAATTTTGTCTGCTTCTGAGACGTTCTCAACATTAACAGCTTTTAACAGATGTGTCAACATTAACAGCTTTTCCCCAAAAGAATTCATGAGGGTTTTGAGACGTATCACTGCCAGTAATTTTATCATTGTCGGATGATAACATGGGGCACTTTTGAACTATCATTTGTTCAGTTACATTTCCTTCGAGTGTTCTCAATAAAACTGCCCTGAAATCACTCCCTGAAAAGTGTGCATATTTTGTATGCGTCTTTAAAACAGTCACATATTTTCCCACTTCTTGTGGGGATGGTAAACTTTTGCAAATGTATTCCACATCAGACATTTTTTAGCAGTCTTATATTTACATTATTACCAGCCCGAATCCAAACCATTAAATTCTGAGGTGCGTCACGCCCAGCAATTTCACCACCTGACTTTCTTACCATCATTCTACCAGCTTTTACGCTTTCAATCGCGTTGCGCTGTGCGCTGGGTTGCATGGTCGCGGAACGGATCTTCAGACAATTTTTCTTCGACACAGGGGCTGATGGAAAAGTTTCGAGCAGGCAAAAAGTGGAGTAGGATGGTGGCATTTCAGATAAACCCTGCTTTGCAACATAAGCAAGCATTTGTTTTCTCTCTTTCATCCCCACACCTTTTTCAAATCTTTCCATACAGCGTAAGCTTTAAGCATGTATGTATAATCCCATTTCGGGTGACCCCACCCTTCTTTCACCATACTTTTTGCCAGCTCGATTCCTTCATCGCAAAATTAACCGTCTCTCGGATACGGCGGATCAATTTGCAGTCTCATTTTCTCTGACCACCCTGCGAGATTTCATTTCTATACATAAATGCGTTTGGCATTTCGCCAGGCAATGGTCTCGATACCGAACTTCCCATCTGTTACGTCCGTAAGGACGTTTGTAGTATTGTGTGGATGTGTTGTATTGTTTTTCCGTCCTGTCTGTTTCTCTTACTTTCACTTTCTTAGGTAGTTGCTGATTGGCTATCTTGCCTGTCAGTAAAGACTAATGAGATGAGTGGCCGTGCCTTGGGAGGCGGAAGCGGCCTCAGCATGACGAGTGACACCTGGTGAAGCGACTATTTAAAGACCGTGCTGCTGCCAGTTTGGGAGAGAACCTTTACCAGAGAACTTTGTATTGAGAACCTTTGCTTGTGTAGAGAGAGGGCAAGAACTATTTGTATGTTTTATTGCGGTGTTCTCATGTGTGTATATCGTTCCTTGCTGTGGCTGTGTCCAAACCCTTTTCACTTGTGAATGTTGCAGTCCACAAAGGAGAAGGGGATAGGTAAGATGTCACGTGACATACATTGTACACACGTAGTAAATTGGTTGTATTAAAACACTAGTTAGGGATTTGTGCCACCCACTGTATTTATGTTTATTAGTTAGTGTAGTTTAGTTACGACGTCACAGACGTTGAAGTCTTTTCTTTTGGATATTTTCTTTTTAGTTAGTATTAGAAGTTAAATGTGTTAGAGAAGTGTTTTTGCATATATTACTTTTGTTTGTTTGGCACAATCCATTTTCCCCTTTCCTTTGTGGTTGGGTTTTGTTTATAAACATACTTTCATTATATTTATTAAACTCATATTCACTTTATTCAGTGTTTTCTCACCTCACTCAGTGTTACATGTTGATGTGTGTCGGAGGTGGTTACATATGTCCCCTCCTAAAAACCCTAGACGGTTACGAATCATAGGAGGGTCGTATCACTATCATTCATTTAAAAAATAGCAGTAAAACATGCAGCTTTAAATAAAAATAGCAGCAATGGAAACTAGAATGAGTTTCCGCTTGTTAGATTTGTGTTTGGATTAGTGTTAGGAACCTTGAGTGCTCAATCGACCAACTGTTTCAACTATATTGCATGTATCGTATTGTGACCGTGGGTGATTCGGTTCACCTTCTTTGCCTGGGTGCTTACGTTGTGAGCTCTCGCGGCTAACTCCCGGGGAATCACGGTCGCCCCTATTTGCACCTTCTTTTTCAGTCATAAAATACATCAACATACGATATGTTGGTGGTCGTGTGACCAAAGCCTCGAGATGTCCTTACTTGAAACTCGTTTTCTGGACATCCGTTTTCCAGTTTAATGAATGGGGCTGAATCAATGGCTTCAGGCAAGGGCAGACTGGCCATCTGGCGTAGTGGGCATTTTCCCTGTGGGCCGCTATCGTGTGGGGCTGGTAACGGATGCTTTTGGTGAATTAGAAATGCGAGTGTACGCAACACGAAAGCGAAATATACTTAGGCTTTCCCCGCATAACCAGTCGACAGAATTAACCATGCGCAGCTATAAAAATGATATTCCAGACATGCTTTTATGGCTTTTTCTACCTTTGACCCTCTGAACGAGGTTGATGGGATAAGCGCTTCGGAGGATTGTTCCAGGGGGCGGTGGAGAGCCAGAATCTAAATCTCGAGACCATGCACCCCTTGGGCTGTTTGGAAGACCTACTAGTTTTCCCTTAAAAACGTCCATTCATTTAACTGTACGTTGGACTTTTTCAGAAGGGTCCAGAGCTGCTTCAGCTTACCCATATTATTAGGATGTAATGATAATAATTAAAATAATGCATTTTATTTCATGGCGCCTTTCAGAACACCCAAGGTCGCCTCACAAGCAATATACAGCTCACTGCATAAAACAAAACAAACAACAAACCAACAGCATATACATGTACAGTGCAGATAAGTCTCAATAAAACATGTTATAAAAAAGCCTGTATAAAAAGATATGTCTTAAGACGAGTTTTAAAAGTCAGCAAGCACTCACTATTGCGAACATCAAGAGGAATAGAGTTCCATAGGAGGGGGGCAGCATAACTAAAAGATCTAGCACCCATATGGAAGAGGAAAATTTCTGGTGGGTTTGGCAGGCAGGTAAAGTTGGGTATCATCCGCATAACAGTGAAAATTACCAAGAGGGAGCATATAATGAAAAGAAGCGGGCCCAAAACAGAATCCTGGGGAACACCAGTGGTGACTGTCGATATTCTTGAACTAAAACCTTTTAATTGAATTTTCTATCTGACTGCGTCCAGATAGATATGACCTAAACCAAGATAGAGCAGTGCCAGGAATACCCATGGAATTTAACCAGTCAAGGAGAATCTGATGTGAGACAGTATCAAAGGCAGCGCTCAAGTCAAGAAGGACAAGTATGGTTAAAAGCCCAGAGTCAGTTGCCAACAGTAGATCAGTAGTTATTCTGACAAGAGCAGTCTCAGTGCTGTGGGGTGGGGGAAGAAAACCAGATTGGAATTGTTCATACAAGTTATTATTGGAGAGATGTTCATGAATTTAAATTGCAATACATTTTTCCACTACCTTAGAGATAAATGGTACATTTTATACCAGTGAGTCTTTGTGATTGTTTGAAAGGCTCTCTTTACACTCTAAAAATTGCTGGGTTATTTCTGCAAACACCTTTTTGGGTTAATTGTGTTTGGTTATCATTTTGGGTTGTTTGAGGTACTGTAGCAGTTTTAACTGCATGTTAAAATAATGATGAGCTTAGCACACCAAATAAAAGAGATAATTTGTAATCCGCTATGGCATTTGAGTCCTTAGCGTACCAATTTACTTATTTCACAGTGGATACTTTCCGGTAAGTCCTAGAGCATGCAACTGTGTAAATTCCTTCCAACTTCTTATCATTGGACTTTTATTGTGCACATTTGTCGATTCCAAAAAAGAAGGAAAAAAATCTTCAAACCGTTTATGGTGTGCCACCGTTTGCAAAGGAGGGCCGTCGGTTTGTCTTTAAACTCTCCTTGCGCTGAATACATATCCACTGATTCGGGACGTAATATCCACAAGGTTCACTTGAGAAAAAACTAATCCCTTCATGGCAATCCAATATTTCAACAAACACACGTTTCCGCCATTTCCACCGAGCTCTGACTTCCGTTCCTCCTTTCTCTGATGTAATTTTCTCTCTTTTATAAAATATCCACCGCCTTCTCTCCAGACTTAATAATTAATCTTCTAATTGATCCTAACGAAAAAAAATAATTAAGATTAATTTGTTACAGATTTGTACCTTTTTTGTGACTTTTTCATTTGCTGAAAATGGTGTAACATTTAGCGATTTGGAGTATGTGAGGTGAAGAGCGTATCCATTACAACTTAATATGCGTTCTCTCCAGTCTCGTCCTTGGCCCGCCCCTCTCGTTCCTGTGTCCTCTCGCATGTGTGTGTGTGTTCATCATGTGTGTACTGTAGATGTGACTGTGTGGTGTCGGAATAAAATAAAGTGCTCGCAACATTATTTAATACATCAATAATATTGTCTGTTTCAATGCATATGCGCCCCCTCCGCGTGACTTGAAATCATGGCCCCCCTTGTTCCGAGGTCCATGGTTTAGGTTTTTAAATGTTAATGCATTGTGAACTCATAATTTATCGTCGTGTTAGCACATGGCCTGTTTAAGGTGAGCTTACTAAACTGTAAGTAAAGTTTAATGTTAAAGCCATTTTAGTTGTTTAAAACAGCCACTTGCTGCATCATTCAAGTGTTAAACATTATTATTGTCGATCTTTTATGAAAGGCGTGTGGCCATTTCAAATAGAAATAAAACCATAAAACTGTTTGTTCAAGCGAGGAACCCATGGTGTTTTACAGCAAATGGCGAACAATTACTAAATAGCATCTTTTTTTTAACAAAGCCTGTATGGGAATCATTGATAGTTTCCTATATATGACGATAAAACAGTATTTTGGTAAGCATCAGTGTGTGGCAAGTACGCAAACACTCGTTGATAAGCAAGCTGTGAATGTTGCTGAGTTATGAAATGACAGTGTTGTTTATATGTTAACCAAAAGCAAGTGCAATGTACTCTGACCAACCACCCATTCAACAATTAACGTTAACTCCCTGCTTACAGGTTAGTTATGCGCAGGGCCGCACGTAATCTGCTGACTTTTTTCTTAATTCCATGCAGAAACCAGGTTTATAATACAAATGGAATTGGAATAACCGGTTTTCAAAACAAAGCCATGTCTCTTTTATAGCACATCACAAAAAGGATCCAGAAAATACAGTGGGGCAAAAAAGTATTTAGTCAGCCACCAATTGTGCAATTTCACCCACTTAAAAAGAGGAGAGGTCTGTAATGTTCATCATAGGTACACTTCAACTATGAGAGACAGAATGAGAAAAAAATCCAGAAAATCACATTGTCTGATTTTTTAAGAATTTATTTGCAAATTATGGTGGAAAATAAGTATTTGGTCACCTACAAAAATGCAAGATTTATGGCTCTCACAGACCTGTAACTTCTTCTTTAAAAGGCTCCTCTGTCCTCCACTCGTTACCTGTATTAATGGGACCTGTTTGAACTCTTTATCAGTATGAAAATTACAGGCCTCTCTCATCTTTTTAAGTGGGAGAATTTACACAATTGATGGCTGACTGATAATATAATCTTTATTATCAGATTTGAAACCAGTGACCTTGACTGGATTCAAGATTGGGAGGGCTTTGAGTAGTTTAATGCAAGGATGTCTTTCCATCACAGCCTGTAACTTTATGGAACATTCTGCCATTGCTTCCTTTAACAGATGTGAACAAGTGTGCCGCTCCTGGTCATTTGACTCATACCCATACTCATAGTATGCTGATGTCCTCCAGCTGACTATAGATGGTAGCAGCCGCAGGTCTGGAGGTTTCTTCCAGTTTGGTGAGGGTGGCAAGTATATCAGAGCTGTGCTCAACGATGAAGGTGGCCTGGACTTTCAGAAGCTTCCTGCTCTGCTCCAACAGATCTTTAAGGTCCTGCACAGCTTTGAAGGAAAGTGGCAGTCTTGCTATGAAGTCATGCAAGGTATCCATGTTATGAGCCAGGTATTGGACTGCTTTTATCCAGGATCCCCATCTTGTCTGGACAGCAAACACTGGCATGAGAGGAGACAGGCCCTGCTGCATTATGAAGTCCCTCAATTCAAGACGACGTCTGGGTGCTTCGCAGAAAACTCGTTTCACCAAACCGCACATCCTATTGAGTTCTCCAAAGGTGTCTGGAAACACTTAAAACTAACTGCAGCAGGTGTGCCAGACAAGTAATGTGTTTGGCATTTGGGAAAGAGTCCACAGAGAATTGTGTAAAACGTTTTTTTCATCTAACTTGCAGAATATATGACAAAAGCACATTAATCATTGAAGCTGATGTTGTTGGAGTAAGACAGGAGATGACAGCATGTGAAACGGTGCTGAAATTAACCTTATCTAAAAAACTATATCTGCTGCAAGAGGGGGTTTGCCCACTGGCTGAAGGAGAATAGCGAGGACACAACGGCCACAAGCATCTGTTGTTTCATCTGCGTTTACATACACAGGGCATTCATGTAACCCCTGCTTGATATTCTTTCAAATACTGAGGAAATAAATGTGGAAGGTAATCAGAGCGTAAATGAGATGGACCTGGAATAGCCCCTCCTTGTTTGCAATATTTAGAAGTTTTTTTTTCAAGAGGGATGTCTGCTTCAATGAGGGTCTTCAGAAAAACAAAGATGAATTTCTTTCTTTCTACTGTCGATGGCGTCTTCGACATTCAGGAGGACAGAGTCTGTGCTCTAAATGATGCTAGGGGAAAAGTATTTTAATTAGAGTTCAATTATTGAATGAATGAAAATTATATAAAATAATTTCTTTAAAAGCAGATTATTCATAATTTTACTTTGAAAATTATAATATTAATAATAATGTCTGGCAACTTCAGCTAAATGGTGTCGAGGAAACCGTTAAGATAATGACACCACTCTCTTTTTTTTACCACAGAATAAAAATATAACTAAGAACTCAAATCCATCCACCACTTCAGCTCAGTAATGTAAGTAAACAGTTATCAAAGAAGTTTAACTGTATATTTACTGCAATTAAATGTATATGCTGCTATAAACACAAACGGTCAATGTTGTGTTTATTTCATAATCCTCTCGCAGAATTTTGTTCAACAACGATTTCTGACTGCGATTAAATGTAAAAAGAGGGATTATTCTAATTGTGTCAGGTTTTGTTCGGGGGAGACCTGAAGGCAGTGTTTATCCAGTACACAGACAATTATGAGGAATGGCCATCTCCAGTACCGAAGTTGTTCTGAACAGGCGCTTCATCGGAGTGTTCTGGCACAGAGAAGCCACGCCCAACACACAGGATTAGAGACCCAGTCAGAGCTGGAATCCTGGGTGTGATGCCCTGTTTATGCTTTATATTGATATATTTATACCTGGAGTAAATTTAAGTAGCACTAACCGTAGTTCATTGCTGACATTGTGTTGCTCTGTCTCTCTGCATACTGTACATAAAGTTAATTTGTCAAAAGCTGTGAGTGGTTTTCATTTCCACCAGTGTAGTTTTGAGAACTTTATAAAACACATTTGACATCACTTCCACGCATTATAATTAAATTGTTACTTTTCTTGTCAACCCATATGCATTTTTACAGTGCCCTTAACAATGCACTTTCATATTAACTGAGTGCGAGCATGTGTAACACGTATAGAGTCTAAACGACTGCTGCCTTCTGCTTCAGCGCTGCTCCTGCAACGCAATGTAAATGCTCTAATCTTTTAACATGGCCACTTGAAAACATATTTGACTATTGGATTTCAAACTATTGTAAGCTTTTGACACTGTTTGCACTGATTCTCACGTGGCAATAATACATTCTCATTCTAATTGTTCTAATGCTGCAATGTTAACATACTCTAGAATAGGAATCTACATTGCTTAATTCACACAGTTTTGTGTTTTTAAAGAAACTGATCTACAAAATCTTGTTTTATCCGTGTCTGTAGGTGTTGAATGAAATGTATGACAATTGCACCCATTCAAAAATTGTTTTAAAATAAAATTGATTAAGATTGATATTTGCAATTGCATTTGATTTAATGAATTGTATTACAGAAAAATTATAATAATTTTACATTATTTTGTGTATTATTGGTAAAAAGTAGCAAGGCAATGAGACATCATATAACCCAATGTTCAGGCAATGTTTAACCCAAAAACACAGTTAATCTGACCCACTGGTTGGGTCAAACAAACAACCCAGCATTCTGGGTGAAATGGTTAAACCCAGTACTTGGGTCAAAATAACCCAGCGTGTGTTCTGTCCCATAGTGACCCAGCAGCTGGGTTAAGTTGGGTTATGTTTTAACCAAGCAATTCTTAGTGTATGTTATTCCACAGATTCTCTTTTGGTTTGAGGTCTGTGACTCTTCAGTAGTTGGATTTTATGTCTCTGAAACCCTTCTACAGTAGATTTAGCTATATCGAATCTATCTAAAGTTCTGGAAAAAGTAGTCTCAACTCAATTAGTTCCTAACTCCCAAGGAATGACATTAATGAATATTGTAATAAGCCTGCAGGGCAACCACCTAATAGTGCACTACAGTAATCTAGTCTTGATGTCATAAAGGCATAAATGAACTTCTCTGCATCTGATGATGACAGCATATTACATAGTTTAGATATATTTTTAAGGTGAAAAAACACAATTTTACAGGTGTTTGCGACATGGTTCTCAAATGACAGAGTACTATCGAAAATAAAACGCCAAGATTCTTTGCTGAAGAGGAGGGTTTTATGGAACATCCGTCAATAGTTAAGCAGTATTCTAAACAGCCTTTTTCCACCTTAGAATATTTCGTAATTTGGCAACATTTCTATGTGTTGCTGACGCAGAGAAGGTTATTCATGCATTTGTGACTTCAAGACTTCTTTTAATCACTTAAAAAGCCTTAAATGGTCTAGCCCTTACCTACTTACAGAGCTTCTATCACACTACAACCCATCACGCTCTATAAGATCTCAAAACTCAGGAGTTTTGATAACACCTAGAATAACTAAATCCATCAAAGGGGGTCGAGGTTTCTCATACAAAATGTGTCAACCCTTGTGCTGTTTGACCCAGTGTTAACAACTGTTAAAGTTAAAAGTCAAAAGGGTTTTTGTAGTTCCTATGTTCTAGTAGAATCTTTAGGTATGTTGCATACCCTGCTAAGAGCTTGTTTAAGCAGCTGAAGCTTAAATGTTTTTATGTGAAGACTTGCTATGTCAAAATGTTAAAAAGTTGTTACTGTAGACTGTCACGTTAGAAAAGCTTTCATCTTTTTTTATATATATATTTGTACATTTTCTGTTCTTTAAGTGACGTGATCTTTATTGACCTAACACAAAATAAGCACAAGAGCTACTCATTTCATTTAAAAGTTCCAATTCAGGAGAAAGCACAAACTTATTAAAGGACTGAGCTGTAATATGAAACATTTGTGTTACAATTTCCAGGTGAGGAGAAAGCACAAATTCAACGTTACCTTGAAAATGGTAAAATACTGTTTAATGTTGAAATATGGTTCCTTGTTATTCCCGACATGCTGGCACACATTTAAAACAAACATAACTAGAATGTTAAAGGAATGAAACGGAAGTAAACAGTTGCCTTAATATGTTTGTATTCAGATTAATTGTAACTTTGACTCATAGAGCAATTGCAACACAAGAAATGCTTGGTAATTCAATTGTTTTTAATCATTTATTTAATAGAATTAATATATCATTATGTATCGCACAATCTTTAATCATACTTGAACAAACTTAATAAATTTTATGTGAAATGATAATGTAAACTGAATGTGATGGCAAAGCTTAAACAAAAAAGTTTCATTTACGTTGGATTTATGTGAATAAATTGGATGGAAAATTGACATGTAATTGAAAAAAAAAATGCAATTCCCTTTCTCTAATGAAATTAATTCTCATATTTTTTAAATAAACGTTCTAAAGGCTTAATGATGCAGATTTACTTTTTAGCCTTCGTTGATCATATTTACCTAGAGTATGAATAATTTTGAGCTCAAATGTATAACCTACTAACCTACTGCACATAACAATACCTTCAAAATACCATCTTTAGCCCCCAAAACATTGCAGTGATTATAGCACATTTCATTAGTTTAACTTTGTCTTTATTCTTTTTTTTCACCACACTCTGTGTATTCACAAATAACGCACGTTTTTAGTAAACCATTACTTTAGCATACACCTTAATCATTTTTACAAGCACTGAGATACACTAGGATAAACATAAAATGGTCAGTTGTATAAAAGGACCCAACAATGTCATTAAACAAAAAGTCTATCCTTTGTTAAATCATTTGATTTATGTCCCTAAATAGCTGTTAACTTTGACGAAGAAATCCTTTTAAGTATGAATACAAACTACTATTAGTAAAAGTAACCTTCATTCTACTGGTGATCTCTTAGAAATTGGACCATATAGGTAGCAAGAGCCTTTGCATCTTCAACAGTCACTGCATTGTACAAGGAAACCCGGATGCCACCCACAGACCTGAAAAAAATCCAATAAAAAATGTGAGGAAGGATTTTGCATGAACCACAATTTGTTCATTAGTCTGTATAAATAAATATGCTTCTATAGTTTTTATTTATTTGTCAGAGCAGATGAATACACTGAAGGAAGAGAAGCAGGAACGTCTGGTTACAAAACTTTCTAAATGAATAGAAGTAGAAAAATATGTATTTTTTTACAATTATTCATAGCTGATGGTTTATGTACTGTACCTACACATTTCTGCAATGTTGGCAATGTCTGCTAAATAAAAAACTGTAAATGTAATTCAGTCACACGGCTCTTCCTGTTTAATGGGTGGCCAATTTACAGTTCCAAAAGCACTATATGACTACACAAGACTTTTTTACCACATTACTATAATGCATTTGTCATGGTGGTCTACACTGTTGCTAAATGATCAAACTAAAAAGAGCTGACCATAAAGTTTCCATGATAATCTATGGATGTGGCTTTGTTAGTAGAATTCATTAATGAATAGATTTGATTGGGCAATAGTTAAAGTATTCAGGCACGGAATGCACTACATCTTGAACTGACCATACAATAGCATGAATTACAATTAACATTCAATTAAAAAAAACTGTCCAAACAGTACCGGTGTCCTTTCAAACAAATCATGCCAAGTACCAAGGCACCATCCAAAAATTGCTTTTCAAGGTCTTCATCTCCTTCCTTCTTTCCAATGCGGAATGGGATGTTCATACGGCTCCGATAGACTGCATCAACAGGACATCTGAAAAAGTAAATACAGGCAGTATACAAATGTATATTTACTTGTAAAATTGTGCTTTTAAATTCTCTTTGGAAAAGTTATGAAATTATAGAGTATGAGAAGTAGTACATGCACAATCCATAGTTTTGGTCCAAAGTTTTAGAAATGTTTCACATTATCTTAAATAGTTTTGATCCAAATGTGTTGATTTGCCTAAATGTCTGAAATTAGTTTTGTAGACAAAAAGATAACTGGGCAAATATGAACATTTCTTTTTATTACAAACTAAATTATTTAATAAGCATGTTTTTCAATTGGATGACTGACTAAATAATGAAAAAAAGAGCAGCCAATAAAAGCACATAATAGAAACCACAAGAAGATGCTTGATAAAATGGCAAGAGAACATTTTTGCAAGTTCTAGGCAAATGGTTTCTCATAGTGCCCCTTGTGTTATTCCACATTCTGATTAGCTTCCAATTTTTTTTAAATGTGAAAAATATGAGGTGTTCTAAAATTTCGCACTGGTTGTGAACATATTTTACTTGGCCTTTGATGATTATATGTTACCACACAAGTACTGCAAATGACTTTCCATTTGTTAAACATTGAAACAACATTTAATTAAGTAATTTTATGTAAAGTGGTTCTTTCTCCACTAATCACTGATGAATAGTTATGATTTATGTGCCTTTATGTGAAAAACTTCAACTGCAGCTCTGAACACTTTTAGTCAGCGCCAATGATTCTAATTTGCGGAGCCCGTCTGGTCACCCGTCGGAGAAAAAAAAACAAGACCTGCAAATTCGTTCCCTCAGTTTAAAAAACCATGCTCTCGGATTAATAAATTATACCCACGAGCTTCCAATCCGTGCTCTCAGTTTTGGAAATCTGTACCCTCAAATTCATAATCTGTGCCCACGCTTTCTCAATCTGTTCGCACAGTTTTGAAAACTGTAGCCTACTCGCGGAATGAAGCCTCTGTCAAAATATAAGATTAAGCTCCTGCAGGAAGATTAACCATGGGTTTATACATAAATATACAACTTTTAAAGCTACATAGCATTTAAAGGGAATGATTTCGCTGACAAACTGTAAAGTGTTCATCTGTGTGTCAGATAGAATGTACACTTTTTTGATTATTTATCTGTATTAAGATACATACGCACATATAGGGATATGTGCATATGATATTATTGTTTATTTTAATACTGAAAAATCGAAATGTTGTACATAATATCTGACACATGAACATGGTACAGTTAGTTTAGTGGCTATAAGTCATTCCCTTTAAATGCTTTTGAAGTTGGAAAAAGGAATTTTTAAGATTTTGTAACTTTAAAAACGGTCCCTAAATTCACAAAAATCGAACCAACTTCATGAGACGCGGCAATGAACGCATGCTTTATATGCGCTCAACTTATAAATTGTCTTAATGATTGATAATATAATCAAAAATAAGACAGTATACAACATTCGTTAATGTTCCTGTTGGATCTTGTTCTGTTCTAATGACAGACAGAGGCTTCGATTAGGCTACAGTTTACAAGGCATTGCGAAAGCATGGGCACGTATTATGAATTTGTGGGTACAGATTTCAAAAACTGAGGGGATGGTTTACAAAACTGAGAGCACAGATTGGGTACAGTTTAAGAGTCAGTGCGAACGGCTTTTTAAACTGAGGGAATGAATTACAAAACTGTGGCCATGGATTTGCGGGTCTTGTTTTTTTTTCTCCGACGGGTGACCAGATGGGCTCCATCCCAATAAGATTTCAGTAACACAACATAAGCTTCTGCTGTCCAAGTGAATAAACAATGTAATCATTTAATAGAACAAGTTGCCTTGTTAATATTTTTGTCAAGACTTTGCTTTAAAATGTTAAGATGTTTAGACTAAATATCTTAAAGTAATCTAACTGACGAGTAGAACCCATTAGAGTGGTTGATGATGTCATTTATTATGGCTGCTTTCTGTTTGTTCAGCTGTTCCATGGCATCTGCTCCTCCTTTGTTCCTGATCCACTCCAGAACCAAGCCCATGATGTAAATACTGTAAAAAAATGTTATTTAAAAATATTCATTAAATAACTTTACATTTTTCTATATAACTCGTTATACATACAAGCACTCCTGAAAACGTAAGCAAAGCTGATCCAACGCTTGTCCATATTAACTTTGTTTCAGTTTTTTAGCACTAAACAAATATTCAGAAAAAAATTACTTGTATAACTGAATCACAATGCTAAACGAACATCTTTATAATTATACATGTAAGGTTAAAGAATTAAATAAATATAGCTGCAATCAGAAATTTCCGATGATTAGTTTCTACACAGCAGATATGTAAAAGCATAAAGAGCACAATATAATTGCTTATAACCTTTGACCCCTAGGAGTTGCTGTTACCAAACTTGTGTGAGAGGAACAATATGTGCCAGTGATGAAGCATACCAAGTTTCGTGTCATTACACAAAGTCTTGCGAAGATACAGCCACGTGTTCGTTGAGGCTGTTTATGAGAACCCTTGATCAATCAAAAAGCTTTTATAAACTTTTATTTAGGGGTGTCTCTAGAAGCGACGAAATTCAGTGCAAACCTGACAGCTTTTGTAGGAGGAGTTCAAAAAACTATGTTTTTATTTTTTATAATATTCAATTTGGCAGACAGGAAGTATAGTAGAATATGACAACTTTGACAATGTGATGTCTAACTTGATGTCGACTTCCTCATATGTTACAAGTATTTTAATACATTTAGTTATATCCCTTGACCTCTAAGGGGCACAGGCCTATAACTTTACAGGTCCTCTCAGAACATGTCCTTTATGAAATATGCCAAGTTTCATAGCGATTCACCATTGAAATCTGTAGTATTGAGTCCAGAGGTGGAAGTTTGACCTGGGCACGCATCCTTTCTCTAAATTTTGGGTGCTCTCTACTATGAGCATCTCATCTCTCCATTATGACGTCTAACATTCAGCCTCCACGACTGGCAACTCGGGAGCACTCAAGTGCTGTTGTTGCTCGGCAAGGTTCACATGTAAGGCAGGCGCAACCTGGTCGTCATCCTGCAACTGTCACATACACCTCAATCGCATGCTGGAATGTGCATTCTCTTGGCGTTAGTTCTGACATGGACTGCGTCTCACCTCGTAAATCAGCTTTAATTGATGCAGAACTACTCCGACTTAACATCTCCATCACTGCCCTGAGTGAAACTTGGCTCAGAACTTGGTGTTGGTTCTGTCCGGGAGAAAAACTACACTTTATTCTGGAACAGATACACAGACGGTGCTAGACCAATGCATGGTGTTGGCTTTGCAATCCAAAACAAACTACTGTCCTCAGTGGGAAAACCTGTACCCATCTCTTCGCGTCTCTCCTTACTGCGCCTGCACACAAACTGTGGCCCAGTTACAATGGTTAAAAAACACTGAAGTGTTACTTATTGGACCGAAAACCGCCATACGTAACAACCAAGAATATTGCTTAACTCAGTGGTTCTTAACCTTGATGGAGGTACTGAACCCCACAAGTTTCATATGCGCATTCACCGAACCCTTCTTAATTGGAAAAATAAAATACGATTTTTTTCAAATTCAAAACATAAGTATATATTTTACTGGTCCACAAAATGAACCATGCATCAACATCACTGTGTTTTAAAGAACAAAACCATAAAAACAATTTCCATCTGCATGCAGCTTAAGGAAGTGTTCTCTTAGTTTTGTCGGTGCTAGACTAGAATTGCTCAATTTGGCATTGCAAATCATGCAGTTAGGACGCTGACTCCCATCACGTTCCGTTATACACGTGAATTCATATTGTACATATTCGTCCGACCAAATTCTTTTTTTGCTCGACATAGTTAGTATGAAAGGATTAAAATATTAAGAAAGAAATCACACGACGCACCAAATTCCCTGCAGCACAGATAGGCCAAGCGATGTTGCGTGATCACCTGCCGCAAATGATGGTCAATCAGGGTGTGACATCACGAATCATATGAGTGTGTCTTGACCTCCACCGAACCCCTGAGACTGACTCACCAAACCCCTGGGGTTCGATCGAACCCAGGTTAAGAACCACTGGCTTAACTATTGATGGATGTTCCATAAACCCTCATCTTCAGCAAAGAATCTTGGATTTTTATCCGACCTGAGAACCAGGTCGCCAACACCTGTAAAACTGCGTTTTTCCATCTTAAAAATATATCTAAACTACGTCATATGCTGTCACCATCAGATGCAGAGAAGCTAATTCATGCCTTTATGACATCACAACTAGATTACTGTAATGCACTATAAGGTGGTTGCCCTGCAGGCCTATTACAAAAACTCCAAATGGTCCAAAATGCGGCAGCTCGAGTTCTTACATGTACAAAAATGTATGAGCATATTAGCCCGGTTCGGTCAACCTTGCACTGGTTACCTATAAAGCATAGCATTAACTTTAAATCATGCTTATTACCTATAAAGCACTACATGGTTTAGCGCCTCACTACTTGAGAGAACTTCTAACGTATTATAGTCCATCACGTGCACTATGCTCTCAGGCGTCAGGTCAGTTGGTATTGCCTAGAATTTCAAAATCAAGTGCAGGCGGCAGATCCTTATCCTATCTAGCGCCTAAACTTTGGAACAGTCTTCCCTGCACTGTCCGGGAGGCAGAAACACTGTCAGTTTAAATCTAGACTAAAGACGCATCTTTTTAATCTTGCACACAGTACACTATCATAATATATATATTTCAAAGATTTAGGCTGTACTGGTTAGATCAACCGGAAACCAGGAACACTTCCAATAACAACTGATGCATTTGTTGCATCAAAGAGTGCAGAACAGTACTCTACTCTCAGCCAGTCTTGTCTCTTTGTTCCAAGGTAACTAGAGTGGGCAGGATGCAGTCCAAGGTTACCGGAGAGGGCAGGGCGCTCAGGTACTGTTCTGCACTCTTTGATGCAACAAATGCATCAGTTGTTATCCATACCCAGACCTGACAAATGCTGTGATGATAGAGCTGGACGAAGGCCGTGGTGACTCTACAAAACTTCAGCTGCTATTAGATTATTAATGATCATCTTAAATCTAATTTTTTTTATTTTGCCTTCTTGTGCAGGCACTGTCGAGCTTTTGCAGAGGCTGCAGCTTTTGCCAGAGGGGAACTGGAATCCCCTGGTTAGGCCTGGTTTCCCTCTGAGGTTTTCTTTCTCCTCCAATGGAGTTTTGGGTTCCTCGCCACCGTTTGCCTGGCCGGGGGGCTGCTAGAATTTTATAGTCTTATTTAATTAACACTGCATATAGGAATTTATAGTCTGTCTGATATTTGACCTGTGTTTTGACTTGCATAACATTTTATGTTTTGCTTATAGTCAATGTTTTCTTGAACAGCTGCTTTGTAACAATGAAAAGCGCTATATAACTAAAGCTGACTTGACAATCATAGCCACTTACGCCCCTACACTGACTTCTGATCTAGATCTAAAGGAATTATTCTACAAACAACTGAGCTCCATTATTCAGATGACCCCCTCATCTGAGCTTTTGATGATCCTTGGTGACGTTAATGCATGAGTAGGAGCCAACATTAGCACAGGGCCTGACATTCTGGGAAGCCAGGATATGGCAGCACCCACAAACTCGGTGTCCCTTCCTCGTCCTTTAAGGGCTCAAGCTCCTTCAAAGTCACCTGGTGTCATCCACGTTCTTAGCGCTGGCACCAATTTGACCATGTACTGGTGAAGAGTTAGAATTTGAGGGAAGTAACACACTGCATTCAGCAGATTGTGACACTGATCGCGCCCTTCTACAATGCAAACGTGGTCCCAAGTGAGTTTCATTACGCCAGGCCCAAGCCTACTCCTCGTCTAGATGTTTCTGAAATCTATGCATCGCATCATGCGTTCCAGGAACTACTTGCTTCCAGTCTTAAAAAGACTGTTATCCTTGCCCAGCCTGCAACTCCAAACCCTGCAGTATACATTAACAACACATGTCTGTAGACAAATTCATCTACCTTGGTTTCACAGTATCAAACAATAATAATCTTGATGCAGAGCTTGACATGCGCATTGGGAGGGCATCATCAATGTTTGGAAAACTGAGCAAGCGTGTTTGGCACAAGAAGGACCTCTCATTACTCCTAAAGGTCTGTGTATACCATGCTTGTGTACTTAGCACCTTGTTATTTGCAAGGGAGACATGGACAACATACAGGAGGCACGAACATCGCCTCAATGCCTTTCATTTTCGCTTCCTGCGTTCCATACTGGGTGTATGCTGGAAGGATCGTGAGCAAAAAACTCTGTCGTACTTGAGAGAACTGGTTCCAGTGACTTGTACACCATTCTTCGTGAACGCCACCTCCGCTGGATCAGGCATATTAATCGAATGAATGACACTCGCCTTCCAAAAATGTTGCTATATGGCGAGCTGGCAAAGGCCCCATCTACGTTTCAAAGACATCACTAAGAGGGATCTTCAGGCCTTCTCCATCAACCTGGATAACTGGGAGACACTTGCAAATTACAGACCGAACCAGAATTACAAAAACTCTCAGGAGGCCTATAAATCATTTTTGGAAGAGAGAGGCTCAAAACAAGAAGCAGTTCGTCGCACTTGATATGAACGGCCATAGTAGTAAGTAAAACAAAACAATAAACATTTTGAACATGCAAACAACAGCGCATTTAAAGCAAATACGGACATAATCTGCTTTAATAATAATATAGAATATATTTTTTTAAATGTACAGTTGTCATTTACATAGATTACCATGCGTGTTCCTTTTACACTAAAATATGCGACTTGTGCGTCAGTGAAAACCACTTCAGAGCGTAGCCTCCTCGTTAGCGTGTCCGACGTGGACCGATTGCCAGTATGAGGATCATTCGGAGCGGGATTAAGATTGGTGACAAACAGCTAAATCAGAATTGAGTGCATGCAGGAGACCCTATCTTTAAGCTAATACGTGACGTTGAATGTGACAGAATATCACTATTATTATAATCATGAATAAACGCGGACTGGAGAAAATAAACTCCACAAGGCGAAAATGTAACATACATTTTTCTCTTTTAACATACATGAAACGAAAAAACATAATATTTGCCAAAATACGCACTTTAGCCTATATACCGTTTAATCGGTATTCAATTAAAGTGTGACAAAATAGTTTATTGACCTGCATTTAAATGACATGCATTGAAAGTCTTAATTCTCTCCATGCCAATAGGCTACAGGCTTTTAAAAAACAGATTCCACTTCTCAGTTGACGGGGGATGGGGAGAGGTGTGAATGTCTCACAATTTGAAAAGAGCAGAGTGTAGAATTAATGCCTTACCTACAGGGTGACAAAAAAACATAAGAACGTAACACTGATAAGAAACTAATCTCCACAGATAAACGAATAATTTCCTAACCCTATAAAAATAAATCAATTATTTACACGTTTAGTGACCTATTAAACCAGCATCAGTGCAACAATTGTAAAAAACAAGTACTAGCTTAAACTTTCAAAAATTACATTCAAGATTTAACTGGAATTAAACATTCAAAACAAAAGCAGCTAAATAAAATAACAGTGTCCAAATAAATTTGGGATTAGCGATTTATACTAGTAGCCTATATGACCTTATAAAATTTTAGGTCTGTAAGAGTTTTTGTATTGTAAGAGAAAATGTTATTAAATGATAGTAAAAGTGTGTCTATTACACTGAAATCTTAAAACTTAAAAAATATTTATCAACAATGAATTAAAAGCTTAAAGAATGTTTTTATTATTTAAATTAATTTTAAAAAGCTGTTTTTCTTTTCATTTAACATATGTCGTAATTTAAGGACAAGTTATAACTAGGGTAAGATAACAAAACAAGATAAGATATAAACTTTACAAGAAGTAACCTTTTAAATGCTGCCACTGCTCATGCAAATTGAGATACCACAGTCTCACATTGAGGCTGGCAACATATTCAAGAACCAAGTTTTTCCGGCACGTAGCAGTTTTAAAATGTATTTCAGAGAAGATTTATCTTCTCAATAGTTGGCTACAAAACAAATAAACAGTTTCTGATATTTTGGCAGATGATTGCTTGGTCGATTTAATATTATGATCTGTTTTAACTTTCTTATGGTAACATGTAGTTTGAAAAGAATGATACTAGTGGTATTTCTTCTGTAAAGGGGTTATATGCTGATAATCCAAGGATATTATAGAACACATTCGGTTTTAAAGGAAATAAAGCTAATTTATCAGAGTTGGGTTTTGCCATTTTTTATGAATTACGTGTTACCAACGAGCAAACACGTGCAGAGATTTGCACAGGCAACTCTCATCTCACTCTCTGTATTTCAAAATTGGCACAGAGCGAAAAAAAACATTAAGATCAGTGTACAACCCAGCAAAACATGTGTCCCTTCACAATTCTTATGTATTGAAAATGATTCAAACCGAATAAAGATTTTTTTGTTCTGTATTAATGACTAGGATTGAATATAATTATTAGTGCCGGTGGAATTAAGTTCTTGTAACTTTGATATGATACAGCGTTTGTCTTTTACGCCTAAGCGTCTTAACTCTTGCCCGTCTGCTGAGTGACGCAAGGAGCTTGACGCATCAACTCATGCTGAGTGAAGATCTGTGAATAGACTGCCACTCAGCGGTAAACAAGAGTCAACACACATTAAATAAGTACCGCTGCAGGGACGGCGGAAGGATCATTCTGGTTGAGTACCAACTGTACCATCTAAGGCTAAATGTAAATCTTGCTTGCAATAAATCTTTCAGAATTCTCTTGATTACATATCGAGGCATACTATTATGCATTCATGAGTGTGGTGGTGCTCATGGGTTCACTACAAAACTAGACTACACCACTGGCACTGACATATAGTGCAACTGCACCTTTTATATAATAAAATGTAATGTTTTATTTTATGACTCCGGTCTGTTTGGCACAAGCTATTGTTGTTTTGTGATTATTCTCTGCATATTTTGTGGTCTTGCAGTACATGACCTTTGTTTTGACGGCTTGCCATGTGCTACGTTGTCATTGTGGCGTCTTTTTCTGCCCTCTCGATATCAAATCATTAGTTCATTGATTGCTACTTGGCCTAGATTGGCTGCTCTATTTTGCTACCCTGTGTGCTCTGTCTTGTGCCAGTTCGTGTTCACACATTTAATACCTCTGGTCTCTAGCCAAGCCTAGCACTGGCTTTTCAACTCTCACGTACCTAGTAAGTGTGATCCTTGTTGCTTTAGTTTTGTTGAGTTTTGGCCATTATACTCTCATCCCCTTGGTTTCTACTATGGCTGATCATCTGTCTTCCGGAGTTTGTTCCTCTTCTCAGTACTCCCCCCTCGACTTCCCGGAGTACACATTTCAACAGTGTTTCATGCATTCTGACTTCTTTACAATGTTAAATGTGCTAGCTTCTCATGCTTAACATGGTCAACTTCGAACATTAAATTATGTTATATAACTACTTTTCTTAGTCCCTTATAGAGCAATTCTCCTGGAAATGTATTCCTACGCGTCTACCAGCTAGAGTGAGAGAAAGAGAACACCCATCAATGTGCTTCTCAGAAGTTAAGCTGTGTTTTTTTGTGCACTGCATTTAGGTGAGGAATGTTATATAAACTGTGGATATAACGTTGGATTTGGAGATCTTTTGAAACTGATTGATGGAGCGGTCCCAGTGCGGTAAGTGAACATGAGTAAAGTGTCTGTGTTTTTTTGGCAATCAGCACGTGCATTATGCTATGGCAGGAGACCAAGGAGGACCCCACTGCTGACACAGAGACATAAAAAAGCAAGACTTAAGTTTGCCAAAATTTACTTGAGTAAGACAAAATCCTTCTGGGAAAACGTCTTGTGGACAGATGAGACCAAAATAGAGCTTTTTGGTAGAGCACATCATTCTACTGTTTTCCCGAAAACGGAATGAGGCCTACAAAGAAAAGGACACAGTACCTACAGTCAAATATGGTGGAGGTTCAAATATGTTTTGGGGTTGTTTTGGTGCCTTGACTGTGTGCAAGGAAAATGAAATCTGAGGAGTACCAAAGGATTTTGGGTCGCAATGTCAGAAAGCTGGGTTTGCATCAGAGATCGTAGGTCTTCCAGGAGGACAATGACCCCACACATACTTCAAAAATCACCCATAAATGGATGGCAAAAAAGTGCTGGAGAGTTCTGAAGTGGCCAGCAATAAGTCCAAATCTAAATCTCATTGAACACCTGTGGAGAGATCTTAAAATTGCTGTTGGGAAAAGGCACCCTACCAATATGGGAGACCTGGAGCAGTTTGCAAATGAAGAGTGGTCCAAAATTCCGGGTGAGAGGTGTAAGAAGTTGATTGATGGTTATAGGAAGCGATTGATTTCAATTATTTGTTCCAAAGGGTGTGCAACAAAATATTAAGTTAAGGGTGAAATTTTTTGAGTTTTGTGTGACATGTCAAATTAGCGTCAAATTCGCTCTAACATTTGTTGTGTTAAAACAACAAGAAGTCATGACTGGACAATATAATGTTTACAGTTACCAAGATGTGTTAAGAAAATACAAATATCAATGGAAATATACAAGGGACTTGCCCAAGGAACTAGACCACCAGGGGTCTCTGGCAAAGTGAGTGAGGATGGCTTAGAGTGAGGATGGCGCTAGCAACGGTGATTGCAGTGACTCCTGTGCAGCCGGCCTGTGAGCACCAAGACCCTCCTCCTCACAGCCGCGAGAGTAAAAAAGTACTCTTACACAGTAAGAGTTAAAAATATGACCTTCTATTTTTTGAGACAAACTATATAAAAAGTGATTCGGTGAGAAGTGTTCATCTCTTTTCTCTTTTAACTTTCCATAACCAATGCTCAAAGTGCACTCCTCCATAAGGGATAGTAGTCTCGGTGGTAAGATTTGCTCCCTTACCAGCGATTTCTTTGAACACTCATTTCCCAAGCGGACAGATTGTTTCACGAGAGTGGTTTTCATATTCACCATCAACAGGACACATGGACTCAGGCAATGTACTCAGCTCTCTGGTCAAAGAAATTACTGGCAAGAAGTACTAAAGCGCGTCGTGGCATTGATAACGTTTTTAGCCAAAAGAGGACTGGTGTATAGCGGGTAGGACAAGCTCCTAGGTTCGCCTCACAATGGAACCTATCTAGGAATTTTGGATCTAATATCTCAATTTGACCCATTTCTGGGCTTTTGGTTTTTACTTTTATCTAAAGGACAGTGGAGGCAGACCGGAACAGGAGGGTAAGAGACGGGGTGTGGAATCAGGACATGACTCGGGTCGGACTCGAACCTGGGTCCCTGTGAGCCAACAGCACATGTATGCGTCTTTGTGTTTTTGACCCTTTTTTATTATTATGCTTCGTTGATATTGCCTGTAATACAAAAA
This sequence comes from Barbatula barbatula, assembly GCA_037178815.1. Classification (NCBI taxonomy): domain Eukaryota; kingdom Metazoa; phylum Chordata; class Actinopteri; order Cypriniformes; family Nemacheilidae; genus Barbatula; species Barbatula barbatula. The sequence goes on along the minus strand of CM074077.1, from coordinate 6,742,988 downwards.
AACTCCTTATTTGGAGATGTCAGAAGCTATTTTAGATGTTGAATCATGGCGTGAAAAAGCGTTTAGTGCTGTTAAAAAGTAAATATTGTGCGCATTTATGTGTTTTAAGTGCAATTTTAAATCCTGTGTGATGGCCATACAGGTGCAACACTGTTATATGTGGTGCCAGTGGGACCTTTGAGACGTCTCTGCCCAGGGCACATAAAAGTCATGATCCGTCTCTGGAATATACTTGAGAAATCTTTCCAAATTTCTAAAGGTGCCAATAATTGTGCCATGGTGAATTGGAGAAAAACATTTGCTTCATAAGTGGGGTTACGACTTTTCCAAACTGAGCAGAATGTGAAGCTATTACTGCTATACAGTTTAAACCATACTTTGAAACATTTTTAAAGTACCGCTGAACACACAAGAAAAAGACAATTATAGGTATGCATTTGTATTACAAAATTGAATGTAAAGTGTCTCTAGTTTGCATTTGCAGTAATGTTCAGTAATTTAATTTAATGTTTTAATAAATTTTTCTGGGCTTGATGAAGGCCTGCCAAGTTATTCCAGAGTCCTCACTAAATAGTTTCTTCATGGACCTCACAATGTGTATGCCACAGAACATATATTGGTAAACATAATGAACAACTTGGTAAACATAATGAACAAGCAAAATAATTACCTGAAACATGGAGGAGTATTGTAGAGGGAGTTGTTCCCGGCCTGCACCTGGTAGTCTAGTATAATAGGGCACTCTTTCAATGCACTGCCCAACAAATCCTCTCTTACAATCACAACAGTCACACCTGCACAGCCAACATTTTTCTGCGCACCAGCAAATATCAGCCCAAACTGTGGAAATAAACAATAAAAAATCTACATCCAATATTAAACAATTGATTTACGTTAGCAACACATCTAGGAAGTATTTTAAATTGTCACTATGGTGCTACTTTTATGACAGTATAATCAATATAAAACAAAAAATGTATTACGTTAATTCAGTTCAAGAAGAAGCATTACCAACCTTTGACACATCTACTGGCCGTGAGAGGAAGTTGGATGACATATCACTGACAAGAACCACTTCCTTTGTGTCAGGAATGAAGTTAAACTCAACACCATCCACAGTTTCATTGCAACAGTAGTAAACATAAGAAGCTGAAGGATTTAATGACCAAGTGCTTCTGTCTGGTATGTCTGAGAAAATAAGTTTGATGAAAATTAATTTTACACCAATTATACACAGTTGCTATATCTTCAACACAACAGTGTATCAGTCAGCTATTAAAACAAACTTAATATTCTGGAAAAAAAATGAAAACAGAGATTACAGTTGGTTTGTCGCCTCGTTACAATGATGTTTTACAAAGTTAAAGCAACTAAACGTTAGATCACAACTGGTAACAAACAACATGTTTTAGTGTAGAGCTAGCACATTTTAGCTTAACCACATTTTACATTTTAGCATAATACGAACACAATTAACATGATGATAAATACGATTTTACATAATTAGCAATGCTATCATGTTGTTAGTAGGCATGACAACAATTTTGACTTAGCTAATCGTAATTAGAATGTAACATGTTGGAGGTCCTGTTTGCTTGCATGAGTCAAAAAAGCCAACCCTATGGTGCTACCGTGTTCTGATGCAGTGATACAGGTCTTGCTATACGGTTGCTAGGGTACTCTAATGGTTGCAAGGGAGTGGCTTGCCGACTGCCAATGATGATAGAGGCATGGGTAGTTGGTTTATAACATTCATACTATGACATTTGTTTTTAAAGATATACCTCTTTAGATTTGGGTGTATTAGGTTGCTCGACACTGATTGCTATGAAATGGCTTGGAGGCATGGGCCGGTTACTGGTTTCAAGGTATATCGAAGTTTGAAAAAGGTCAAGGTTTCAAAACCACTTACATTTTCTGTGATACCGTAAGGTATGTGCTTTGTTTACATAAAATGTATTAAATCATAAAATCATGTAATTTAATGTAATTATTCTTTAAAAATATATTTTTTAAATATATAGGCCCAATAAACATTGTAATTTAAAGGTTTTATTTTTACTTGACATACATGTTCTATATGTTGCTCAAAAATAAAATTTTGTTTTTTGTATATGCAGACATTCGTAAATAACACATTTTAGTGCCGTAACTGCAATACAGTGAAACGACTGTATTTTTGATTAAGGTTATCATACCCAGTGTTGGGGAAGCTACTTTGAAATTATAGATAAACTACAAGCTACTCATTATAAAAAGTAGTTAAGTTACAGCTTAGCTACCCATCTGAAAAAGTAGTTAGCTACACTACAAGTTACTATTAAAAAGGAGCTAGCTTCTTTGAAACTACTTTAAAAAAAATTACAATCTCACATTTAAAAAAAATACAGGAGTGTAATATTTATTATAGCAAACTGTATAGTAAATTTCCAAGATACATGCAGTTTTTTTACTTTATAAATTCTGTAGTTTACTTTAATATTCACTAAAGTAAATTAATTTACTATTGCAAGATACTACAGAATAATTTAGTATATGTTGATATATGTTGAGAGTGTGATAGTTACCATAATATTCTACAGCTGTAATATACTACAATTTACTATTGTAAATACTAAAGAATACTATATTTTAATTTGATGTGATACACATGTGTTAATGACTAATGTTTTAAATAAATAGAAAAGTTTAAAACAATGTAATACAGTACCATTATCATTGTATTGTTATTATTTTAATTACAAAAGATTCATATTTAATTAATATGATGGGTGTTTCAAACTTTAAATATTTACCCACTTAAGTATGTCCTTTACAATCTCTCAGTAGCCGACTTTCCATCCAATGTTTTGCTTATGTTCAAAATTGGAATATCGCCATATTTCCACCCAACTATAGTTAACCTTAATTTCCTAATAAACTGCCACTAAATATCAGTAAGAAAAGTAAGAGAAGCCACTGAATATAATCATTTTAATGTATAATAATACTTGCACAAGCAGAAGTTGCAAAACACTTTAAAAACAGTGCTTTTGTGGATGCCTGCTGTTTGGGAAACAGTCGTGACAGTTCTAAGAGGCAATTATAAACATAGTTTTAAGACTTTGCTGAGACATTTAATAATGACCATAACAACATTTCTGATGCTGTGTAATAAGATCAGTACTCTGGTCAGGTCAGGTTAGTCAGGTTAATTATGCAGTTTCATAGTGCAGATACATGACTTTCTGGAGGAAGTTATTCGTCAAATGCGTCTCCATCTCTCATTTTTCAAAAGAACCCTTTTTCGCAAAAATTTTAAACCACCTCAAGCGATTAGTTTTTTTGCGAATTAAGGGATTTTAATTTGAGATTTGGGGTTTCCATCCTCATTGCTGATGCGAAACTTGAAACAAAATGCGAATAAGACCATAGTGATGGAAATCCGCTTAGTGAAGCATAAAGCCACAATACATAGTTACTGCTGTAGAAGGCAATAATGAACCTCTTCAGTTTGTGATGCAGTAATAAGACGACGACGTTACAGAACACTGCTCTGAAGGCAGAACGGAATGTAGCTGTTGGTCACGCTACACCGCTACTTTCTTAAAAAAAGAAATTAACTACTGGAAAAGCTCTGGAAAGTAACTCAGCCTTAATCGGTGTTCATCACCATGGTAATTTACGCTGCATGGCTAACCTGCTCTGGAGCAGGTTATGATCTAGATTAGAGCTCACACCGAAAGTGAACCAATCAGAGGCAAGCCAATTTACATATAAGTGACTAACTCACAGTGTGTGTTACAATGGCTAGTTATTTTTAATAAAGTTTAATAAAATAAAAATACTTATATAAAAAGATATAAATATATATTACAAATATAAATCTAATAATGGTTAGTATATAGGTAAAATCTGATTTTAGAGATAAAATTAGCTGGCTTTCCCTTACATTCACATGGAATTCTATTTATTTATATTCCATTATTTTATGGTACTACACAAAATATGTATTTCTTTGCATTCAACATTCTTGTCTGTGGTGCAGAACGTAGGAACACTTTCAGTTTCACTGTGTTGGGACATTTGCATAAGAAGTTTTTAATAGTTTAATGCCTACAACATTCCCTAATGTATCTGTGTTGTGTCAGTTCTTTGAGGAAGGTAAAGTAAATGGGGAACAGTCCAAAAACCCTTTAAATTAATAAATGTGTGACCAAAGCTCAATTTCAAACTTCAACACAATCTTTCCTTCTTTGTTCTCTGACAGGACTGTTTAATAGTCTGTTGGTGGCAGACAGGGGTTCCTATGTATGCCAGTGGTTTTTGCTATCCTGACCACAGAAGTGATGGCGAGCATACCAATGCCCAATCAGCGTTGCCATGGAAATGGCACAATCACGCCGGCACACCTGCCGATTGTTGGCACCTGCACCTGCTCCCCATCAAGTCTCCCCGATATAAATCGGGGAAGAAAAGGAAAGGTTGAGTTTGTTCTACACAAAGACGCATGACTAACGTTTTGCCTCTTTTTTACCCATTGCAAAGACCAGTGGCTGACGATCGGCAGGTTTACATCACCTATCACCTACTCTTACATCCCCGGAGCACCTATAAGGAAGATTCACCACCACAGAGGGCCAAGCTATTTCCCCACGCCTCACTGTCCTCTGTCAAACCTGTGAATAAATCACCCTCCCGGTCCATTTCTTGATTTCCGTGACTGTCTCGTTACTCTGCCCACCACAGTAAATAGAAAGTTTAAAAACACTATTATTTCATAATAATAGGTAGTTATTATTACCTTCTTGACTGACTCTCAAATGATTTGTTCCACATTTAAACTGTCTAATCCCCTCCTTTCCACTAGACTAGTCTGATGTGATTGGTCAGGTGGTCTAGTATGTTATGATTGGTCTCACCGTGAATGAGGCTCGCAAGCTTCAGTATTTGGGGGAGAAGAGTGAAGTTTATGAGGGCAGTCCAAGCAAAATGTAGGCGGGGACTATATGTTGAGACATATATGTTGAGACAAATCCACGGCAGTTCGCGAATCAGACTACGGACTAATTTTGTTATTCATTCACCTGCGGATTTCGGCTTGGCAGACTACTTACTTACGCAGCAACATTACACACCGCATTTAATGTTTTTTTATGATCTCATGTTATCTACTCTTTAAATAAACAATTACAAATAATCTTAACTAACAACAGGCAACAGTCTAGACAACAGTTAAAACAAGGTAAACCGGGTAATGAGCAGACTAACGCACTACTGCAGACTTCGGCTGACAAATCGCTTCTCCAAACCATAAATTGTTTCAGACAGTTTCAACAACCGAGCAGCAATGACAATTTTCTTCCAAATTGAATTTTTAATTAACACAGTCAGAGAAAAACAAAAACGATGATCGCCTGCATCATACTTTGCCCAAGGAGCAACTCAAGTCATTTCACCATAATAAGTAAGAAAAATGATTAATTTGATTTGATTTTGATTCAATTTATTGTCATTACACACATACAAGTACAGTGCAACGAAATGTATTAAATCGTCTAAATCAGCGGTTCTTAATCCTGGTCTTCACAATCCCCCAACTCTTTTTTTTGTTTCTCTTATCCCTTCAGAGGTTGGTTCAATATGACCTTAAGTGCCATGTGAAGTAATCATTATTGTGCCATTAATTCAGTTAGAAAGGAGCGTATGTAAGATTCGAAGGCCATTGAAATGCACAGGACATACGCAAATCTCATGATTATGGGTAAATATCTTTTGACATTTCTGTATTAAGTGTTGTTTGTGTGTGAAGACGTTGCAGGCAGTCGTGTAGTGCAATTTCATGTTCTTAAACTTCAGATGATTTCCTGTGCGCAGTGAGTACAGAGCAGTGAACCATGTCTAGGAACCATGTCCATCTAAAACAGCGCTGTGATTTTTCTGTGTTAAAGTCAGTTGTGGCCTGGGGGTTAGAGCGTTGGGCTTGTGATCAGAAGGTTGCCGGTTCAAATCTCAATGCCAGTAGGTCATGACTGAAGTGCCCTTGAGCGAGGCACTTTACCCCTGATTGCTCTGCAGTAATGTGTCACTGTAAAAATAAAACTACTTGTAAGTCGCTTTGGATAAAAGCGTCTGCCAAATGAATAAATGTAAATTGCTATAATCGGCGTTTAATTTACGTAAATGTACCGTATATACTGTATGGGAGGATAACGTTAGCATATGATAGCAAAGGGAGCTTAGTCAGTCACAGGCTAAATAGAACATACAAGCCAGTGTTAAACTTACTCTATATTTATATGTTATTTGGCAAATGGGCACTTGGAGTTTAGTGGACTATAGAATCTTTAAATGTGGAAGGCGTATCCCAGCAGGCTGCCACACAAATCTCCAATATGGACACATTGCTTGACCAAGCCCAGGAAGAGGCGATACCTCTTGTAGAGTGGGCTCTTACTCTTGTGGGTCATTGATAGCCCAATCAAGAATATACTAGCGTAATAGCCTCAACTATCCATTTAGAAAGTGGCCGCCACATAGAGCTTGAGCGTGGAAGGGGAACAACCTTAATAGAGCCAAGGTATGACATTCCCAGTCGCCCCTACATCACATATGTAATGTTGCCAAAGGTGTACGATGGAGTGAAAAAACACGTTAGTTCCCTGGGGCATGATGCTACGCCAATGAGCTTCACAATTGATATATGGACTAGTAGTGTCTGCCCAATGTCTCTCCTCAGTTTAACAGCTCAGTGGATAGACGAAGCGTTCACGGTTCACCACATCGCGTTACAAGCGAAGCCATTTCGGGGCTCTCACACCAGCCAAGCTATAGCTAATATATTCGAAGACATGCTACAGTTTTGGGGCATCCAAAAAAGTTCTGTTCATGTTGTACTCCGAGATAACGCGAAAAATATGATTAAGGCCATGGCTGATGCTGGACTCCATAGCCTGCCTTGTACTGCTCACACTCTCCAGCTAGTGGTTCACGAGGGGCTCCTCTCTCAGAGAAGTGTTGCTGATGCTGTGGTTGTCAGTCGCAGAATAGTTGGGCATTTTAAACATTCTGCTTTAGCCTACTCCAGGATCGAAGACATCCAGTTACAGATAAATCAGCCCACAAAACGACTCCAAGAAAACGTCCAAACTCACTGGAATCGTACCTTTTACATGATCCAGTCGCTGGTCGAACAGAAACGGGCGCTAGGTATATATGCGTCTGAATACGAGCTCCCTGACAATCTTGCAGCTAATCAGTGGATACTGCTGGAGAAGACTGCAACTGTTCTGGGTCCTTTTGAGGAGTTGACACGAAGAGTAAGCTCTTCGGATGCCATGGCAGCAGACGTGATTCCCGCGATCACTGTGTTGCTAAGATTTCTATCTAGAGAGACAGAGGACGACCATGGCATCAAAATTATGAAGAGAATGTTAGCTGCAGCCGTCAAGAAGCGATTTGGCGATTTTGAAGAAAATCCCCTCTACAAACTCGCATCTTTACTCGATCCGAGGTAGGCCTGTGTGTGAGTTTGTGTATGCTGTTTTTTTCTCTAAAACTACACTGCTGCAAATGCCAAGGAGATGCTAATGATTGAGCTGCAGAGACTGACTCCAGAAGAGGATAAACAGCCGGGAGATCACAACCAGCATGAACCACCTAATAGAAAACCACGCAGGGACCAGGCCAGCAGCACTTTAGACAATATATTTGATGAAATTGCAAATGAACAAGCATCGGCAGCACTGACTGCTGTAGTTTTTACTGCACAAATAGACACATACCTTAGGGAGGCCCCAATGGCCCGTGGACAATCCACTGCAATACTTAAGGTTAACAAAGTGCGGTTCCCTTCTCTGGCCAAAATGGCAATTAAATACCTCTCAGCACTGTGCGGTAGCGTTGACAGTGAACGGCTATTTAGCTCAGTGTCACACATTGTGAATGAAAGCAGAAACAGGCTAACACCTGATCATGCAGAGATGATTCTGTTTCAAAAAATCTCCATCTCACTTTCCCCAAAAATACATAGCCTAGTTCAGAGGCTGCAACATTATTTGTTTATAGTAATTTAACAACATAGTGTGTTGATTTGTTTGTGCCACATAGTGCCACATAGTTTAAGAGAAAGTTTGTATACTTAAAAGCAGGAGGCTGTTTTGAGACTGTGTGAAACTGAATGCTAATGATTAATAGTTCCGCTCACTTTTTGTTAAGTTATTGGGTGTGTTAACTATAGAGCACTTTTCATTTCCTTTATCTGGTTATGTTAATATTTTTTCTAATGTGATGACATTGCCTTTATTGTGTTAAAACCGAGAAGGTTTGTATATTTTTGGCTTAGAATAGCCTTCTGGTAAAGATTTTTGCATTCATCCTTATTATAGGCAAAAACTAAAACCTTCCTCCAAATAAATTGCACTTTCATTGAAACGAAATCTAAGAAGTATCAGGTATCGGTACTCGGTATCGGTAAGTAAACAAATGAAAATACTCGTACTCGTATCGGTTTGGAATAAAGTGGTATCGGTTCATCACTAGTGTTTGCTCAGACACATGAAAAATTAGGGGGAACATTGCCTGCAGGGTAACCACCTAAAAGTGCATTACAGTAATCTAGTCTTGATGTCATAAAGGCATGAATAAGCTTCTCTGCATCTAATGGTGACAGCATATGACGTAGTTTAGATATATTTTTAAGATGGAAAAACATAATTTTACAGGTGTTGTCGACCTGGTTCTCAAATGACAGAGTACTATCGAACAAAACGCCAAGATTCTTTGCTGGGCCCGAGTGAGTGAAGTTTTAGCAATAAGACTATGTGCCATATTTCTAGACATAAGAAAAGCTCCAGCCCTAGAGGGGTGGAGACAACACTTTTCAACTAACTCTTCCAGTTCTTTATAAAAACGATATCATTCACCACTCAGACAACCAGCCATTTAGATATGATAATCTGCTATGTATCTCATTACCACGGTAAGCAGGGAGGGGCCCAGAGAATATAGCAGAGTATATCAAAGAGAGTTGATCTGAGGCCTTGGCCCATGTGGGAGGCATACTGTCTCCGATGGTAAATGGAAGAGGAAGGTTGCTCATTTCGGAAAATGTTTGCGTTTATCAAATTTTTCACTATAACAGCGGTTTGTTGTGTGGGCGTTAGAATGAGCCCAATATTCACAACAGCGTATAAAAATACATTTCCGCCAGCACTCGGAATGGAACGTGAGTTAACACACGTAACAAAATACATCACAATATAACGACTCATCTTTGTTATGATAATACAACTGTTATCAAACAAATGTGTAAAAATTTGTTCAAACACTATTTCTTATACAGGTATAGGCCCTATTCAATGCATTATGGTTTTTCCTCAAAAATAGAATTGTTATAAAAGAATTATTTTAATGTGATGGTAAGCAGATAAATTTGTTGAAACGGCACAGTGATTACAAGTGGTCAATTTAACGATATATTGCGCGCTATATTTTCTTGACGTCGGTAGTTTTTGTTGCAATATATCGCCCTTGTGTTTATACATGCATTTGTTTACATGAAAATGAATGACATTATCATTTTATCCGATTGTGCTGTCTCTGTTATCCGAGTCTTTGCTGTTTGTCTGTGTATCAAAAGCGGGGCTCGCACGCACACACAAACGCGTGTACAGTCGAACACACGGACAGACAGCAGCAGATGAAAAGACTTGAGGAGTTATATTGCATTTCCTTGCATTTCGGAATAGTAATCGACTGGTGTCAAAGGAACAAACGTCCCATTTTGATATGAAAACAAAGGAGAGCGTGAACAAGACTCTCTACTCTTTAAATACTTAGCAATTTTTTGCTGTTTTCGTTACCTATCGCGACAGGGCTAAAAGGACGCCATGTCAAAAAGGTTGCCAACCACTGCCATAGATAAATATGACCAAAGAAGGCTTTGAAAATAAATCTGGCCCATTATGTGATTCTAGCAGGGACAGTCAGGTTTTGATACGAAATTGCTTTTTAACAGCAAACAGTATCAACAGATAAGAGTATGCATAATTATGAGCATGTGTATAAAAGAGAAAAACATTTCTTTAAAAATTATATTTTTGTCCCCCATATAAACTCTTATATTGTAATGAAAGTACATGTTTTTGTACATGTTTTAAGTAAAATGCAGATTTATTTTCATAGCCTTTGGGGATTATATTCTCAAACATTGCTTATAACATATAACTCACGGTTATAACAATCCAGTTTTGGATGGATCACATTCACTTTTCCATACTTCTCTGCCTCTCTGGCAGCCTTAGCAGACCAGGTTCCTGTGACTAGATAGTCAGCACACCTGTCTTCCTTCAGACCAATCAGATTTAGAGGAACTGCACTGAACTGTCCCGACCCACCACCTTGCAAGAACAGTACTTTGTAGTTTTCAGGTACATTCCTGTGCATAGTAAACAGTTAAAACTACTTTGATATTATGTACAAAAATTGGGGTTTAAAAATACTGCTTCATGAATCCCACACAAAATACTTACAAAAGTTCTCGCACAAGATTTTCAGTAGTGTTTATGATCTTAGTGAAATCAGAAGATCTGTGGCTCATTTCTGGGTTTGACAGAAAAAAAAGCAAAGGCCTGATTATCCTAACCTCAAAAACACAGTATTACAGATGTACAACTTGTATATTAAAATAAAAAGCCTTACCAAGTATGCTTATACCAGTACCATTGTAATTCAGCAGCTCCTTTTGTGCTTTGAGTAGAACCTAAAAAAGAAAAACATGCATTTACTAACTCCTGTTTGTGTTTAAATTGTTGCAATTAGTTTACAATCACAAACTCATAAAATAAACATAATCCCAATCATCTGGTCTGCCAACCTAAAACTGATGAATGATCAAACATTGCAAAGACTCCAAAGTTAACTTATTGTTCAAGTGACAAGTAGGCTCTCAGGCAAAAAACACAGTCTGGAGAATTTCCAACAAACAACACAAGCTGTCTTTAAACCAGAATGGCCAAAAGTAATTGATATTTGGCCCAGATATTTTTGCTCTCTGGGAAGTATTTTATTTCAATTATGCTTTGCTTATCTTACTTAGTTTTTTTCTACAATTAGTAGTTCATTAATGTCTTTCAGTTCATTTTAATAATTTCTGTCTCACACATTTCAATTGCCAGTGTTCCTCATAAAAAAAAACATACTAAATATCCATCAAATAAATTGTGAATCTTTTGATGACATCCCATATCAGTGAGACTGGAGCATGGTCAAATATAGAGATGTTTCAAAATTTCCAAGCCAGGCTTCAGCCTTCAGAACAAGATAAAAACTGTCACAAGAAGTTTGTGATGGACAAAGACACCAAATTTAATGACAACTGCCTCTGCATCACGTTTCCTTGATGTTTTTGGCCATGCATACTAGGAGGAAGGTTTGAATTAAGACACTTTAGGGGTCAGTTTCTAAGAGAGGGATTCGTATAAACTAGGACTAGGATTTTGTTATATTAGGATATTAAAGTCATTTAAAAAAAAAATACTTTACAAAATAAAACATTCCTGGTGTGCATCACATGCCAAAACAATCACACGGACACATTAGAAGATCTCAGGGCAAGTTGTTTTTATCAATGTTGTGAATTATTAATATCACATATTGATGCTTTGGGTTTGTATATTGTAGGAGCTATATTATGTAAATATGCACTACGCAATTTCTAGCCTGATAGCCTGATCGTAAATGACACGTTATTGGTTGCGTATACAGAGCTGACAGATGTGAAGCAGTTTCCACCGGTGCAGGATCTCTATGTGCAGGGCAAAGTTACTGACCAAGTGAGTTTGCTCCGTGACTTGAAACTACCTTCAATGAATATCAACATGTATATATGCTATATGGTGAAACCCTGTACATAAATAAATGGTAAAAGACATTTCGGCATTAGGTGGTCAATCCACAACAAATGGTCCTTCGAGCCGGATACTTTGACTGCTTCAGTATGTCATCAGAAGGCAAACCAACATCTAAAGAAAGATCACGGCGATGTCAACTCCCAAGGCACCTTAACAATCAAGATACCTCTTACATTTAAGTTAGTCTGGGACTAGTCTCCGTGCCACTGGCAATACTGAAACACTTTCATTTTGAGACATGTCAGTAAATTTATGCTAGCATGCATCTGAAATGAGTTCATGCTTCTTTCGCTGCTCGGACTACAGTCTGAAAGATGTTTAAAAGAAGACATAAAACTTTATTTACAGTAAAAATCCAAATGGTCTTATACACTGTGTGCACAATTATTAGGCAAGTGATTATTTTGACCATATCATCATTTTATCCATAATTTCCAACTCCAAGCTGTATAAACTTGAATGCTTATTGAATTTAATGCATATCAGGTGATGTGTATTTGTGTAACGAGGGAGGGTGTGGCCTAAGGAGATCAACACCCTATATCAAGGTGTGCATAATTATTAGGCAGATCTTAAGAAAAAATGGGCCACAAAGAGATTTAACGGATTCTGAAAAGTCAAAATTTTAAAAAAGTCTTTCAGAGGGATGCAGAACTCTTGAAATATCTAAGATTTTGGGGCATGATCACAGAACCATCAAACGTTTTGTTGCAAATAGTCAACAGGATCGCAAGAATCGTGTCGAGAAGAAAAGACGCAAATTAACCGCCAAAGATTTGAGAAGAATCAAACGTGAAGCTACCAGGGACCCATTATCCTCCAGTGCTGCCATATTCCACAACTGCAACCTACCTGGAGTGTCAAGAAGTATGAGGTGTTCAGTTCTCAGAGACATGGCCAAGGTAAGAAAGGCAGAATAAAACCCAACCACCTCTGAACAAGACACAAGTTGAAACGTCAAGAAAGGGACAAAAAATATCTGAAAACAGATGGGATGGGCTGTAGTTGGATCACTAACGGACACAGAGCTCCACTTCGACTCAGACCACAGCAAGGTGGAGGTGGGTTACTGGTATGGACAGTTATTATTAAAGATGAGCTAGTTGGACCTTTTCGGGTAGAACTCCCAGACATACTGCCAATTTTAAGACACTTTCTCCAAGCAGTGGTACAGGAAAATGTCTGCATCTTTCAAGAAGACTTAGATTTTTATACAAGACAACGCTCCATCACATGCATCAAAGTACTCCACTGCGTGGCTGGCCAGTAAAGAACTTAAAGATGAAAAACTAATGACATGGCCCCCTTCTTCACCTGACTTAAACCCTATTGAGAACTTTTGGGCCCTTCTTAAGCAGGAAAAATTTACAGTGAAGGCAAACCGTACACATCTCTGAACAGTGTCTGGGAGGCTGTGGTTGCACAAAAAGTTGATTCTGACCAGATCAAGAAACTGACTGACTCTGTGAATGAAAGGCTTGTGAGTGTTATCGAAAAGAAGGGTGGCTATATTGGTCACTGAGTTTTTTTTGTTTTTTTCAGAAATGTTTTTGTAAATTGAGTTTGTTTATTATTCTCACTTTAACAGGTGAAAATAAACAAGTGAGAGGGGAAAATGTTTGTTTTTCATTTAGTTGCATAATAATTCTGCACACTTATAGTTTCCTAATAACGGTGTACATACAGATTTTCTCTTAAGAAAGCCAAAACTTCACTTTTACTACTAAAATGTTCATGTTTGAGGGATAGTTAACATTTCGGATTGACCAAGAGCACTGTAGTTGTACAATAACAAAAGTAATCCCCTAATAATTGTGCACGCAGTGTAGTTCAAAGCCGAATCAACAGCACTAGTGTGCGAACATTCAGTCTTTAAAACAGATTAGAATACTCATGGATGAGGTGATCAACTTTGTTTACAAACAGTGGCAAAAAAGAGCTACACAACATCTAAAATATTACCATCCCCACCAGTTTTTGACCCAAGAACAAAACCCACACCTGAAGATGGGGAGAGGTCTTATAAACATGCAAGCTTGAAATGGTTCTCAAAGATGTGCTGTTTGAGAAAAAGTTTGCTTTTGGTACTGATATACTACGACGTCATATTTTTGCTTCTTGCTCAATATTTTCAGAAAACGGTTTTGTCTTTTTCTTTAAACCCAAACTGTGATTACTGTTTAATATACAATAATTTTTAAGATCTTTATTATATTATTTCACAAACAGTAACGAAATTAGGTGATGCAGTAGGGCTGGGCGATAAATCGATTTTATTTTATCGATTAACTCTAATTTGATGTTAAGGGCAATTTGTTTTTAATGAAAATCGTTTTAAAAAAAAAAAGGTTAACTTCTACGACCGACGCTCCCCTTATGCTTCAAAAGTTCAGAGTGGGATCAGCCCTCCCGCCGCTTTCCTTAAAGCTACACAGACAACATGGCCGTCAACAGGGAAGAGCTCGTTCCAAAGAAAGGCACAGTTACATCCGTTGTTTGTAATTGGTTCGCTTTTTCGGTGTCAGACGCAGAACAAATAACGCCACATTGCAAAGTGTGTTTTAAAGCTATTGCTACCAAAGGTAGCAGCACTACAAACTTGTTCCACCATCTTAAACATAGGCATGCAGCCGAGTGGGAGGTGTGTGCCTCTCAACGAAACGAACAAGACCGCAGTTCAAACACACCCGCAAAAAAACTAAATACAGTCTTGGAAAGATTTTCGAATTGTGTCCCCTATGACAAGAAATGGCCCCGGTGGAAAGCAATCACGGATGCAGTGGTGAAATATATTGCAAGAGATATGGTGCCCATCAACACTGTGGAAAAGCCGGGGTTAATTAACATGCTAAAAGTTCTCGGCCCCAGGTATGTGCTACCAAGCCGCAAATACTTTGCCGAAGTTGCCTTGCCTCGTCTGTACAACAGTACTCGTGAAAAGATCGCTAGAGAGCTGGATGGGGTGTCGTTTTACTCCTCCACAACTGATCTGTGGTAAGTTGTTCTTTTCAACCTTTTCAAACAGTTTGGAGATGAAAAGGAAGGTTAGATACTAGTCTAAAAGAGTTCATATTGGAGGGAATCCAAATCAGGTTTCTTTAATATAGGAGTGACTGCAGCAGTTTTTAATGGTAGCGGGACAGACCCAGAGGAGAGAGCGCAATTGATCAAGTGAGCAATAGGAGCGGAGATTGAGCGACTTACATTGCATTTTACTATACATTTGTTTCTAGGTATATGCAATCCTCTGGGATCAAATTTCACCTTGGCATTGCTAGTGCCATGCTCCAACCACTGAGCACAGGAAAACATTAACTCATCTCTAACTCTAGGCCATGTCCAAGGTCCTTGCTGGCTGTCATTAAGCCTCTAATCAAGAAACCAAACTTAAATCCAAGTGAACTAGGAAATTATTGACCGATTTCAAACCTCCAATTAGGGATATGCACGATTAACCGAAAATATATCACGTGATATATGCCCAAAATGCTGCTGCATCCGAAAGCCAGAGGGCGCGCTGGTGCAGAAACTACAAATATGCACTGCATAAGAAGACCATAACACATGTAGTTCTAGGAAATACTTAAGGACATGTTTTTATTAGGGATGCACCGATTGTAAGTGGTTAACATAATAGAATCCATCACATACCAGTAGACACCATTATGGCATCCAATACAATTCTCATTATAACCATTAAATCCTTAAAATATTCGATTATGTTTTGGGCAAAGTTTGATTGTTCTTTTTAAGCAGGGGTACAATACTGAATTGCATAGAATCATAATATTTTTAATTGCATCATATTGCATTGAATCACATTGTGTTGAAACACGGAAAACACAATCGAATCGAAATCGTATGAACTGAATCTGTTTCTGTATCTTTCATGTATCGTTTCATTGGCTATGCATCGAGATGCGCATCACATCAGCCTCATGTAGGGCTGGGCGATAAAACGATAACGATATGTATCGCGATAGACATGTAATCAATATCAATAAAAAATGCGCTCGATAAAAGTTCGATAAAGTTTTTTTTTTTTCGTCGGAAGAAACCCATGAAGAAACCAGAGGTTTCAAAGCAAGTTTGGTTGCATGAACAAAGGAACTCGCTCTCTGGTAGCCTAGCAACGTAGGGAGTGACAAGCTAACAGCCAATCGTGTAACAGTATCAAGTTTGGTTGCGCTGTTTCGTTGTCTCGTGCTGGTCTGCTGGATTCCTCTCAGAAACCGGCGACTGATAAGCAGAAAATGAGTGCCGCGGCGAGCGAGGAAATTGTAAATAAAAGAGGAAAAGTCAGCTCGCCAGTATGGCAGTTTTTTGGATATTACAAATTACCTCAGTTTTCTTTGTTTACAAAACATTGTACATATTTTAAAAAACTTTATTCACCAGAAGGTGAACAGCTAGTGAACTTCCTAGCACTAAGTTTGCACTAAATTCTCAGGTTTTTCTTTATTTATATTTAACACTTTGCACTATTGTATTACACTTTATTAAGCATTTCTTACATTTTATTTTCATTTTGCACCTTAAATGTTAAGAGATAATTGTTAAGTGTTCATTGTGACTTTAGACTTATGTTTACATTTTAATTATTTGAGTTTTGCATGATTGTGTTGACATTTCTGTCTCAATAACTGAGGGGATTATGATCAGAAGAAGTTTAAGTTTAAAATAAAAATGTTTAAATGTACAATATTTTTCTCCTGGTCCTTATTTTAAATGGGTCATAAAAATATCAATAATTATCGATATCGACCGATATGAAACACTGATATCGTGATACAGTTTTCAGCCATATCGCCCAGCCCTAGCCTCATGTATAGAGATGCACATCCCTATTTTAAACACATCTTACATTTTTTTTTATAAAAAAATATTGTCTTTTTATCATTACGCACTGAACCATTTAAGATCATCTAATGTGTTTCGATAAGGAATGTCTCTTACTACAAACTTTGATAATTGTTTGGGTGAAAGTGTTTGATAATAATTCTTTGTTTGCCCTTACCTTACTTAAAAACCTAAATTTAATTTAATTCATCAATATTAAGAATTACTTGAAGCACCACTAGGCTACATAATAGATGCTTGCCAAAATGAATAATTTAACTTTCATTTGCCATTTGTTTGCAGTTAATACATGACAAAAATAGAAAATAAATAATATTTTTATATTTTCCTCTTGCTGAATAAATATATTAATGTTTTACTGCTTTAAAAATCATAAATTTTATATTTTGAGAATAAATCAAGATGTGGGATATTTGGAACACATGTGGGTTTACGGCTTAAATGGTACCAAGGTGCCAATTGAGCCCATGCCAGACTTTTAACTTTATTTGTAAAATAGCTTACATTTATGTATTTGGCAGACGCTTTTTTTTCCAAAGCGACTTACATTGCATTGTCCTATACATTTGTTTATAAAGTATGTGCAATCCCCTTGGATCAAACACATGACATTGGCGTTGTTAACGCCATGCTCTGACCACTGAGCTACAGGCAATCTTGAATTTTATATTCTAAATTGCATATCGACTATTTAAACCATTTTCAAATGAGAGATACATCTTGCATTTACACTTATTAGTTTTCTTATAAATTATACCAACATTAAGGTTGGATTAATGGGAACCCTAGCTCCATCTTAATGTCTCGTCTTCCAAACGTTTATATCACCATAAGCAAACACCATCCTTTAGCACTTAGATGTATGCGATAAACAAAATAAGCTCTGTCCTTGAATCTAAAAGCTGCAAAACAATGTTTCTTAAAGTTTAACTGGCGTTTGACTGAAAACCTGCCAGCTCAAAGACATTATACAAAATACACGGATACTACGTTTGGCTGATGCAACATACGATTTTGGAGACATTGCGAAACATCATCAAGCTTCTGTCTTACCGTGCATCCAAAGCCTGCACACCGCGTTGTTACAAAATAAAAGAACGCTACTATGTAATACACTGTGTGTATTTTTTTATTATTTAAAATTGAACATAGGTTACCGTCCCTAGAGTTCGATGATGCGTATATAAATCTGTGCAAGTTTCGGTAACTTTTGCTAAAGCACAAGTAACGTTTATTTTGCAATGCATTTACCGATTGTGGAAGTTTAGCAGGTCCTGCTCCAAAATTGATGGTCTGTTTGTTATCCATCTTTAGAAATTATACTGCGATTGCCTTGTTTTGAAGCTCCTTTTCTTGACCTACTTGTTACATCTGATGCCGCTGAACTTTTACTCTCTTTCCATACACCTAGTATGCAAGCTTTTTGCGTGTTTTGGTTGGCTCTCTGAATGCGGAACATTTTGCTTTTGGCTTCCTGATTGGCCAGTGGTGCTTTGACGGCGATGCAATTGGACCATAGACATAAGAAATCGAAGGCTTGTTCGACTTGATGCGGCG
Organism: Barbatula barbatula; assembly: GCA_037178815.1. Classification (NCBI taxonomy): domain Eukaryota; kingdom Metazoa; phylum Chordata; class Actinopteri; order Cypriniformes; family Nemacheilidae; genus Barbatula; species Barbatula barbatula. The sequence goes on along the minus strand of CM074077.1, from coordinate 6,724,680 downwards.
CCGCAAGATACGACAAGCGGATGACATCAAAGTACCGCGAGATGATTCGAAAAACCAAAAAAGTTGAGAAGGGTCTGTCTGCAGACCAGATGCACTCTCAGGCCAGAGGCACTGTCAGCGGCGCATGCGCACTCCAACAAATGCACTATTAGACACGTTTGTGAATCAAATGGACCTACAGGCCAATTGTAAGTTTATTTTTTTCTCATACAATATTAAGTCGAAGTGAAAGTGTTATTATGAATTATTTGACAAATGTAATCGAAATGTCTTTAACATCAGACGAATGTTGTAAGTATATTGATTTCATTCATACAGTATTAGATAGATGTAAAAGTATTGTTTTAATATATAAGATAATGTTTTCGAAAACTAACTTAATCCTTATAATCAATGATACCAGATATATCGCATCTATGAAACTTGGGTAACAATACCTGTTCTTCATACTGAAGAACTAACGTTATCTAAAATCAATTTTGTAGTGTTGCTTGAAAACTAAATATTCAGATGATTCGGATTATTTATATATTCAATAACCTTGTGCATACAGCACATTAGCTTGTACAACCTTATATTTCTACACAGCAATTATTATTTACGTATTTGTTTTTTGTATTTTTGACAGGGGCATTGCACATAGGATAAAAATGGACTGAAAGGTATCTATCCATCCATATATCCGTCTGTCTATTCAAATCTATCTATCTAAATCGTATCCTATCGTCCATTTATCTATCGCATCCAACTCTTTAAGTCTTATGTATCTATCTTTCTATGAAATTCTGCTTATTCCCTCCTTTAATTATATTTAAGGGTTTTCCAGTACAATCATATGGCAACGACTGTGGTGTGTCTATGTTGATGGTATACATTATGTTTGTAGTTAATATTATATTGTTTTGCCATAATACTGACGTCTCTTTCATTTATAGTCTGCATTGTACATTGTGCTGGATGCCCCATTTGACTACACAATTGTAAGTATTAGTACAGTTTTCAGTAACTTTAAGACTTTTTTGAGACAAAGGGCATTCACTTTTATGTTTTGAGCAGCAGGACATGGTAGAGCTGAGGAAATGGTGGTGCGTCATGTTAATGGAGAACTTTGGACTGGACCGGTATGGAATTGTTTGTATTTTGAATATTTAAAGCTTTTATGAGAAAGGAATTATCTAACATTCAATCGCTATTTTCCAGGCATGGAAAATTGTTTGCCCACTATACAGAGGAGTCCAAAGCCTTCATGAGAGGTGATCAGCAGCCTGTATTTAGGTTGCAAAACGGAAGTTGGAAGAAATCTCTCAGGTAAAAGCATAGACTAATCATAAGGTAAAGAATGGCATGTTGTCATGACTAACTTGGAAAACTTGGGCTGTGTTTTCTCCCCTAACAGGAAGAGCCTTTTGACGGACAGGTAACTTCTCAGGAAACTCCTCAGGAAAAGTACCAGTAACCTTAAAAAGGTAGTCCTAAAGGTAACTAAAATGAATATTTGCTTTTTAGGTAGATGAAACCAATCTTTTCATCTGAGTTTGCATCGGAGAAGCAGGTGGTTCAGTCTCCACGAAAAGTAGGTTTTGTTAGAGAGGTTGTGGCCATTATTGTTCAGCATATTTTTATTTATCATCTTCTGTATTGTTGTTTCTTAGGAGCATGTCATGACGGATCTTAAAACTGCCAGTCAGTGGTGCTTGGAAACTCTGGGGATCTTCTTGGCTCAGTTCAGCTTCCACTTATAATGTGCAGGGAGGATGATGAGGCTGCAGAGGCCTTGGAACAGTTCTTCAGTACACATTTCATAGAACATGATAGTGTAGAGCCTCTGATGTTTGTTTTTATGCAGGAAATGCAAACATTTTTAGAGAATGTGGTGGACAAAATGCATCTTAGAGTCTTTTGTCGAGTACATAATTGAACAGGGTTGTCCATTTTTTGTTTTGTGTTATGATTTTATGTTAAATCTTTTCACAATGGCACATATGCATTGAAAACTGATATGGAAGCCTCAATTTCGCAAAAACAGACGTGAGTCGTCCTGCTCTTTATTTATATATATATTTTATAAAACTTTATCATTAAACCATTGATTAACAAGCACCTGTTTATTGTAGAAGGAGTCATTTATGTATATGTGTGTTTGTTTATAATTTTAGGCCGGAAGAAACGTGTACAAGAAAAGGTTTTATTTAGTAATGTATTTTAATTATTAGTGTAGATGTTCAGCAATGTATTTCAGCTATAATTATAATAAATACCTGGCCTTGACCCGAACCACCAGTATTCACGGTACTCTTAAAAAGCAGTAACCTTTACATTTTATTAATAGAATCTTATGTGCATGTTATGTGCAATATGATAAACATTTGTTATGATCTCTGTCTCTCAAAAGCAACTTGCTTTTTACTTCATTTACCATTTGTTTATACAATCCTTGAAAATGTACATGTTGTTGTGTAAGCTGTTTATTTGGACATTATTTGACATTACATTCTGTGATTATTATTGTAACCATATCCATGTAAAAATTTTATTTAGATTACATTCACTTCATCTGCGATAAAAAAACGCGAACGCGATCTCCTCCATTGTTCACGTTTGCAAGCGACAAAACGTCTCGGTTACGTATGTAACCTCCGTTCCCTGATGGAGGGAACGAGATGTTGTGTCGACAGAATGGGGTTTGACTTGAGAACCTATCATCTCTGACTGACTTGAACAGGCCAATGAAAAATTGGCGAATGAAATTTGCATGCCGGACTCCGCCCCCGGATATCCGGGTATAAAAGGGAGCCGGCGTGCTGCATTCATTCACCTTTTGTGCTGAGGAGCCTGAGGATCGTGCCCCGACTGCTGCAGCGGGTGGCCAGCGTTGTGGCATGAAGGACACAAGGTCTCGTTCCCTCCATCAGGAAGGAAGGAGTCCAGAGCTTTCTTAAAAAGATGGGAGCCCCTTCCACCGGCTGTCACGGACGGCGGCCTAGTTCTCTTAACAGCGAGAAGCCGCCCAGCACCGTAAGGGCCACTGGGAAGCGTCATTCCCCCCTGAGGGAACGCGGTACGGAGACCACTTCCTACAGCAGGGAGGAGCTTTAGTGGAGATCCACACACAGTCTCACCGGATAGGGGAGAGCACTTGGGAAACATGCAGACACGAGAGGGTGTCGCGAGCAGGTGAAGTACACCTGGGAGAGGTCATGGGCCATCGATTGAGAGCCATTCATGAGAAGACAACAGACGGAACCGCCCTGTGGGGCGTTACTACGTGTGGAGCACTAGGCCTTGTTTGAGCCACTGCTAGAGCTCAGAAACAGGCCAAGGGAGGCAGGGCTGATCCGCCGGGCCCGCAACCGAGGAGTGCTTAGTGATGGATGGAATGCCTACTCTTCACCCAGTGGGGGGAAGAGGGGAGGCTAGATAGCGCCGCGTCTCACATGGTGAGGGGCGCTTGCAGGCGTACGCCCACCGGCTGCCGGACTTACCTGGCGGTGTCCCGTAAGACTCTGGCTGATACCGGTTCCACGCGGAGGCTGTAGAACCTCGCGAAGGTGCTGGGCGTAGCCCAACCCGCAGCTCTACATACGTCTGCCAGAGAGGCGCCCTGAGCCAGTGCCCACGAGGAGGCCACACCCCTGGTGGAGTGTGCCCTCACTGCAAGCGGGCACGGGAGATCCTGTGATCGGTAAGCCATAGTGATGGTGTCCACGATCCAGTGCGCCAACCTCTGTTTGGAGACAGCCCTCCCCTTGTGCTGACCTCCAAAACAGACAAAAAGCTGCTCAGAGCTCCTGAAGCTCAACGTGCGGTCCAAGTAGAGGCACAGCGCGTGTACTGGACACAAAACGGAAGGGGTTGGGTCTTCCTCCCCAGAAGGGAGCGCCTGCAGGTTCACCACCTGGTCCTGAAAGGGAGTGGTGGGAACTTTGGGCGCGTAGCCAGGCCGGGGTCTCAGGATAACGTGAGATTGACCAGGCCCGAACTCTAGGCAATCCGTGGCCACGGAAAATGCTTGTAGGTCCCCTACCCTCTTGATGGAAGCGAGCGCCACTAGGAGAGCCGTCTTTATCGAGAGATGAGAAAGAGCGGCATCTCCGAGGGGCTCTAAGGGGGGCCTCTGGAGGCCCGCCAGGACCACATTGAGGTCCCAAGAGGGAACGGAGCGCGGACGGGCCGGATTCAGCCTTCTTGCGCCCCTCAGGAACCTAATGATGATAATGCTGTCCCAGAGACTTCCCACTAACTGGTTTGTGATGAGCGGCAATTGCGGCTACATACACTTTCAGCCTGGAAGGGGAGAGATTGTTCTCGAGTCTCGACTGCAGGAAGGACAGCACGCTCCCGATCGAGCATATCCGTGGGTCTTCTCCACGAGAAGAACACCAGGACGAGAAGAGGCGCCACTTAAATGCGTATAACCGCCTCGTGGCTGGAGCCCTAGCCTGAACAATGGTTTCCACCACCGCTGGGGGTAGACCACTCAGGATCTCCTCGTCCCGTCCAGGAGCCAGACATGGAGGTTCCAGAGGTCTGGTCTTGGATGCCATAACGCGCCCTTCCCCTGAGAAAGAAGGTCTTTCGTCAGGGGAATCGGCCAGGGGGAGTTGTCGTCAGGAGCATTAGCTCCGAGAACCAAGTCCGGTTGGGCCAGTAAGGCGCAACTAGTAGCACTTGATGCTCCTCTTCCCTGACCTTGCACAAGACGTGTGCAATGAGGCTCACTGGGGGGAAGGCGTACTTCCGCTTGTCCCACGGCCAGCTGTGCGCCAAGGCATCCGTGCCGAGGGGGGCCTCGATCAGGGAGTACCAAAGCGGGCAATGGGTGGTGTCCAGGGAGGCGAACAGGTCCACCTGTGCCTGCCCGAACTGCACCCAAATGAGCTGGACTGCGCGGGGGTGGAGCCGCCACTCTCTGCGGGGCGTCGACTGACGAGAGAGCGCATCGGCTGTCTGGTTCAGGTCGCCCGGGATGTGAGTGGCTAACAGAGACTTCGTCACCTGCTGGCTCCACAGGAGGAGGCGTCGGGCGAGTTGTGATAGCTGCGAGTTGGTGAACGAATACCACCCTGTCGGTTGATATATATCACGGCAGTCGTGCTGTCCGACCGGACCAGCACGAGGAGTAGGAACCTCCTCAGTGCAAGCAGCACCGCCAACAACTCTAGGCGATTGATATGCCAGCGCAGGTGGGGGCCCGTCCACAGACCCGACACTGCGTGACCGTTGCACACAGCACCCCAACCCTGCAGGGAGGCGTCTGTCGTCACCACGACGCGCCTCGAAACCTGCCCAACAGGGACTCCTGTCCGCAGAAAAGTCATAGAAGACCATGGGGTTAGGGTGCGCCGGCAGAAGGGCGTGATCGCAACGCGCCTGTTGCCGGTGTGCCACGCACTCCAAGGAACTCTGCTCTGTAGCCAGTGCTGTAGCGGTCTCATGTGCATCAACCCGAGGGAAACCACCCCCGCCGAGGACGCCATGTGTCCCAGGAGCCTCTGAAAAAGTTTCAGTGGGACCGCTGGCTGCTGCCTGAAGTTCCTCAGGCAGGTCAGCACCGACTGGGCACGCTCGGAAGAAAGGCGTGCAGTCATGGAGACAGAGTCGAGTTCCATACCGAGGAAGAGGATGCTCTGCACAGGGGAGAGCTTGATCTTCTCTCGGTTGACCTGCAACCCCAAATGGTCTAGGTGCCGGAGCACCAGGTCCCTGTGTGTACACAACAGATCTCGCGGGTGTGCCAAGATGAGCCAGTCGTCGAGATAGTTGAGTATGCGCACCCCCTGCTTCCTGAGGGGAGTGAGGGCGGCCTCCACGACCTTCGTAAAGACTCGTGGAGACAGGGACAGACCAAATGGGAGGACGCGATACTGATACGCCTGTCCCTCGAAAGCGAACCACAGGAAAGGAGGATGGACAAATGGAAGTACGCGTCCTTCAGGTCGATCGCCATGAACCAATCCTGACGTCTGACGGACGTCAGAATGCGCTTCTGCGTTAGCATCCTGAACGGCAGCTTGTGTATGTGCTTGTTCAGGGTACGCAGGTCCAAGATGGGGCGCAACCCGCCACTTTTCTTGGGGACAATGAAATACGGGCTGTAAAACCCGGAGTACATCTCGGCCAGAGGGACGAGCTCGATTGGGTGGGCACTTGGCGAACTGAATCGCATAGCCGAGACGGATCGTTCTCTCTAGCCACCGTGCTGGTCTGGGAAGAGCCAACCAGGCTCTCAGGGACCGAGACAGGGGGACCAGAGGTTCGATCTGATTCATTGCCCCCGAGGGGGGTGGCTCGATGGCTGGCAGTACGGCTCGCTCGCCGTGGGGGGGACCCCGGGGAGGAGAGCGGCTCTGCCGAGGTGCCTGCCTGGCGATATCGCGGCACACCGCACCGTCTGACTGAGGGTGCTGGTGGCCACTGAGGGTTACACCCGACCGTGTTTCTCGCCGGGACACAACGTGGGGTTGCCGAGCACCGTCCTGCGGAGGGTGAGAGCGGCTGTGAGAAAGACCCAGGGAGAGAGAAAGCTCTTTTTGTGAGAATGTGGGCACCAGCCTGAAAAGGGCCCGGCTGGTGTTGCTGGGACGGGGCAGGCACCGTCCCAGTCAGACCCTCTAGCGATGTAGTTGTTCGGGTCGGGCCCGGTGAACTCGATCTCCCTGGGTTCACCCCGTCAGGTACGCTTCTGCTTCCGTGGAGGTTGGTGACGGGATGGTGCTCTCCTCTTCAACGTCCCTCTCCAGGAGGCCGCCTGTGCAGGGGGCGCTGGAGCCGGAGTCTGAGTCGTAGAGGGGCGGGGCTGCTGGGGACCTCGACGGGCGATAGGTGGCTGGGTCGCGGCGGGGCAGGATGTGTTTAATCGCCTCCGTCTGCTTCTTTACAGTCGAGAACTGCTGGGAGAAGTCCTCGACCGTATCACCAAACAGCCCACCCTGCGCGATGGGAGCGTCGAGAAAGCGAACTTTCTCAGCGTCCCACATCTGCGCAAGGTTCAACCAAAGGTGTCTCTCCTGGACCACTAGTGTGGACATCGCACGACCCAGGGCCCGCGCCGTCACCTTCGTCGCCCGGAGAGCGAGGTCAGTGGCAGTGCGGAGTTCCTGCATAAGCCCTGGGTCGGACTTTCCCTCGTGCAACTCCTTCAACGCCTTGGCCTGATGGACCTGCAGGATGGCCATAGCGTGAAGAGCCGAGCTAGCTTGACCCGCAGCATTGTAAGCCTTTGACACCAGCGATGCCGAAAACTTACACGCCTTGGAAGGGAGCCTTCGTCGATCTCTCCAGGTGGCAGCTGTCTGCGGGCACAGGTGCACCGCGACTGCACGTTCCACCTGAGGGATGTCGACATAGCCCTTAGCTGCCCCGTCATCGAGGGAAGTCAGGGCGACCGAGCTAGTCTGACGTGCACGCGCCGAGAAGGGGGCGTTCCAGGTCCGACTAAGCTCCTCATGCACTTCCGGGAAAAATGGCACCGGGGCCGACCGCGGCTTCGAGTAACCATGTGTCCAGCCGCGAGCGTTGGAGAAGAGGCGGAGCGGTGCACTGCAGCCCAATACTCGCGGAGGCCCGGGAAAGCATGGTTGACATCTCGACGTCCGCTTCATCCTGAGCTCGACCCCCCGAAGGAGGAAGCTCCAAGCAATCGTCGGGGTCGGATGCCAAGAGGTCATCATCATGCCCCGTGTCCGAGTGCGTGAGTGAGGAGCAAGGTGGCGTACCGCGTCTTCCGGAACGGTCAGACGAGCGAGGCGGGGCGTGAACGGTCCGCGAGCCGGTGGCTGACGGATTGAGGCTCACGGTAATCCCCCTATCACCCCCGGTGTTCGCCGAGGCAGACAGCAGGGCTGGTGCCGCTGCTGCCACAGGACGGGAAGCACTTGAGGTGGCGACTGATACTCGAAAGAACACAGCCACCCGTGAACGCAACGTCTGAATCATCATACGCCCGCAGTGCGGGCATGATGTATCCACAAACGCTGCCTCAGCGTGCTGGAGTCCCAGAAACTTGAGGCAGACATCGTGTTTGTCCCCCTCCTCGATGAGTGCGTTGCACCCACGAGCACAGCGCGACATGCCGCGCTGTCAGAAATTTGGTCTTTTAGAGAGAAGCTTTGGAAGTTGCCGAGACGCCCAGGGGAAGTCACAGGAGAAGGGACAGTCCGTTGCACCACGTTGTAAGACCAGCAACACTTGAAGAAAGTCCGCGAAGTCGTCAGCATCAGGATGCGAAGGCTCCGAAGAACAAAAGGTGAATGAATGCAGCACGCCGGCTCCCTTTTATACCCGGATATCCGGGGGCTGAGTCCGGCATGCAAATTTCATTCGCCAATTTTCATTGGCCTGTTCAAGTCAGTCAGAGATGATAGGTTCTTAAGTCAAACCCCATTCTGTCGACACAACTTCGAGAGACCGACAGAAAGGGAACAGCGAGATTCACAAAGTGTCCGACTTCAAAGGTCTTTTTTGACCCCTCCCCTTACTGCAGCCGCCTACTCTCGCCTACATTTCAGGCGAGGCAAGGCGCATCTCAAACAAGTTTATTGTAAAATAGTGGGTGGAATCGCTCTCGCGATATTTTGATGTTATCCGACGGTGCCGCAACAAGTCGAACAAGTTATAAAACTCCGCATTGGCTGCTGGATCGGACTCAACGGCACCGTCATTCCTTTTTTTTATTGAACAAATATAATATCAAGAACAAAGTCACAATTAAGAGCAAAAATAAACAACAGTAATTCAGAAGACAAAAAGTAGAAGGAGGTAAAATTAAAGCAAGTAAAAATTTAAATAAATAGATAAAAATAAAAATAAATACAAACAAAATTGACCCAGGGGTAACAAAAACTTAATATAAATTCAAGAGATAGAAATAGCCTCGAGACCCTTTTGGTTTTCATTACAGAAAAGCTGAAATATTATACTTTGTGCACATTGTAACAGACTTTAATGCTTTGGCATTGTTAGACGAAGATATGGTACCCAAATAACATTTAAGGTCTTTGCAAAAAATTATAAAAAGAGGTTTGACAGACAAAAACTTACACTTGTGTACAAAAAACTTGGCTAGAAAAATAAATAGATTTATAAGAAAATACTTGTATATCCTTAAACATCAAAGAAAAGTTGACTAATAAAGAAGCACGTACAAAAAGACAAAATTTTTCCCAAATAGTAGCTACATGAATACAGTCCCAAAAAAGACGAGGAACAGACTCGTCTTCCACTCCACAGAAGGAACAAAGGGGATCCAACTCTGGAAACATTTTTTTGATATAGACTTTGACTGGGTAAAATCGATGCAACAACTTGAATGATACCTCTTTAACCTTATTAGTGATTAAGTATTTATTGGATAGAGACCACACTTTCTTCCAAGGAATATCGTTAAAACTATTACTCCAATATTAAATTATAGAAGGGAAAGTTATAATATCACTCTGAAAAAGTTGTCTAATCTTTCTATTCCTAGTAGAGGGACAGGATAAAAAACAGATCCTCCCTATTGCAGTTTCGCATGGATGCATCCAAGAGGTAGAAGAGAGTAAAAAAGAATCAACAGTTTCTTAAAAGTGCAATAGCTCCACTGGGGATGGCATCCATCACTATGGCAAAGTCTCGTGGGGTGACAGGAATACAATATTTCGTCAAGAATTCAGTATAAGAAAACAAATGACCATTTGAATTTAAAAGTTGAGAAACCAAAATAATATTATTATTAAACCAATCTGAGAGGAAAAGTGTTTTATTTTTATATCGGATATCATGGTTATTCCAGATAAAATACATGTGGGGACTAAAATTATGTTTATAAATCAAGTGCCAGGCCAGAAGCCCCTGCCTGTGGAAATTTGACAATTTGATGGGCAATTTGGAGATATTATAATTAAAATGGGGATCTGCAAGTCATTTAAAAAAAAAAAGTGTGGTATCATCAGCTAATTGAGTTATGATAATCTGTTTGTCTGCTATATTAATCCCTTGCAATTGACTATTCCACAGGGAAGTAGTAAGGAGTTGAGCAGCCATCAAGAACAGATAAGGTGATACCGGGCAACCCTGGCGCACCCCTCTAAACACATTAAATCTTGGAGAAGTACCAGCTTTCAGATTAATTGAGTAGTTTCCATTTTTGTATAACGTTCGGACAGTTTTGCAAAAGAAATCACCAAAACCAAATGTATATAGGGACTGTAAAATAAATTCATGTTCAAGGGAATCAAAGGCTTTATAAAAATCTAAAAATAGAATCAAACTTTCATCTCTAATCAGTTCATCATAGTCCAACAAATCTAAAACAATGCGTATATTGTTAGCAAACATTTGACGGCAGGCGGCACAACTGACGGCATATTTTTTGTTTTGTAGACTAACGTTACATACTTTAACCGTTCACGGCGAGTCTGTTTTTATGTTTTTAAATGTTGCTTACGTTACCATGATTACGATGTGTTTATGTGGTTGTCAATCCAAAATAATAGAGTTGTTACATGAACATGGATGTTCCCTTTCGAGAGCGGTCACTTCGACATTGCGGAGACTGCATATGAAACTCCTCCTCTTTTTCACTTTTCCTGAAGTCCTATAGGATAACGCCAGTAAAAAAACTGGCCAATTGTCGCAAGACATGCACAGTATGCAAATACTGACGAATCTAGACAGTATAAATACAGTGCATGTGACGGCAATCCTCAGAATCTTCTTTTTCATGCTGCCATCGTTGAAGACGCAACTAGAACTTCTTTCACCGCATCCGATGGCTTCATTCTGTCGTCTTTGTGCGGGCCCCATTGGCCCGCAGGATACTCATGAGCACTGCATTGCCTGCCTGGGCCTCGCTCACGTGGAGGATGCATTCTGCGAGTCTGATTGCGCGCACTGTGCGGACCTGCCGGCGCGTGTCTTGAGGACTCGCAGGAACATCGCTCGTGGACTCATAGGGTCGAGGCTCACCGCCGCCAACGAGCCACTGGTGAGTCCACCCACCCTGTGAGGTGGCGGCGACGACCCGGCTCCGGGCCCCCGTCCTCTGCCGTCACCTCATTCCCCAGTCCTCTACGTGGACGAGAGCCTTCATCCCCCCGCCTTCCATCACGGACGCCGTTTCCTTCGGCGTCGAGGAGGATGATGACTCCATGTCCATCTCGGACAAGGACTGGGCAGGATCGGAGCGGGATCGTCCCGATCCAGAGAGCCCCCCGGACCTCCACGAGGAGTTCGTAAGGGTTCTCGAGAAGGCCGTAAGCGAGCTCGACATTGCCTGGGAGTCACCTGAAGAGCCGGCAAAAAGTAGGCTCGACTCCTGGTACTTTCAGGCGAGCCGCCACCAGACCACGTCAAAGAGGAGTGCGCCGTTTTTCCCAGACGTCCACGAGCACGTGGTGAAATCCTGGTCTACACCTCGGTCGGCGCGTTCACGCTGCTACGCCGGCCATGTTCGCCCACGTGGTCGGGGCTGAAGGCCACGGTTACGTGCGCATGCCACCCGTCGAGGAGACCCTCGCTGCTCATCTGTGCCCTTCCACCACCTTGTTGGGCTCGGACCCAGGCCTGCCCTCGAAACCGTGCAGGTTTACCGCCCATCTTGCCGGTAAAGCCTACGCGGCCGCAGGCGAGGCCGCCTGCGTTTTGCACTCTATGGCGGTGCTGCAGGTGTTCCAGGCTAAGATCCTTCCGTCGCTGGATAGCAGCAGCCTGGAGGCGGACGCCACGAAGGATCTGAGGGCGGCGACCGACTTCGCTCTGATGGCTACAAAGCGCACCGCACAAGCTATCGGCAGGTCTATGGGGTTCATGGTCGTCCTCAACCGTCATCTGTGGCTTACGTTGGTGGATCTAAAGGACGCTGATCGTAAGTCCCTTCTGAACACACCGATCAATCCCTCCGGCCTCTTTGGTGATGTCGTGGAGTCGGTAGTAGAGCGTTTTGGTGAGGCGCAAAAGCGCGCCAAGGCCATGAGTCACGTGCTGCCTCGAGAGGTCCGCGCCACGACGGCGGAGCGTCTTCGGCTGCCAAGCCGCCGTCCTGACAGACCTGGGAAGAGGAGGAGAGAATCCGTGAGCGTGCCGGCGGCCCCCAAACGCCGCTGTTTGCAACAGTTTTCCCCCACGATTGCGGGCGATTATTGCAATGTCGTAAGTGTTGTTTGTGTGAATGCAATAAAAACACATACCTGTTCACAAGAGGACCTCTTTCCCCCTCACCCACACAATGCTGCGTCCCTTGCCCTGCCACGGTGCAGCGCGAAGCCGCAGTTAGTCACAACTATAACCAGCCTTCCCTTGTCCACGGACGCTCCCGTGGATGAGAGACCGCTGGATTCTCACGCGCGAGCTATTTTCCAGCCAGTGCATTTAGCCTTGCTGGGCCAGCGCGCTCCCCTAAATGGTCCGCTGGCGGTAACCCCCGATCAGATTCGGCCATTATGTCTGTTTCTGGACGCGTGGAAAGCCATTTCAGGCATCTCTCTTTGGCTACTAAATGTGATAGAACACGGGTACGCCCTGCAGTTCAGGCGCAGACCTCCCTGCTTCAGCGGTGTGGTCCCGTCGCTTACGTCAGCGCAAAACGCGCCTGTGTTGAGGCAGGAAATCTGCAGCCTGCTCACGAAAGGAGCGATCGAGCGTGTCCCCCCGAACAAGCGGGAAAGCGGGTTTTACAGCCGGTATTTTGTAGTGCCCAAGAGAGATGGTGGTCTGCGTCCGATTCTGGACTTGAGACCCGTCAACCGAGCGCTTCACAAGCGAGCGTTCAGAATGACAACTCTAAAACAGATCATGGCACAAGTGCGTCCCGGGGACTGGTTTGTATCCGTAGATCTGAAGGATGCGTACTTTCATGTTCAGATAGCCAAGCGCCACCGAAGGTTCCTGCGATTCGCATTTGAGGATTCAGCGTACCAATTTGCTGTCCTCCCGTTCGGGCTGGCATTAGCTCCGCACACATTCTCGAAGTGCGTGGACGCGGCGCTTTCCCCTCTCAGAGCGAGAGGAATGCGCATTCTCAATTATCTGGACAATGTTTCGACTCAGTGGAGATGCGCGCTCACCTCTCCCCAGAGCGGACGGAGTCCATCTCTTCAGCTCTACATTTGCTCAGGCCGGGCCGGTCTGTTCCCCTGAGGGAGTTCCAGAGGCTTTTGGGTCTCATGGCGTCAGCGTCGGCGGTCTGTCACCTAGGTCTTCTGCACATGCGACCACTACAGTTCTGGCTGAAGGCTCGGGCTCCATGGAGAGCATGGTCCTCGGGTCGGCGCGAGTCCCGGTTACACTCAGCTGCCTCGGCGCCCTGAGTCTGTGGCGCGACCCGAGCATGTTCTGTCGGGGAGTTCCCCTGGGGCTGGGGACGAGACGCACAGTCGTTACGACTGATGCGTCGTCCTCGGGATGGGGCGCGGTGTGCGAGGGCATGCCGGCATCTGGCCTTTGGTCACAGTCTCTGAGGAAATGGCACATAAATCGCTTGGAGCTAAAGGCGGTGTGTCTAGCTCTTCATACTTTCCAGTCGAGGCTAGAGCAGAAACATGTTCTGATTCGCACCGACAACATGTCTGTGGTTTCGTACATAAATCGCCAGGGAGGGATCCGTTCCGGAGCTCTTTTCAAACAGGCGGCAGTCTCCTACTGTGGGCAGATCGGCATATACTATCTATCAGAGCAGCGCATATCCCCGGTCATCTAAACCGCGGAGCGGACATGCTTTCGAGGCAGGGTCTTCCGCACGGGGAATGGAGGCTTCATCCTGACAAAGTCCTGTTAATTTGGTAACGCTTCGGGAAGGCGGAAGTGGATCTATTCGCGACAAGCAAGAACGCACACTGCCCGTTGTATTTCTCGTTGATCCACTCCCCCATGGGGAGCGACGCGCTGACGCGGCTTCCGTAAGAGAGCTCACTCTAAAAACCGTTCTCCGTCTCGCCCTTGCTTTGGCTAAGCGCATGGGGATTTACAAGTGCTCTCAGTCGGCGCTGATTTCATTCTTTTTGCACCCGGCGACTGCAGCGTCACTCTCCGGCCAAAATCGGGTTAGTGCCAAAGTCCATGTCTACCCCTTTTAGAGATTTCTTTGCCCGCTTTGTCTTCCGAGTCGTCAGACTCGCAGGATGCTAACACTCAGAGAGCGGTCTGCCCGGTAAGGGTCTTGCGGGCTTACATTGATCGCACGGCCGGGTTTCGGCAGTCTGAGCAGCTCTTTATTTGTTTTGGTGGGGGTACTAAGGCCGGCTGTCTCAAAACAGAGGCTCTCTCACTGGGTGGTGGACGCTATTACCTTGGCGTACGAGAGTCAGGGTCAGAACTGCCCCTTCGGTATCAGAGCTCATTCGACTAGGGCTATCGCCCATTCGTGGGCCTGGTCTAAGGGCACATCTATTCAGGACATATGCTGTGCAGCTGGCTGGTCTTCTCAGAATACTTTCGCCAGGCTCTATAGATTGGATGTGTCCGCGTTGGCTTCTCAAGTCCTCTCGGTGAGTGCTGATTAAGCTTTATCTTCTACCTTGTATTTCTTATGCTACACAGTTGTTGCCGCTTTGCTGTTTACACTGTGCTTGGTGTACTTATGTTCGCTATTATATCGGCTGGGATTCCGTGCTGATTCTACTGCTGTGGTGTCTGCCCTGTTCAGCGCAGCACGCTGCGTTCGTTGGGTTTGGTTATGCAAATTTGCCAAGAGGCCAATCTAGCAGTTCATTGGCGTACTCAGTGATCCAGCAGTTCATAGGCCGGTTTCAGCCAATCAGCGGTTAATGCTTGGGGCAACCTCGCGAATGGTTGATTTGTGTGCTCCACATACTTTGTGTGTTATCCCAGTTGTCGGGCTGTTTGTGCTAGCTCTCACGGCGGGATTGTACTATCGTTCCATATGCGGTCTCCGCAATGTCGAAGTGACCGCTCTCGCAAGGAAACGTCTCCGGTTACTTTCGTAACCTCGGTTCCCTGAGAAGGGGGTACGAGACATTGTGTAAATCACCGTGTTCGCCGCTTATCACCGGGCGGGCGTTCTCTCCTAGATTCTGAGGATTGTCGTCACATGCACTGTATTTATACTGTCTAAATTCGTCAGTTTTTGCATACTGTGCATGTCTTGCGACAATTGGCCAGTTTTTTTACTGGCGTTATCCTATAGGACTTCAGGAAAAGTGAAAAAGAGGAGGAGTTTCATATGCGGTCTCCGCAATGTCTCGTTCCCGCTTCTCAGGGAACCGAGGTTACGAAAGTAACCGGAGACGATTTTGGTTACATGTGGAATAAAGTATTTTTATCGACTGCAAATCTTCAGTTTCCTCCAAACTCCATTTTGTGATTCATTGCTGTTTGGCATGTCTATTTACCTTACAGTGTTTTGATCTGAGGTCAGTAGTATTGTCAAAGACGGTTTTTGTCGTTTTTTATTAAATTCTGATAATACAAGTTAACTTTAAATGTAGTAATTTATTAGTATGGGTCTATATAGGCTAATAAATCTATCTATTTAATCTAAATTAGTAAAATAATCCCTTCAATGGCAATAAGAAGCCAATAAGGAACATAACACATATGTCTAACTAGACTATCATTTACATGAAGAACTACAAAGTCAGGGGAAACATTACAGTATTTCAAACTGACTTGACAGAACGTATAGTGAAATGATACGAGGTGGACAGCAGCGAAGTAAATTGAGTATTGTATTTAATTTAACAGTAAAATATAAACAAAGTAAAGTATACAAAGTATAAACAGAAATGTCTTTAGACGTAACGTGGTTATTGCGCCTAAAGACGTAATTTCGTGTACAGACGTTTATGGAAGTAAGGAAGGCCATAGGGTCAAAAACGCGCGAATTTTAACACGTCAACAACGTACAACAATGTACTTTACGCGTACTTTACGCGTGAAAAATGTACGTGTACTTTACGTGTATTTAACACGTACTCAACGTGTTAAATACACGTCAAGTACACGTAGAATACACGTAAACAACGCATTAATTTTTCACTAAAATTCACTAACCCTAACTGTCATGGTTCTCGGGTGGTGAGACACGGAGAGAGGACCCAGGTGCAGACAGCGGTTAAGGGGTTAACATATATTTAATAAATAATAAAACAAAGACCCACGTGGGGTAACAGAACGAAACATGACATGACTACAATAACAAGACAGGACTAAAACTACATACACTTAAACAAGACTAAAATAAACTATGAACATGAACATCAAAACTACACTAGACTAGACTAACAAGACACAGGAACTCACCACACAAACCACAATGATCCAGCACAAGACAGAAGACACAAGGGCATTAAATAAGGGAGCAAATCAAGAGGGAAACAGTTGAAGGGCATTAATCAATAAAGAGGGTAACGAGAGGATGGGAACAAAGACGAGACCGGAGAGAGATAATGGAAGGCCATAAGAACAATAATTGTCTCTCTCCACATTTAACATGAGGTTCTGTCATGATCCTGCCACTACATTAAGAAAACATGACATGATGCAACAGAATCATGACACTAACTAAAATTTAGTTTCACGTATACAGCATCCACCTGAAGGTTGTGTGTGCAAATATTTTAGCTGAATGCACAACCTGCTTTCCCCTGACCTAACAGGACATGTAAGATAATTAAGTTTGAGATTAAGCAGGACAAAAATGAAATAAAATGTAGAATAACTATAAAGAAAAAAGACAAGACAATATGTGTCAGCTTCAGTTGAATATCAGAAACAAACATGAAAAACTGCTGTTAAATCCTAACCCTGCCAAAATGTCCATAAGTACAGAATTAGGCAAATAATGTATATCACCACTTTAATTTGCGTTTGAAGTGCAGACTAGTGTCCAACAGACAGAATGATAACATCTCCACATAACTCCTAGCGATTGTCCCCGAGATCCCGAGGATGGCAGCTTGATGGTGTGACACTTTATTAATGAGAGATAATGATGTCAAGAGCCAATGATTCCAGGGTAAATTTTATGAGCAAAAAAGTTTTTACATTTTGGACTGTTGTAGCGCAAGAGGGTTTAAGTTAGAGACCCCTAATTTGCTATGGTAACATATGAAACCACTTTTGGCCAATTTAAGAGCTAATTGCATTTGACCGGATTGTGTTTGTGGTAAAGATACTCATATGGTTGAATGCACTCAAACAGCCACAAGAGACCGCCTGCTCTCTGCCTTTGGACAAAATCCATTAACATTCTGGGACTTGCATTAGCCTGATAGGATTTAAATTTTGCAGGTTAAAGAACTAAAAGTTTGGTTTAAAGACAAAAACATACCAAGAACTATGTATTCGCACCCTTACCGATTTCTAACACACACTCACAGTGTTCAGTGTGCTCTGGCAGTTTTAGGAGCAGAAATAAAAAAAAATGCTTCTCTCTGTATTCATAGGTACATTGTATACACTAATTTAATCCATTTGACCGAAATATTTGAAAAAAAACCTTGAATTAAGCTGACCAACTTAAGCGTGGATGTCAACTTGCCAGGCTCCGTGCATGGATCTGTGTTCTGTCAGTGCTTGAGAGGTAAAGTATGGGAACAAAACAGAACACTTGGATTGTGGCAAAGAAACCCTCTATACAATTTTCCCTTTTTGTACTAAGACAGGGCGAATAATGGCCGGTTGGTGGCAGATAGCCATATGCAGATGTTTTTGCAGAGGTCTCTGCTTTGACCACAGAACCACTTTAGTGTGGCCTCACTCAAACCAGTGTCAGGATGGTTATGTCCCAAAGTATTAAAATTGTATGATTCAGCTGACCATTCAGCTGAATCAATGACATCAATATACTATGTCACTTTAAATGCAAACTGACACTCCAATTTTTATATTGTTTGTTAAATGGCTAAATAGAGGAAGTAAAGTCTACATTAATACATATGTATAGTGTTCATATGGCTGCTTAATTATATGAGTTTACATACTGACATCTGTTTTCCACCTGTTACGTCTTAATGTTGTTTCATTAATTAACAATCCAGCACCTTAAAAGGGCACTGATAGGGTTACAGGGTTCTTAAAAGGCGCTGACAAAGTTTTACAAACAAATGTTAGTTTAGATACGTCATTTAATTCTGAGAACGTGGCATTTGTTCGTAGCATAGGACTGACTTTAATTTATATACAGGAATTAAAGATGTTTTTTATAATTCTCTTGTAGAAACTGAATGTAGAGGCTTTAGTTTCCTCAAGAAGGGGACAGTAATTTATGTTCACATTTAATACAATAAAGAAAAGCTCTGTGCATTTACCTCCATGCTAAGTTTCTAAGTTCTAAGTTTCTATCAATGCACACAGAAAGTGTCTTTTCTTTATTTGTTTCACCCTTATAACTGTGTGTTCACATAGAGCGCGAATGAGGCGTCAAAAACGCGCTATTCGCGAGTAGTTGGACGCTTGAACATTTTGTGTTTACTCGCTTCATTCGCGCGTGAAATTCGCTTCATTCTCAATTCGCTTCATTCGTGTCATTCGTGCTTTATTCGCGTCATTCGCGCTATTCGCGTCATTCGCGAGTGAAATTCGCTTCACGAAAATGTTTTTACAATTTACCGGATTCTCCGACCTCCTCACTCACTTTCTTCCAAGCAAGATCCTTTTTATTCCTATTTTTATGAACACGTATCATATAGCTCCGGGTGTCCACACACTGAGATGAGCTTGTCCTCCATTTTTTATTTCTGCCTCTGCTCGCTACGTCGTCTACGTCACTACTAGAGCAGGCGCCTGATTGGTTAACGCGGCGCGAATTTTCGCCAAAGTTCAGATTTTTCAATTCGCGCAATTCGCGGCATTCGCGCCATTCTCGCTATTCGCGCCGCCTCATTCGCGCTATTCGCGCCGCAAGCGCGTCTATGGCGTCTTTGCATTGACTTAACATGAAAATCACTCGCGCTTGACGCCTCATTCGCGCTCACACAGTAAAGGTTCAAATAACTTTTAATTATATTTGGTCTTTATCAGCTGCCAGTACTACTATACGATTTGGTTGTTGGGCGCAGATGTCACTCTTTCATGTTATTACTCACCCATAAAATTAGGTACAAGCGCTCATCCCAATCCTGAAAGTCTTTTAATTAATTTTTAATTATATCACATGTGATTAAGTGCAAAATCTCTGAAACAGAAATGTTTTAACAATCACCACCTGCTGGTTATAATTGTTGGCACAAAAAGCTCACCTTGTTTTACAAAGACCTATATGTACTACAATGTGCTTTATCCTATAACTATCTTAATTAAGTACCTCTGCTGTACTGTTTTCCCACACAATATATAATTTTTTTATACTTACCAAAGTTTGATAAATGGTGAAGCTAGTATGTCTACTACTGTGTTTATTTAAGAAAAAGGCTTGAGTGGAATAAAAGCAGATAATTTTCATTTTGTACAGCAATCATTAGTTTATCTACATAACAATAATAAATAAGAGACAAGAAAGACAAATAAATAGAAGTATCCATAGCATGTTTAATGTTGGTAGCACAGAGTCTATAGGACCCCCCAGGTGTGCAGAAATGGTTTGACCCAATTCGTAGGCAGCCATTGATATTAGGCTTGTTTGAGATGCGCCTTGCCTCGCCTGAAATATAGGCGAGAGTAGGCGGCTACAGTGAGGGGATGAGTGAAAAAAAGTGCAGGCAAGCCGGACACTTCCTGAATCTCGCTGTGTTGTGGACTGCAAACGTCAACAATGGAAGAGATTATGAAGGTAGAATAGTAGCAAGTCTCGAGAGCACGTAGATGTGAATTTGAGACCTTGTACAATAAATATTTGCACTTGTATGCTACAATTTACACTCACAGCTTGGATGTGAAAACCTGTAAATTAAAAATCTGAAGTTGAACGCTGAGATTTGCACTCGCAGACAATAGTCACAAACCTGTATTCTGAATTTGAAGCTGCAAGACAAGTAGTCACAAATGTGTAAAATGACAGACACAAACTTGAAATACATATTTGCATTTCTTCTTACATTCACATTCGCAGTACAACCTCAAATAGGCACTTGCAACTTCTCAAGTCTGTCACTGCAAGTTCGATTTTCGCGCTTCGACCTTTGCTACTCTTATTGCGATATATCAGTTGCAAAACTGATTTGTGCACTTGAAACTCAGTAGCAGCGAGGGGCGGGAGAGGCGGGGGCGGGTGGCGGCAATGGAGTCGTTTTATTGGTCGGCACCTAGCCAATGAAATCGGGCTTCTTTTCTACGCGATGACGTGACGATGGCGTGATATAACGATCAGAGGGTAAGTTTTTGTTTTTATACAATATTTGTTATTCAAATTATTACATAAATCACATATAACATACCGTGTAAATACAGTTGACAACTTGACATAAACCAATACATCATAACCTGTCAGTGTATATGTCATAACAACTTGACATTACTAAGACAACAAATTGTAAATTGTCATGTGGTTGGTTTTGACATTGGCTGTCATGAGGCAATTATAACTGTGTCATGAATATTTTTCTTGACCTCAACTACAGTGGTACAAATTTAATTTGTCATTAAAATGTTATAATGGCCTTACGACAGCCAATGTCAAAACCAACCAGCTGACAGTTTTTAATGTAATGTTAACCCATAAAGCTAAGTGGTTTCTTAAGTTTAATACTTAATCTGCTATGTCATGTTTATGACATATTTGTGACAGGTTGTGTTGTCTTAGTAATGTCAAGCTGTTATGACAAAGACACTGACATGTTATGATGTATTGGTTTATGTCAAGTTGTCATAAAGACATCTCACACAATGTCAACTGTATTTACACGGTATGTTATATGTGATGTATGTAATAATTTGAACAACAAATATTGTATAAAAAGAAAAACTTACTGTAATAAAGTTCCATAGTAGGGAAGGAAGGAGGCGGGAACCGGCGAACATTCAAACAATAAAACTTTAATTTAATAAACAATAAACACGGAAGTGACCGGCAGCCACCTCACGGTAGACTGCCGGCCATAAAACATACACATAAACTAAACACATGTTCGGGCCCGGTCCTCTCTCATCAACAGTCCTGCTGATCGTCCTTTTAAGCTCCCAATCTCCTCCGTGATAAGATGCGGGACCGGTTAGCGCACAGCTGCTTGCACTTATCACTCACCGGCCCCGCGTCACGGCTCTCGTCCCGCCTTCCTCACCACACTTACCCTCGTATCGTTATATCCCGCCATCGCGATGACAACCAAAGTGTCGCGAATGCGAGGCTGCGGGTGTCGTGACGTCATCGCGTAGAAAAGAAGCCCGATTTCATTGGCTAGGTGCCGACCAATAAAACGACTCCATTGCCGCCACCCGCCCCTCGCTGCTACTGAGTTTCAAGTGCACAAATCAGTTTTGCAACTGATATATCGCAATAAGAGTAGCAAAAGTCGAAGCGCGAAATTCGAAGTTGCAGTGACAGACTTGAGAAGTTGCAAGTGCCTATTTGAGGTTGTACTGCGAATGTGAATGTAAGAAGAAATGCAAATATGTATTTCAAGTTTGTGTCTGTCATTTTACACATTTGTGACTACTTGTCTGCAGCTTCAAATTCAGAATACAGGTTTGTGACTATTGTCTGCGAGTGCAAATCTCAGCGTTCAACTTCAGATTTTTAATTTACAGGTTTTCACATCGAAGCTGTGAGTGTAAATTGTAGCATACAAGTGCAAATATTTATTGTACAAGGTCTCAAATTCACATCTACGTGCTCTCGAGATTTGCTACTATTCTACCTTTATAGAGATCGCGTTCGCGTTCTTTATCGCAGACGAAGTTGATGCAGTTGAAATACCACTGTTTTTACACGAAGATGGTTATGATGAGGAGAATCACCGAAGGTGAACAGTGCTCATTACTTAAAATGGCTTATTCAGTAAATGGTAGGGATATAAATCTATCCGATCTAGAGTGGTATTGCAACTTGCATCTAATGAAATTAATGTCGAGTAAAAAATAAACAGTCCTGACTGCAGATAATTCAGCACCAAATAAAAGAAAAGTTTAAAGGATTTCGTTAAAACGTAAATTTTGCAATAGCAAGTTGCTTTTGAAAGAGAGAGAGTTCATAAGAAATTTCTCTCTCCTAGGAATGTCCCTAAAATTCCTCACTATGTTGAGAATGTGGTCCAATTGTACAGTCCTTCTGAGTTTCAAAGTCATTTCAGACTTTCTAGAGGGCATGTGGAGGTATGTAGGCCTACATGGTGTGAGAAGCAAGCAATATACATCCAGTAAGGAATATGCTGTACCCCCTGCAGCCCCCACTCCCCCCAATTAAAATATCATGCAATGAAAATACATCAAATTGTCCATAACAAACTTTACTGTCTAGTCTTTTGTTGAAAAACAAAAAAATTACAAATATTTTGTGAAAATGTACATTACATTTTTGGCTTAAGACCTGGGTAGTTTCAACTCTTGTGCTGTCGTTTGCGAGAGATGTATTCATGTGTCCATGTTTTTATTATATGATAACAATTTTTTCTCTTCCTAATGCAGGATCTTATAAATACACTTGTTCCTTTCTACATGAATACACAGCAGACTAAGGTGCCGCTGACAAACAGTATACTTGCCTCTCTATGGACTGTTTCCAACCAAGAGTCCTATAGAGGAGTGGCAGACAGATTTAATATTACCAAATCTACAGTTTCAACACACCTGCATGATTTCTGTTCTCTTGTAATAACACATTTGTCACGTTACATCTCCTGGCCCAGAGGACAAGCCCTGCATATATCCCAGTTAGGATTTGAAACAGCTGGTTTTCCTAAAACCGTCTGTGCAGTTGATGGATGCCACATTCCCGTGGTAAAACCACACTGTGAGAATCCTGTGGCCTACATCAATAGGAAACAGTTCTATTCTGTTATACTTACAGGATTCTGTGACAGTAGGCGGTTCTGTCATGTCAGTGTGGGTCACCCCGGTAGCTGGCATGATTCAAGGGCATTTCGTTTGTCAGAGGTAGGCCGACTTCTTGAGGAAGATCCACATTCCCTGGTTCCTGAGGGGATGCATATAATTGGAGATTCTGCATACCCTCTCTTGCTTCAGCTAATGAAGCCATACAGAGACAATGGCCACTTGACTGTCAGGCAGAGATGGTTCAATAGGAAACTGAATTCTGCTCGTGTAGTCATTGAGCATGCATTTGGAATTTTAAAATCAAAATTCAGGAGACTCAGGTGTCTGCACATGAAAAAAGTTAATAGCATTTGTTCTGCAGTCACAGCCTGTTGCATTCTTCATAACATCTGCCTGGAATCCAATGACCACATTGAGGAGGATCAGCAGGCAGATGATATGGAGGATGACCCATACCCACCAGAAGCCCACATTCACAATGATGCGTCACATTATAGAGATGCAATCTGTGGCCACCTGTAAACATCACATATTGACTTGTTCTTCCTTCAACACTTGCCATAAACTTAACAATATCTTTTATTTTACTGTTTTGTGAGCTAGTGGATGGGATTGTACAGGATGATATTAAGCACTTAATATCAAATGATTGACAGTATTCTATCAGTCAACCAATGTCATAGGGAGGAATGTTGTGTGTTGTTATCTTTATAATAATGATGTGATACACATGGGAATGGATTACATTGTAAACATTTATTTTTTAATATATCAATTATCATTTCTTGGGATTGACTGATTTTTTTAGTTGTTCTACTATTTCTCCAAGGCAGGTACCCAACAAACATTATCATGTGGGGCCACCATGGAAACTGCGGACAAAATTAGCTGGGTCCCAGTTGGGTTGCCCAGGTGGGCCCCAGATATCAGCCCAAGTGCAACCCAACTGGGACCCAGCTAATTTTGGCGCAGTTTCCATGGTGGCCCCACATGTGTTAGCCCACATGGGCTTATGATGGGCCCTTAATGGACACCATATAGGCCCCACTTGGGTTAACCAGATAGCTCCCATTTGGTGTCTACAGGAGTTTGCCTAGATGGGTTAATGATGGGACCTAGCTAGGTCTTATATGGGTCTCTTATGGGCCACAATTAGTATACATATAAGCTAATTTATTTGTATATACTGTATTGTTTGTATGGGTTAAATTATTTTACGCTAAATCCATACCTTTATCTCTAAGATATTTAATGAATCAAAACCATTAGTGCATGCTTTTAAGCAAAGTTTATTTCAATTTAAAACTTTTCTTTTGAATCATACATACATCATTCATACATACATAAAATATAAATTCAAACTTTATAAAACACATGTACATTTAGAACTTTAAAAAAAAAATGTACATTTACAACTTTGTGTATTATAATCTAAACTTTTAATACCATTTTCAGGAAAAAAAAAACTGTGCAGCTCCTCAGTCCTCGTTCCTCTCTCTCCCAACAGCCCTGTGAAAAGACAATAATTACTCAACCATGATACCACTTTTCAGTTAAAACAAGGGCTGTCAGGTAAGCATTTTGGCGCCAAAAACCAAGATTTAAAATTAAAGAGTCTTTTACCGATCTTGTGCCCTTGCATAACGATTTGTTTGCTTGATAAATATGAAATAATGTTTTAATTGTATGTATTGTTAAAAGTTGTTAAAGCCTTTTTGTCATTGACAGAGATCTGTCCCAAGCTGCTTTATACACTAGCGTATACTAGCTTCTCTGCTATGAGCCCTTTCATCTAATTATAACGATTCTCCCCCCCGCTGAGCCCCCCCCCGGTGGCCCAAATTTTATTTTAAAAATAAGCTTTTTCGTGTCTTTAACTATTAGATGGCGTTGGGAACAAAGGCATAATTGTCGCGATTGGGGAAGAGAACCCAAGTGCAGGCAGACACAGGGGATGACGGGGTTAACAGATATACTTTAATAAATAACAAGAAATCAAACATCCACAATGGGAAAACACTAACTAAACTGGATACAAAAAACTGAAAACAAACTCATCCCACAAGGGGGGCAAACGTAAACAACTAGGACTAAAACAAGAAACTTTGAAACCATACATACACTACGAACAAGACCAGAGAACTAGGGGACATGGCAGGAAACAAGAACAGCATACGGATTCAAGTATACAAGTAAAACGAACGAGCACAAGACAATAGACATGAGGGCATCTTATAGGAAAACTAACAAAGGAGATAACAATGGGCAGGTGTGGGTAATGAGACACAGGAGGAAAGCTACACTAGGAACGAGAGGGGCGGGGCCAAATGACGAGACAGGAGAGAACGCATATTATGTCCTGATTGACAATAATATGTTTCTCTCCACATAAAACACGTGGGTCTGTCATGATTCTGCCCCTAGACCAGAAAATCAAGACAAGAGCAGGCAGAATCATGACAGAACCCCCCCTTAATGAACGCCCCTTGGCGTTCACCAAGGGAGCAGACTAACGAGACAAGACCGACTGGGAAACAGACAACATCCAACAAAACATAGTAAAAAATAACAAGGGCAGACAGGCAAGAACAATAAACGGATTGGGGTGGGACAATAAAAACAACAAACATGGGAGGGGGGTGGGGCCAAACAAGAGTTCATGGGAGGAAGTCCAACCGGATTGGGACAAGGGGGAACAGTTCTTGTCCCTGGCGCTCGAAAGCGCGGAGTCCCAGGGGACTTAGGGGACACCCTGGGGGGCGGCGCTCGAGAGCGCAAAGTCCCAGGGGCTCTAGGAGTCCCCGGCTGAGGAACAGGACTTGACGCCGGCTGGAAGGCCGGCTGAGGAACAGGACTTGACGCCGGCTGGAAGGCCGGCTGAGGAACAGGACTTGACGCCGGCTGGAAGGCCGGCTGAGGAACAGGACTTGACGCCGGCTGGAAGGCAGGACCGGCCACTTGACTGGGCGCCTGCGGGACCACCGGACTTGGGACCACCGGACTTGGGACCACCGGACTTGGGACCACCGGACTTGGGACCACCGGACTTGACGGGACCACCGGACTTGACGGGACCACCGGACTTGACGGGACCACCGGACTTGACGGGACCACCGGACTTGACGGGACCACCGGACTTGACGGGACCACCGGACTCCGAGCCGCCCTCCGTTGCCTCTTCTTCTTAGCCGAGCCACCCGCCTGGTGGTCGGCTGCAGGAACGACGAGAAGGGGATGGGCGGCTCGGGGTTGGAGGCCTCTGACGAGGACCCCCAGGATTCCCGCCTTCCCCTCTTGCCACCAACGCTGGCTGCGGGAGGGGAGAATGGATGTGATGGATTGGAGGGCGTGGCGATGCCCATAACCCCGATCTGCAGGGCACGATCCTCTGGAACTGCGGCCAGCGGAAATGAATAGCCGGGTTGGCGCGAAACCCTGAACTCAGAACGTGCGACGGCACACCGCCACACATCCTCAAATTCCAACGGCTTCAACGACCTCATCTCCGCTGGCGAAAGTGGGTCCCTGAGACCAGCGTTAAAAAGCACCGCCAGCTCCTCCTCACCACGGACCATCTCCTCTGCGACATCCAGGAACCTTCCCAAATAACTCTCCAAGTCAGTATTCCCTTGTTGGATGCCGCAGAGAAGACGAGGCTTCCGGGACCGTGTGGTCATTGCTGCCTGCTGGGTTCAGTAATGGCTCGTTCGTTCTGTCGCGATTGGGGAAGAGAACCCAAGTGCAGGCAGACACAGGGGATGACGGGGTTAACAGATATACTTTAATAAATAACAAGAAATCAAACATCCACAATGGGAAAACACTAACTAAACTGGATACAAAAAACTGAAAACAAACTCATCCCACAAGGGGGGCAAACGTAAACAACTAGGACTAAAACAAGAAACTTTGAAACCATACATACACTACGAACAAGACCAGAGAACTAGGGGACATGGCAGGAAACAAGAAGAGCATACGGATACAAGTATACAAGTAAAACGAACGAGCACAAGACAATAGACATGAGGGCATCTTATAGGAAAACTAACAAAGGAGATAACAATGGGCAGGTGTGGGTAATGAGACACAGGAGGAAAGCTATACTAGGAACGAGAGGGGCGGGGCCAAATGACGAGACAGGAGAGAACGCATATTATGTCCTGATTGACAATAATATGTTTCTCTCCACATAAAACACGTGGGTCTGTCATGATTCTGCCCCTAGACCAGAAAATCAAGACAAGAGCAGGCAGAATCATGACAATAATTTACAGCATTATCGTTTAGCATTGGCACCAGAAATAAGAAAAATGACGCGATATTGTCTTAATTCTATCATGACAAGAATCAAAACTACGTTTTTGAACCATAATGAAACAGTATTTTCATACTTAAAGAGTATATACATTGTGTGTGTATATATATATTTTTTAAGACTTGTAATTCTTACCTTCTATAAACTGCAGGCAAAGTACTGCCAAGTCTGTGCACTTGCAGGAAAATGCGCGATTCAAATACTTATAGGGGGATGGGAATTGCTAAAGGAAATCTCACCGGATCTTTCTGGGTTACATCTCGCGATACTTTGATGACATATGCCAACCGTTCTGCGCAGTGAAGACCATTCTTTTTTTATTCAAATATAAATGTTGGGTACATTATGCAAATACATTCAAAAATCAAACACAATATTTAAATTATAGCAATATCAAAATAAAAAAATAAAAAATGTTAAATTAACACTAAGTAACAAAATACTTTTATATTTGCTAAATATTACATTGAATTAGATTGGATTTCTGCCTTAACAACTATATAGGTTTGTCTCCTCGAAATGTACATTTGTGGATACTAAATTTGGCTAGAAAAAGAAAACAAATTAATTAAATAATACTCCTTGTGAAAAGACATAACTGTAGCCCATTTTAAACACATGCACACATTTCCCATGAATTGCCCAACTAGAAACCACATGGGGAGCCCACCTGGGTTCACCCATGTAGGTCCTATCTGGGTCACCCAAGTGGGCCCCAGATAAGATGCCCATTTTGAGCCCATGCCCAGTCTGAACCCCTGTAGCCCATTTACAACCCATGTGGGCCCCACATACACGTGTTTGCTGGGTAAGAGATTTTTTTTCAAACGCCCTTCTCCGCCTCTCTTTAAGCCTTCTTCGGCGCTCTAAGTCAGGCCGCACTAGTGACTCTAGAGCAGCTGTTCTCCTCTCTGAATGCGCTTCAAAAACTTCACAGAATGTGGAGGATCTTGTTTGTCTCCTTCTGTGTGTTTCTGTGGAGGGCATAGGAGTGGAGGGACCTGGTTGCTCTTCTTGGAGAGGCTGTTCCTGGGAGGCCTGTGCAAATGAGGACTTCGGCACTGTAGTCTGGGATGAGGTGGTGTTGAACCGAGGAGTTGAGCAGATTGTGCCTGATTGTGCACTCCCAACTCCACATTTCCCAAATAAGTCTTCCATTTGCTTTGAGAAAACATATGAAACAATGTAAATAGAGATGCTTTTACATTTTAAATGTAAACCCAGTGATTCTGCAGTAATTTCGATACACCAAAAGCACACCAACCTTGTAATACTCCCATGTAACTTTTCCCTCTCCTGTTGACCGACACCGGTCTTTAGCCCTTTTGTAGGTGGTTATCATGTTACCAAGTTTCTTTCGCAGTTTTTCATTGCTGATGTTGTTACCTTGGTCTTTGAAAGCTTGCTCAAGCTTTTTGTAAAATACAATTTTATTTCGATAGTACAGATGCAGGTACATTTGTGTGAGGTCAAGCAGCAGCAGTGTGGTCCTGTGTGTGAATTCTATGAAAACAACAGTTTATAATTGTGAGAGATAAACTTTATACAGTGATATTTTGTTGTTTTGTGCATACCTTGTTGGGTTTCTTGACATTCTGACTGCATGGAAGGGGATTGAAGATTGTGTGTTTGTGAGGATTGTGGTGTAAGATTTATTTTCCTTGTTTCAACAGGGCACTCGACAAGGGATGCTGGGTGAGTAATCACTGGAGGGGGACACTGGGATAGAGATGCTGGACGTGGAGGGGGACACTGGGATAAAGATGCTGGACGTGGAGGGGGACACTGGGATAAAGATGCTGGACGTGGAGGGGGACACTGGGATAAAGATGCTGGACGTGGAGGGGGACACTGGGATAAAGATGCCGGACGTGGAGGGGGACACTGGGATAAAGATGCTGGACGTGGGGGGGACACTGGGATAAAGATGCTGGACAGTGGGTAGTATCTGCCATAGAGAACACAAATAAAAATAAAATAAAAATTCCCCATGATCATTTTAAATATTATTATGGTTTAAAAAAAATGCTGTACCTTGTTTCTGTGCTGCAGATCTCACTTGTTGCATTATATATGCTGCATATTTGTTATCTGTAAAAACAACTTTCAATCAATTAAAATAAAATTAATTCCATCATCAAGCAACCAATCTTTTTTTTTTACTCACCATTCTTTATTGTCTCAGCAATTTCTTTGCTTACTGTTAATGTTATTGCTCCCTGGGAGTCTGATAGTGTTAATAACACATTCTCCATCTTGCCACAATTGTTAACTTTGTGGATGCCTTTTATAATCAAAGCCATAATGAGAAATGATTAGCACAGATGCTGAACTAAATTTGCATTGTTATCCCTAATTATGGGTTAAACATTTCAGAGTGGGATATGGCACAGCTGATTAACCTAATGGTGTGTATCCTACTTAAGGGATAGTTTACCCAAAGAAAAAAAAAGTTATTTGGGTGAACTATCCCTTTTTTACATGACAAATATTCCATATAAATATATTACACAATTGTTTGTCACCTTAATGTAAGTTTCAATTCATGTTTAATGATTAGGAAAAGTGTGTGCTGCAAATTATTCTTAAAAAATAATATGAAACAACAACACATTCTAAATTAAGAAATGAGCATGTGTGGGTTTTGTTTATTGCACTCCTGGAATCAGACATATCCAAATAAAGATATCGGATAAAAACACAAACATGAGGCCTAATTGTAAAACAGTCACATTAGATGTATGCATGTATTGATGGATTGACTAATTTATTTAATGGAATAATGTTGTACAGAAATGTCAATGTATAAAGAGAATACACATCTCTCAATAAAGAGAAAATTAAAACAAACAGGACTTCACTTCAAACCAAGAAAATAAAAATAAAACATGTCCTAATTACTAAGTACTATAGAAAAAGTAAATCGTATTAGGCTATAGGTAATGGACTTCTTAGAATTAAGGGAAAAAAAATATCAGCTGACATTCTCAGCCAATGAGCACGAAGCTGTGTTGTCAGTCAGTCGTTTCCCATCATGCTTTTGAGTAGCGCAGTCGGTGGAGAGCAACTGCGCTCGACTGCTCAATCCGACACAGCCGCCTCGCTGTCGCGAGAGTTTTTTGGCACACGTCAGCATGAGGTCAGAGCAAGGCGGAAGTAACTCGGACACTTTTCTAACCGGCATGCATCTCACGGTGATCACCGGTGATCGGTTCTGCGCAGATTTTGTTAATCTCAAACAAGCCTATTGACCCGTTTAAAAAGGAAACCGGAGTCTGAATCACGCGTTGTTTACTTGTATTCTACGTGTACTTGACGTGTATTTAACACGTTGAGTACGTGTTAAATACATGTAAAGTACACGTTAATTTTTCACGCGTAAAGTACACGTTAAGTCCGCGTAAAGTACACGTACTTTACGTGTTGTTGACGTGTTAAAATCCGAGCGTTTTTGACCCTTTGGCCTTCCATAGAACACGTTACGTCTAAAGACATTTCTGCCTATATGGCCTTCCATACCCATATAGGGTAAAACAGTCACAGGCAGCGAGGCAGGAGTGGCGTGTAACGTGTCAGATTTCACCCCCTCGAGATGTACATGCATTTCCAACCCCCTTCACGTTTCCGTAATGTCTGTTATGTAATCGTAAACTAGGAAGTTCTGCATGTAGGCTACATCTGAAACACGCGAGTGCAAGACAAAAATGAGTGAAATAAAACAAGATGAAGTGAACTCCACAAATCAAAAGGTTGCAAAAGCAGATGAAATAGACTGGGCTGCAACGAAAGCGCACTATGAAAACTTGAAATCGAAGAAACCGAGACCCGTAAGTAAATACTTCAAGACCCACCCTCAAGTAGGCAATGTTACAGTACGCGCTACATTAGCTGACGTGAACATTTCAGTCATTTCTTTTGATGTTGATGACAGTTATTATGTTTTTAAACAGCCTAAACCAAAACATGCAGTTACAATCGCTGTTTCGTCTCGGACCTTATTTGATATGATGAAGGAGAGGAAGCTATTTGAGGAAGAAGGGCTTGAGAAGTATGTGGAATATCAGCAAGAACACGAGAATGAGCCGCTTAAACCCGGTCCTGCTTTTCCTTTTGTTAAGGTAAGAGCTTAACACGTTAGTCTATAATAAATAAGAAGGAAATATGTTCGTTTGACTTAAGAGGTAAAGGGTGTTTGCACTGGCAAACCAGCTTTACGGTGTTATGGATCAACTGGGGATCATGTTAACTGGGGACATGCGCGTGCACGCATATCATTTTACCTGATTTCTCAGCAGATGTAAGAACGCGACAGATTCGCGAATAAAACACACATCCCTTTAAATGTTAATTCTGTTACCTATATGAGATCGATTTGATTGTTCGGTTTATGCTCCCGTTTATAGGACGTTCACTAATCCTTTCATGGTGGACTACAAACCACGTTAAAATTTGACAGCCGTTTCAGTGTTTATAAAACTTGTCAAGTAGGAAAAAGGGTTTCGATTTTAACTATTATTAATAACTAGTATTATTAACACAAAGTAAAATTTCTATGATCAAGGTTTTTTGATTGTAGTGTCTGAACAATTATAGACAAGTTGGAAAAACATTTCACACATGTTTTAGCGCTATAGCAGGCTACACAATTATGGATGCACCGATACCACTTTTTAAGGATCGAGTACCATACCGATACTTTTTCCCTGGTACTCGCAGATACCCACACCGATGCTAGGTTTTTTTTTGTTTTTTTGGCAATTTTCTAAGAACAACACAATGAGACTAATGAACATATCAGCATCTTTATTTTTAACAACTTCAAGTCATATTATGAAAATATAAATCAATCTTATGTGCTTATCAAAATTTTCAAAGCCAAAATTCACAGTGTCCAATAACCTCCAAAGGGCAAAACCGAGGACATAAGCATGCAGATTGCCATGGGTGGGTCGTCATCATTGATTTTGAAATACTTCCACACTGCTATGTGCAAATGAAGCGTTAAGAGAGAGTGATTTACATGTTAAGTCAATGCAAAGACGCGATAGACCTACTTGCGGTGCGATTCACGCGAATGAGGCGGTGCCAATTGAGCGTTCGCGTTACTCGCGCGAGCCTTCCATAGCGCATTCTGCGCAGCTACCTGCTCAACAAAATCCATGTCCGCCATTTCGCAACAAGACTGCCAGAAGCCCCTCCCATGACGCGTCACGCGAATTTCACTCGCGAATGAAGCGAGTAAACTCAAAATGTTCAAGCGTCCAACTACACACGAATAGCGCGATTTAGGTGTGAACACTCTATGACATTGTGTCTGCTACGGCAGGTGTCTCTGTGTGCACTGGAACGTCCTGTCAATTACGTCACGTGAGGTATCGGTCTTTGGTATCGGGGAATTTTTACGAGTACGAGTACTTGAGCTTGGTATCGTGACCGATACCGATACTGGTATCGGTGCATCCCTATACACAATGTGTATATACAGTTAGCTAGGGCTGTCAACTTTAGTCGTTTAGTCGACTAATCGGTCGATGCCGTCTTGGTCGACTGACATTCTCATTGGTCGACCAGTAGCCTATTTTTTTTTTTTTTTTTTTTTTTTTTTTTTTTTACCAATGAAGACATTTTCATTGATTTACTCCTTGATATTTATTCCTTTTATAAGCAGTTATATACTACTGTATTCTAAATTTAATTAGCCTATGTTTCATCCCCAACTTTAAATACTTTAATTTCGGCTATTTTGTAACAGCGCCACAGTTTAGTGCACCACGTTGAACACTCGGGAACCACGTGGCTGCATGGCTGCACTGCTGCTTCGCGCTCAGTAAGGAATATAGGTAGTTTTGCTGTATTCATTCAGTTAGAACGCTAGTTGTTTTGGCTTTAGTGGACAAAATGTCCAAGAAATCTAAATCTTTTGTCTGGCTGCATTTTACAAAACAAGATGACAAGACTGTGGAACATCGCGTCTTTTTTTTTTTTTTTTTTTTTTTTTTTTTTTTTTTTTTTTTTTTTTAGTCGACTGATCGCTGCGCAGGACAGGACTTTGGTCGACTAAGCATTTCTTTGGTTGACTACAGCCCTACAGTTAGCATGATGTTAGCTTTTAACTGCTGGATCATGCTAGTTTTCAAACTCGTGGTTGTGGGGTGATTTGTGCCAAAGGGCCTGGGTTAAGTTGTGCCAGTGTTATAACACTTATGATTCTTTACAAAATATTATTAATTTGTAAATGTACTCCTACATTTTAGCACTTAAACTATGTGACATACACACACAACAGAGAAAATAATAGGGCTGAAAAACCGAAAATGAATGAAAATTAGAAGAGAGGGGCTCTGAAAGTGTCCAAACCAACCAAACCCAAAGCGACTGTCTACAGTAGAGAGTGACATCTCCAGCTTTGCAGGTAAAACCAAATCCTATAACTACGTTGGATTGGTGGAGAAGGTTGAGGGTGGAGACATCAGCAAAACGTTTCTAGACTTTTTGGCAAAGTTGTAAGAAGTCTGTGGATGGAAAGCCCATCTTTACATTTAAAAAAAAATATGAAGGAGTCATCCCTAGTGGTGATGTGCTCAAGGAACTACCCACACCCCATAAACAGGTACAGCCAGAAGGGAGCAGAAGTTTATATTCCCCTGCAGCATTGAGAAGTGGGATGTTAAGTAGTAGGCCAGATAGCTAGGCCTATTTTGTATTAATTTTTTTGTGTTTTCCCAAAAACTGCAAATATGACTTATTCCAACAGTTTAATAGGGTGACAATATCTTAATTAATCTTAAATGATCAATTTTGTATTTCATTTGCCTTGCTTTCATATAGCACTACAGTTCACAACATTAGAAAGTTCTGTTTTAATTCAGAAATCACTGGCACAATTTACCCCAGCGTATTCTCCCCAAAGGCACAACTTACACAACGTCAGGGTCAAGTTGTGTCACAAGACCACTTTTTCCCCAAAAGCTATATCTCTGAAACAATTGATTTCAGATACAAAGTTATTGTTCTCAGGAATGCACCACATCTTAAAATATATGTACATTCTCAAGTTGAAGGCATTTCAGTCATGGCCTTACTTTAAAGTCACTTTGAGTAAAAACTGGCACAACTCACCCCACTTTCCCTAAAGGAGCGCAGATACATCCCAAGTTAACACAATCCCCAGTTGATGGAACTTCAAAAACAGCAACTTTTTATGCAAACCTCTGTAGTATTCTGGACAAATGATCAGAATTTGAACCCATTAATTAGTGAAGTTTAGCAAAACATTTATATTATTTTAAGCTCTCTTGATATAAAAACACATTTATTTTGCTTAAGCTCCTAATTGAACAACCTTTTATATTATTTTACAGCGTAGTTAAACAGTATTCTTCCGCTGCCTAGCTGAACCAGTTTTATTGTTTATTTACCAAAGAAGAACTGGTTGAGCCTGCAACTAAGTTTTGTGTCTTTGCTGGTGTCGCCCTTGGATTGCTCACTAGACATATGGCATATATTATGATCAGAGCCATATCTAGAGACTTCGAAGCCCCATGAAGTAAATACTGATGTGGGTCCCCATAACATGCTTGTAAAGTAAACTCACAGAGCAGCTGCATATGAAGTCCATGTCTTTATATAGTGAGACGCAGATGCTAAAAACTCAATGAGCATCACAAGTGGTCCCTAGCACCAATATAACAACATCAAGGTGACCCAAATTTTGATTTCCAGGTGGTGCGGCATTACGCCATAATGGATCCGCTGTTTCGTTATCAGCACATGAGGCACTGAGTACAGTGTTGTTTAATTTCTTCCTAAAGAGCTATAATAGTAGCTGTATTAACTGTATCTCTCGGCTGTTAAGGTGTTTATTGTTTTTGTTGCATCCATGTATATATATATATATATATATATATATACATAGATATGTACATCATTGTAATGTTTTTAGCCAGGAAAAACCCTAAAACTATGTGATCTAAAAAATTTAAGTTAATGTTAAGTTAATTTATATGGCGCCTGTTTTTCCCCTATAGGAGCCAATGGCTCCATAATTTGTTTTTTATCTGGAGCCCTTACTTTCCTGTCACCCCTCTACTGTCCTATCCCAGTAAATACAAAAAGCCACTAAAAATATAACTTGCAACCAAGGTCCCAACTGTCACCCTTACCTTATGCCCGGCCTCACACAAGAAAATTGTGACGATGTATTTTCATAGTTTTTTTATTTTCTGTTTAATGCAAAAAATAGCTGTGTTGCAATTGTTCATACTGTTAAAAGAGCTATAGAGTGAAATTGAATTGAAAACAAAAATATTGTATTCATACAGGCACTGATGACCGTAAATGAACGTCTCAGAACTCTCTATCCAGACAGTGAAGAGCTGTTTGACATCGTTCTCATGACAAACAATCACGCCCAGGTTGGGGTGCGACTCATGAACAGTATAAATCACTATGGTATGCCGATTATTTCTCACCGTATTTTGTTAACTGTTCTATCAGATTCTTATTCAATTTTTTTATCTTTTGGCTCATCCTGGCATTGTAATGGCATTGTGATGACTTATCCACATTTTTAAAGCTAGTAGTAAGATATAAATCATCTTTTTCCACCCATCAGATCTGACCATAGAACGCTTCTGCATGACTGGAGGTCAAAGCCCAATCGGCTACCTCAAGGCCTACATGACTAACCTGTATCTCTCTAAAGACACCAAGAAAGTCCAGGAGGCCATTGAGGAGGGTAAATTGTTAACAACTATTCTGTAATAAAGTTTTTAACTATACAGTTAAATTAGCCCCTACATGTATACATTTACAAAACCGGATCACACTTGCACAATCTTATTGACGTTAATAAATGTGAATGAATTCATGAGCATCAGTTCACACGTTCATAGCACATTTGGATTGCTTTAGATTTGTGTGTGCTTGTTTTGAGATTTCCATGTTATGCACAGTTTTCAAATTGAGATCTTTTAGTTTTCAGAGTTTTCAGTTCTGCCAATCAGAATATGCCTTGCTTAAAGCTGGGACCAAAGAAGCATAACTTTGGGTGTTACTGATCTATAA
Source organism: Barbatula barbatula (assembly GCA_037178815.1). NCBI lineage: Eukaryota > Metazoa > Chordata > Actinopteri > Cypriniformes > Nemacheilidae > Barbatula > Barbatula barbatula. Next base: position 6,688,433 of record CM074077.1, on the reverse strand, counting down.
GTGACAATCAGTGAAGTGGAGTCTTGGAGAATTATGCTGTAATATGATCCTATTATAAGATGTTTGCATCTGCTTTGCCATGAACCACTCCCGTTTCCTAAAAAAGCAGTTAGATACTCTAGAATATCATCATGTGCTGAGGCATTAATGTTTGTGCTGATGGAAATGACTAGTAGTTAAACCTGTTCCTTAGAAGGTTTCGCCCCAATACTTTTGTCCATATACAGTAGCATATGTGTAATGCTGACTCTAAGCCACTACTGTTTGTGTCTGCATAAAATCTGATTCTGATAAAATCAATGTTTGGTTTGGTTTCCATTCCAAAAGGTATAGCAGCAGCTATCATGTTCAATCCTGATATGGCGATGGAGCTCTCCGAGACTCAACTGCGTGTGGCCTTCGATGGGGACGCTGTGCTTTTCTCTGATGAGTCAGAGATCATTGTTAAGCAGCATGGCCTGGACACATTCTTTGAGCATGAAAAGCAGCATGAGAACAAGCCACTTGCTCAGGTACAGTATGTCTCAAGGGCCTTCATCACTATTAGCTATTTGTTGCTGCATCAAGTGAACGCATGGCATTCTCTGACTCCAGTCATCTAAGAAAGTGTTTCCCAATCCTGGTCCTGGAGTCCAACACTACACATTTTCTATGTCACTCTAATAGTACACACTCTTCTGAGGTCTTGGAGATGTTACTAATGAGCTGTAGAGGTCGACTGTTCGGCCGGCCGATTAAGCTAAGCTTAGCGCAGTGAAGTGAAGCAACGCTGCCTCCAGCGACATAGCGCTGTGATGTCCACCTATGCCTGCTTACTTTGAAACACCTGATAATGTCACAAGAAAACGATAAGATTTAAATTATTATTATCATTCCTTCTTAATCTAGCCTTATTTATTTCATTGATTAAATATGTTGCTACTTGAGAATGCAAATAACATTTTGGAACTCTTTTGTTAGCAAGCCTTCAACCAGATAGTTTAGGCTACATGTATGCACCGGTACCAACAAGCCCAGCGGCTAAATTATTATAGATGTCCACATTGTATAGCTAGATAAACTCCAACGTTATCAATTGTTTCTGTACCAGATAATTTCTCTCCCTCTGAGGCTGCGTGTGGGAGAACTCTGACTCTGCAGCAATGACTTGTTAAAAAATGGAAATTCTGGCTAAAGCGTGCACGTTAACTTCCCTGCTTAAATGTGTCTTGTTGGTTGGACTCTGTTTATATTTGGTAGTAAGATGCGTTTTGGTCGATCTTTCTATCAAATGGACGAAATAAGTGCACACAATTTACAAATGACCGATAAACATACAGAGAGAAGCTTTTTGTTCCTGCTCTGACAGCCGTGAAAAATGCTGAACACTGTAAGTCTGTGTTAGAAATCTGAAATTGACAGAAAACATTCTGCTTGATTGATACATTTTTCATCATTAAACCAACCTCTAAAGTCTTCAGCCAAAGTTTAAATCCTGACCTGTTGTTTCCCCTCGTTTACGCATTATGTCCGTATGCGTTTTTTTGTGGCTGTTTAAATGCATTCGACCACTTTCCTTTCAGGTTGTCTACTGTCCTATAAAATAGAAAAAGGCACAAAACATGCTTCAGAACAGTTTGAGAAGGTCCTTAAAAGTTTTAGCAATATATTATTACTATGAATTAGACTGCTATCTTGTACCCTGAAATAAACAATCAATATTTCTCAATCAAGTGCACAGATTTCAAGAGACGTGTATTCAATAAATGTTTAATTTAAGCAATAATCTGTATCACTTATATTACTTAATTCGATTTTATGAGATGAAGACGGAATACATGCCTAACATATTGGCCTCATACAGTATGGTCAGCAGCAGGCCTGATTTCTAAAAATTGTCATCGACCAGAGAAAAACCCATATTGGTTGACCACTAATGAGCTGATACTGTAAGTTGAAACAGGTGTGTTTGATTAGAGAGATATGGAAAATGTGCAGTGCTGGGGTACTCCAGGACCAGGATTGGGAAACACTGATCTAAGAGAAAACAAGCTACACCAACAAATAAAAAATATTATCTGCCTTAGTGTAATTAATCATATCTTTTCATAAAATCTACTAAGTATAATTATGTTCCTGTTTTTAACAAAATGTTTTTTGTCAAAATATCGATAAAAGCTTGGGAAGAAAATCTACTCATTTTGGATGTTAAGATTGAATTGTTTTCTCTGAGTATTGAACAAATTGTTAAGTAAATCCCACTCAATTTTATTATGTTAAACCTATGTCAATAGGTCGAATTAAGTTTACTTATTTATTTTGTGTTGAGACTACATAAATAATTTGTGTAGGATCTGAAGTTCCCAGCATGCTTTTTATCTGACTGCATTAAGATATACATTTTCAAGATTAACTGTCATTTTAAATGTTTTTCAGTAAAAGAAAGACTTGTTCTTGTTGATTCATCTTTGAATTTAGGAGAGTTTTGTTATTATTCTTAAGTTAGGGTTTTTTAAGTTGTTGTCTGAGGGAGGCACGATATTTGTCATGTCACTTATTGAGCAGTAATTGTTCTAATGTCAGTACAGAGACCACCATTTTATGTTTACTTAGATATTTGAACAAAAACTAAATGTATTTAATAAGTAGAATTGATTTTTATTCTGGTTAATTAGTTGTACTTGAATTGTAGCACCAATTTTTATTTTTAAAATGTTGTGCAAATTGTTACAAGGATTTGATTCTGCAAGTCTTTTTTTCAGTGACGTTACTGTACATTAGGTTTGCTACTAGCTGTACATTCACACACATATATGATTTTATATTTTTATATATATATACACTCACCTAAAGGATTATTAGGAACGCCTGTTCAGTTTCTCTTTAATGCAATTATTATTAATGCAACAACCAATCACATGGCAGTTGCTTCAATGCATTTAGGGGTGTGGTCCTTGTCAAGACAATCTCCTGAACTCCAAACTGAATGTCACAATGGGAAAGAAAGGTGATTTAAGCAATTTTTGCGTGGCATGGTTGTTGGTGCCAGACGGGCCGGTCTGAGTATTTCACAATCTGCTCTTTTACTGGGATTTTCACGCGCAGCCATTTCTAGGGTTTACAAAGATTGGTGTGAAAAGGGAAAAACATCCAGTATGCGGCAGTCCTGTGGGCGAAAATGCCTTGTTGATGCTAGAGGTCAGAGGAGAATGGGCCGACTGATTCAAGCTGATAGAAGAGCAACTTTGACTGAAATATTCACTCGTTATAACCGGGGTATGCAGCAAAGCATTTGTGAAGCCACAACACGCACAACCTTGAGGCGGATGGGCTACAACGACAGAAGACCCCACCGGGTACCACTCATCTCCACTACAAATAGGAAAAAGAGACTACAATTTGCACAAGCTCACCAAAATTGGACAGTTGAAGACTGGAAAAATGTTGCCTGGTCTGATGAGTCTCGATTTCTGTTGAGACATTCAGATGGTAGAGTCAGAATTTGGCGTAAACAGAATGAGAATATGGATCCATCATGCCTTGTTACCACTCTGCAGGCTGGTGGTGGTGGTGTAATGGTGTGGGGGATGTTTTCCTGGCACACTTTAGGCCCCTTAGTACCAATTGGGCATCGTCTAAATGCCACGGCCTACCTGAGCATTGTTTCTGACCATGTCCATCCCTTTATGACCACCATGTACCCATCCTCTGATGGCTACTTCCAGCAGGATAATGCACCATGTCACAAAGCTCGAATAATTTCAAATTGGTTTCTTGAACATGACAATGAGTTCACTGTACTAAAATGGCCCCCTCAGTCACCACATCTCAACCCAATAGAGCATCTTTGGGATGTGGTGGAACGGGAGCTTCGTGCCCTGGATGTGCATCCCACAAATCTCCATCAACTGCAAGATGCTATCCTATCAATATGGGCCAACATTTCTAAAGAATGCTTTAATGCACCTTGTTGAATCAATGCAACGTAGAATTAAGGCAGTTCTGAAGGCGAAAGGGGGTCAAACACAGTATTAGTATGGTGTTCCTAATAATCCTTTAGGTGATTGTGTATATATATAAATATATATATATATGTAGTCATGCAAGCATTAATATTGTCTTTACACGCCTTACAAAGGAATTTTGTTAATGAATGCTATTATATTTGCTATTTGTATTGCACATTTTGGTTGACTCCCTATTAGTCATCTTTACCCTGAGGTGTAACGTTAATGGTTGCTTTAGAATTGGCACCTCCCAGTAATAGACCATTACCTCTACCTTTTACAGGGTCCACTTAAGTGTCTTCTAGAGGCTCTTGGGAAGCTTCAGAAAAAAATCTATGCCAAGAATGAACGACTGGACTGCCCTATTCGTACGTTTTTGGTGACGGCCAGAAGTGCAGCCAGCTCAGGGGCTCGTGTGCTGAAGACACTTAGAAGCTGGGGCCTGGAGATTGATGAGGCTTTGTTCCTTGCTGGGGCTCCTAAAGGGCCTCTGCTGCAGAAGATTCGCCCACACATCTTCTTTGATGACCAGATGTTCCACATTGAGGGTGCCAAGGAGATGGGCACTATTTCTGCACATGTGCCATATGGAATAGGACAGAACTATAACAAAGGGAAACTGATTGAACAACCAGAAAAACTGCAAAAATAAGAGATTACTCTCCAGATGTTACAGGTCATACTTAAGTTACAAATTAAGTTCATTACATTATTAGATGTTTAAAGCATTTTACCAATTATATAATTTAAGGATTGTTGTGGGGGTTGGAAACAGGAGGATATCCATTTGTGTCCTTGCAAAGTTTTTCAAATTCTTTACTTCTGTCTGCCTACACATGTATCTGCCTGTCTATCTATCCATAGAATATTTTAGAAACTTACCAATTGTATGTATTCACATTAGTTAACATTTATTTAAATGATTTATTTTAAATATAAAAAGTAAATTGTATTTCTAGAGTCATTTGGAAATTGCCACATTTTTATACTTATCTGCATATCTATGTTTCTGTAAATTTAGTTTCAGAACGTGTTATTCCTAACATTGATCCTGTTAATTTTGAGTGTCTTTTTGTGAAAATGACTTTTCATGCTGTTGTGGAATTTTCTCATTCTTTAAACTAGGTGAGTGAGCCGAGATAAACGCGACACACAGAGAGGCATGAGTTACTTTGCAAAGTATTTTATTGTCATTTAATCTGCATCATAAGCAAAGAGATGGTGCAGAGAAAAGGCGCTCTTTCCTCCTGCACACAGAGTATATATTAAAACGTGACACCCCCTCCCTTTGCCCACTAGCAAGAATCCCAAGCTGGTTTACGAGAAGTGATGCCTGATAACAAAATAAGAAAACATAGAACATGGACATATCATGAAGCAAGATTAGAAAATTTCCATTACAATGCTAACAAAATCTTTACTATTGCTAACATTTATAGGCCACCCTCTGCTCCGTCTGATTCTACAATGTGTATTCTGTCAACTATTAATTATCTTGTGAAGCACAATGAATTTATTATTTTGGGTGACTTTAACAAAAAGTGGTTGGACCGTTCCTCTGTTAATGATAGAAATGTATTTGGTAGTATAAATCTGAGTCAGTTAATTAATGAGCCTACTAGAGTTGATTCTCGTTCTTCATCCTTGTTGGATTGGATACTTGTTACTTTCCTGTAGCTCTGTGGTAAGAGCATTGCGTTAACAACGCAAGGTTGTGGGTTCGATTCCAAGGGATTGAAGATACCTGTGTAAAATTCAATGTAAATCCAAAGCGTCTGCAAAATGCTTAAATGTAAATGTTACTAATCCTGAAAGGATAATTAAATCTGGTGTACTGTCAGATTGTTTAAGTGATCACTCGATTATATATTGTATATGGAAAATTAAAACCCCAAGTTCTCCACCTAAATACATCAAACTGAGACAGCGTAAAAATTTGAACGTTCAATTCAACTCAATTCAATTTTATTTATATAGCGCTTTTCACAATTTGCATTGTTCCAAAGCAGCTTTACAGGGGAAAACAAAAAACCCAAGAAAGGGTAAAACACACTACATGGTGTGTTATATAATAAATCCAATTATTCTAGTAAATAATATCTAATGTCAGCATCTCCTGGCGGTTTATTAAGCATATTTGCTTTAAGTGAATGCTTGGCTGAAAAGATGTGTCTTTAATCTAGATTTAAATTGGGTGAGTGTGTCTGATCCTCGAATAGTGTCAGGAAGGCTATTCCAGAGTTTAGGTGCTACGTATGAGAAAGCTCGGCCCCTTTGGTGGATTTAGATATTCTAGGTATAATTAAAAGTCCTGCATTTTGAGATCTTAGAGAGCGTGATGGGTTGTAGTGTGATAGAAGCTCTGTTAGGTAGGTAGGGGCTAAACCCTTTAAGGCTTTATAAGTGATTAAAATAACTTTAAAGTCAATACGATACTTAATGGGTAGCCAGTGAAGGGTTGATAAAATTGGGGTTATGTGATCGTATTTTCTGGACCTGGTTAGAACTCTGGCAGCTGCGTTCTGAACTAACTGTAGTTTGTTTATTGATGACGCAGGACAACCACTAAGTAGAGCATTACAGTAGTCAAGTCTTGAGGTCATAAATGCATGAATAAGCTTCTCCGCGTCAGCAACACACAGAATATTTCGTAACTTGGCAACATTTCTTCGGTGGAAAAGGCTGTTTTTGTGACATTTGAGATGTGATTTCGAAATGACAGGTTGCTGTCTAATATAACGCCTAGATCTTTTACTGTATTTGTTGGAGTAACGGTACATCCTTCAATTTGCAGTTTATAATCAGAAATATTCGGTTTGCGTGTCTTTGGTCCGATAAGTAGTATTTCTGTTTTATTAGAATTTAAAAGAAGGAAATTACAGGTCATCCAATGTTGTATATCTTTAATGCACTCTGCCAATTTGGATAGCTGGGAGGAATCATCTGGTTTTGATGAGATATATAGCTGAGTATCATCTGCATAGCAATGGAAGCTAATTCCATGTTTTTTAATAATGTTTCCGAGGGGAAGCATGTATATGGAGAACAGCACGGGTCCCAGAACCGATCCCTGAGGTAATCCATAATTTACTTGCGTTAGATTGGATGATTCCCCATTTAAATGGACAAATTGATGTCTTTCTGACAAGTAAGATCTAAACCACTGTAGTGCCTGTCCCTCAATACCGGTATAATTGTGTAAGAGATCTAGAAGTATGTTATGGTCTACGGTATCGAACGCAGCACTAAGGTCAAGCAGGACCAAGAGTGAGATGTTACCTTTATCTGATGCTATAAGCAGGTCGTTTGTAATTTTAACGAGCGCAGTTTCTGTGCTATGATGCGATCTAAAGCCTGACTGAAATTTTTCGTGCATGTTGTTATTTTGTAAGAAAGAGCACAACTGAGTGCACACTACTTTTTCTAGTATTTTAGACAGGTATGGGAGATTTGAAATCGGTCTATAGTTTCCAAGTTCGTTTGGATCTAAGTTTGGTTTCTTGATTAGAGGCTTAATGACGGCCATTTAAAGGGTCCTGGGACATGGCCTAGATTAATTGACGATTTGATAATGTTATAAATGGGCTCAATTGCAACAGGTAGTAGCTCTTTTAATAGTTTAGTTGGTATGGGGTCTAATAAGCAAGTTGTAGGTTTAGCGACTGTGCTAAATAGAAACCTTGGATTGTTTTTGTTGGTTTCTATGAGGTTACGAAGGTGCTCAGCCTTTGCTGCTTTTAGTGCCTTTTTATAACAATTTGCACTCTCTTTCCACGCCATTTTAAAGACTTCTAATTTAGATTTTTTCCATTTGCGCTCTAGTTTGCGAGTTTCTCTTTTTAGGGCGCGAGTGGTGCTATTGTACCATGGTGCAATATTTTTCTCATTAATCTTTTTTGACTTCGTAGGTGCAACAGCTTGTAATGTATTAGAGAAAATAGTACCCAATTTCCTGGTCATGACATCGAGCGATTCTTTATTTATTGGTATGGTTATTAAAGGAGTCAGATCTGGCAAGCTCTTTGCGAAGCTATCTTTAGTAGCGGAGGTGATTGTTCTACCCTGTCGATAACGAGTTAAAGGGCTGATTCCTAGCGTGCGCAAAGTACCCGTTATAAGATAGTGATCGGTGACATCGTCGCTTTGAGGCATAATATCTATATTGGTTAGATCGGCTCCGTGAGATATAATCAGGTCTAGTGTATGATTAAATCGATGAGTGGGTCCTTTAATGTGTTGTATTACCCCAAAAGATTGTAGTAGTTCTGTAAACGCCAGTGCTAATGCATCGGTAGCGCTATCTACGTAGATATTAAAATCTCCGACAATTAGTATTTTATCAACGTTAACCAATAGGTCCGATAGGAAGTCCGCAAACTCTTTCAGAAAATCAGTATAAGGACCCGGGGGTCTATACACCGTAGCCAATGTAAAAGAAAGCAAAGGTTTTTTACTTCTGTAAGGAATAATTATGTTCAACGCAAGCACTTCAAATGATTTAAATTTATGCTCGGTTCTCTGAGTTACAGTAAGAACGTTTCTAAATATTGTAGCGACGCCGCCACCCCGACCAACCGGACGTGGCTCATGCATATAACAGTAACTTGGTGGGGTACACTCATTTAGGCCGAAATATTCATTTGGTTTAAGCCAGGTCTCGGTAAGACAGAGTATATCAAAACTGTTGTCCGTGATCATTTCATTTATAATTACTGCCTTTGAATTTAGTGATCTAATATTAAGTAGGCCGAACTTTATAAATTGGTTTTGGTTGTTTATTACATTGTCTTCAGGTTTAATCACGATCAGATTTTTTCTCTCACTTTTGACAAAATTTTTACTTTGTGGTATTATTCGGGGGACACATATAGTCTCTATATATTTGGAAGCAGTAACATTTATAGCAGTTGAGGCGCACATACTATGGTTAAAGTTTTTACTTACCTGAGGGGGACTTACCTGTGGAAGACATAGTCAACCGGTGCGTAGCGCCTTCGAGATGTTGTCTGACAGGAGAGCCGCTCCGATGCTGCTGGGGTGCAGGCCGTCGGGGCGGAAGAGCCTAGGTCGCTCCCAGAACAGATCAAAATTATTTACAAAGAGCAGCTTCTGTTCAATACACCATGACATCAACCATTGGTTAAGCGAAAAAAGTCTACTGAACTTTTCATTCCCTCGTCGGTAGGTAGGCAGCGGTCCTGATACGATAATCCTCGCTGTGGGCGATGCGTTGCGTACCGTCTCGATCAGACTCCTGAAGTCCCTCTTCAGGACCTCCGACTGCCGCATTCTGACGTTGTTCACTCCCGCGTGCAGCACGACAGCTTCAACGTTAGCGCTGTCCTTCAGGATCGCAGGTACCTGCGCAGACACATCAAGAACACAAGCGCCGGGAAAACAGTGAGTGCACACCTTACCTTTAGTAGATGTAGCGCGTATGTTCCGGACGATCGAGTCTCCGATGATCACAGCGTTGCATTCGGTCTCGCAGAGGGCGGCAAAGCGGTTCCTGGTCTGGATCTCGAAGACTCGTGGCGGCAGATGAGTCATCTCAACGGTCCTGGCTAGCGCCTTTCGCCGTTGATGTGCCGGTGCGGGGGTGAAGTTCATTTGGGCTGGTCGTGTTCTCGTAGCCTGGGCTCTGTGCAGAGAAACACGCGGAGTAGAAGTGGAAGAAGTATTATAATCGCGATGAAAACTTACCGCGGATTTGCGAGCTTCAGCACGGGGTGTTTCCAGCGCTGTTATACGTTCTCGCAGCCGTGTTTGCTTCTCAAGTAAATCCTGGATCTGCTTCTCCACAGCCTCCAATTCCGACTGTAGCGCAAGCGTTTCCTCATCTGCAGTCAAAGGTACAAACACGTCTGAAGCATTAGCATTAGCCATTAGTGATGTAGTAATGAGAACAGCGAGTTAAGCAGTATGCAAGCTGGTAATGCTAATAGCCTAGGGGCTAATACAGAATGATCCGATACAAATAATTTATCAGTACGTTTAACAACGATATTTGTTTATGCTATGTTTAAGGATAGGTTTCACTCTCGCTTAATAACAATTTAAGACACAATTCTTCAAGATGTAATAATTTGAAGAATTTTTAACGTTGATAATTTTATTCAAGACCTAATTGATATAAATTGGGATAGGTTTCAGTTAATTCCATCTGTTGAGGATGCCCTGATTTTTTTTCATTCTGAGGTTACAAATAAATAAGCATGTCAAGTCAGCTTTATTTATATAGCGCTTTTTACAATTTTCATTGTTTCAAAGCAGCTGTACAAGAAAACATTGACTATAAGTAAAACATAAAAGGTTATGGAAGTCAAAACACAGGTCAAATATCAGACACACAATCAATTCCTATATGCAGTGTTAATTAAATAAGACTATCAAATTCTAGCAGCCCCCCCGGCCAGGCAAACAGTGCAAAACAGTATGCAAACAGCGGCGAGGAACCCAAAACTCCATTGGAGGAGAAAAACAACAGGCCTAACCAGGGGATTCCAGTTCCCCTCTGGCAAAAACTGCTGCCTCTGCACAAGCTTGACAGTGCTTGCACAACAAGGCAAAATAAAAAAAGTTAGATTTAAAATTATCATTAATAATCTAATAGCGACTGAAGTTTTGTAGAGTTGCCACGTCCTTCGTCCAGCATTTGTCAGGTCTGGGAATGGATTGCGCCCTGCCCGCTCCGGTAACCTTGTACTGCATCCTGCCCGCTCTGGTAACCTTGGACTGCGTCCTGCCCGCTCTGGTAACCTTGGAAAAATGAGACAAAACTGGCTGAGAGTAGAGTACTGTTCTGCACTCTTTGATGCAACATATGCATCAGTTATTATTGGAAGTGTCCCTGGTTCCGGTTGATCTAACTAGTGCAGCCTAGATCTTTGAAATATATATATTATGATAGTGTAGTGTATGCAAGATTAAAAAGATGCGTCTTTAGT